>CM046874.1:2510061-2953416 GCA_025667525.1 Glebionis coronaria
GTCAATCCACTAATCTCTCAAACAAAATTTAAAAAACAGAAAAAAATCTGGTATCACCACTTGCTAAAAATCATCCACCTAACACTCATCATCACAATATATAATTCATTTTTATCTTTACATTCAATTTATCAATAGAATCTGCATAGTCGAAATCAAAGTCAACATCTTTTTTCATTGCATTCAAGTTATCAATGGAAGGTATGCGTATATATCTGATTCCATCTTTCAAGTTCGTATCATAATTGTTATTTTTTGATTATATAATGAAGATCAATTACAAATATTTGATATGCATATGCGAAGAAAAAAAATTGATTGGAATGTATACTGTTTAATTATAGCTTGGTTTTAACAGATATGCATATGATTCGTGCTGGGTTTTAACATGCATGATGTTAAAATATTGTTTGAAATGTATAAAATTAAACATATATGTTAATTAAGGTTTAACAGATGGGAATATGATCCGAGATGGGAATATAAAATTAAACATAAAAAATTAAACATATATGTTGTTAATTAAAGTTTTAACAGATGGGAATATGATCCAGATAAGAATTATAATGTATGATGTTCAATTATTGTTGGAAAATATATGCAGTATGTTAATAAGTGACCCATGTTAATAAATGTATGAATGTTTTTGTTGATTGTTAGTGGATTTTAATTGAGATATGTGAATGTATGAAAACATTTTTGAAATTAATAAAATTTAACATCACTTTACCATATAAACAAAAGTTTGTTACTGTTTTAAGAAAGGTATGATTATAGTGCGTATATGTGTTGAAAACCCGCAACCATACCACTAAAAATTGACAATGGCATATAATTGTCAACTGAGTTATTAGGAAATAAGAATAGGTACGTAGTATTTAATGTCCTGTGTAACGGTTTTAGGATTACGGAGGAGGCCAAGAAATAAGGGAAAGTTACCAGTCATAGAAGAAAACACAATAGACGATGCTATTGATGTTGATGACTACTTAAGTGAAGATGACTATGATGAAATCATGGGATTTCAAAATGAACAAACGGATGCTGGTTCATCAGAAACAGGTGCGTAGATTTGGAATTATATAAAAATATGTATATGCTTAATTGAATTTTTTCTTATTGTGCGACTATACATATTAACATCTAAATTTAGAAAACTAAGTCCGGATAGAAGGATAATATTGTTAAATGCAACTTCGTCTATCGATAATGATAGTCGTACTTGTTAAAAGCTGAGCGATAAGAATACACTGTCTTCGTCGATTATGTGAGGTTGATTATCGATTGATCTAGATTTATTGTGTAATTGTAAGTTAGAATAGGTTTCATGATCATAATTAGGCCGAGATGCTGCTGCCTTTAAATTCTTGTTGATGCTTTTGTCAAAAAGGGAGTGTTTGGACATTTATTGAAGTATTAAACTTTAAACAAATAGTTGAATTATCAGTGCTTATTCATGTGGGAACAACTCAATGAATTTGGTTGGCAGGTTAAACGTGCTAATGAATAAAATTACTTAGATTATTGATCACCATTCTATTATACTATATACTATAATGATCTTTCTACTTGATTATGGATGAGCTATGGACCAAGCCTTAGACCGAACCCAATTAGTACATGGACCAAATCGATATAGAAATTAAAAAAAGACCCCAAGTTTAGCTTTTCAATGGTAATAACAAAAGTCAAAAGGGACTAGATTCATATAAGTGTTGAAGCGTCAAGAGCTTGCTCAATAGATTAGGAATTTCACCGTTCACTGAATGAGCTGCTGACAACTACTGAACTTTATGCATCACAGTAGATTTCACATTCTAATCATGCACATCATGTCGACCTGTATATGTATTTTTCCACCTCTGCACATCTTTGTGTGTTTGTATCATAACTGTGGTAATATCTTGGTGCTAACAATTATCAGCTTTTGGTCAATGGCAAGAGGTGGCAATTGCTATGTAATGAAATGGGTCCCAGGTTTGTAGTTTTTTCTTCTTTAAGTTCGGATATGAATAGAAGACTTGGCACTCTAAACTATATGGCCCCTGAACAATGGCAGCCAGACGTTAGAGGCCCCGTAGCCATAATTAGGCCGAGTTGCTGCTGACTTTAAATTCTTGTTGCTGCTTTTGTCAAAAAGGGAGTGTTTGGGAGTGTTTGGACACTTTTAAACAGGACTGTTTGGGTGTGTTGTAGGATAGATAGAGTGATGCCAAATGGTTATAGTTTAGAAAGCATGTATGTTTTGTTAAAAAAACATAAATGTTTTCGGCAGGACATGAATGTTTTTTTTAAAACATTCATGTTTTTTAAAAAAACATGAATGTTTTTTAAAAAAACATGAATGTTTTTTTAAAAAAAACATGTATGTTCTTTTTTATAAATGTATGTTTTTTGTACATGTGTCGGTGAATCATACCGGTATGGATGTTTAAGATACAAATTAGAGTTCTACTTTATTATCCTTCCAATATACACATTAAGTTCTAACGAATCATGAGTAATCTGAAACACAAGATATGCTACATAGGTATTTTTTGGTGATAGCATCACACTTGTTATTATGCCGCATATGTCAAGCCACCATAACCCTTTAAGTATCATAACATCAGAAAAACTAAAGCAATGGTTAAGTATGAATAATTAATACGTTGTTTATGATTTTCATAATCTGTTTTTGACAAATAAACGAGTGTGTTTTTTGTAAACAAGTATGTTTTTTTAAATAGAAGGTAATTTTTTATAGAAACTGTTTGTTTTAATAAAAGTTTAAATGATGTGCGTTGAACATTTGGTGTGCGTTGTACATCAAACTAATTACATAATTTGGGTAGTTTACGTATGCTGTGTGTTGAACATCACAATGTTTACATAAGTTGTTTATAAAAAACAAAAATTGGTAAGTAAAATTAGGAAAACATGTATGTACTAATTAAACGTAAGTGTTAATTGTTTTAATATAAATCTTTAACATGTGTGTTCATGACAGGCTTGCATAGGAGTCAAAGGTCTAAGGGAAAAAAAACCTATTATTGATGTGGACGATACTGAATCGGATGAAGTAGAATACTCATCTGAAGAAGATGGCAAGAAACCTGTTTCTGGTATGTATTATGGTAAACCGGACGTTGGTTTATCAGGATCAGGAATTAGGGGTATGTGAGATCAGTAATTTTGTATGCAATGCATGATTTATGTATCCTTATTTTTCAAAAGGGTACAATAACTAAAATCGATTTTGTTTTCGTTTAACAGGTTTGAAAAAAACTAAATCTGAGATAGACGGATCACATGTAACCAAAAGGAGAAGGCTAGAAAAAAAGAATGGTAAATATTTAAATCGTCAAACATAATGGTAGCATATATGAAATATAATGTATAATTTGTGAATTATTATTGATTTCAGGAGATGGAGTGGAAAAAAATGTAAAAAAACAAGAGAATAAGATGAAAAATACAAAATCAGAAGGATTGGATTACTGTCCTGTTAAACCTCAAAATGAGAGTGGTTATATGTTCAACACGAGGACAAGTCCAACATCGCTATTCCATGCACTGAAAAGTGTTGGGTCAAAAAGTTGATGTGGCAGAAACTCAAAAACGAAGAAAACATGAAGACATTTGTCTAAGCGTTGTCAAGAGCAAAACAAGCGTTGACAAGAGTAAATCGGAGGTTGATGGCTCAAGTGTTGTCATGTACAATCTAAGCATTGTCATGTAAAAACTAAGCATTGTCAGAAACATAGGCAAGAAGCCTTTGGAAGCTTCTATTTAGATAAACATGCATGATATATTCTGTATAAGTTTATTTGAATAGAAGATTTACATGTTTATTCATTCTTATATCTTGTAAAACCCTAATCCTTACACTATAAAAGGAACCAAGGGTTATTAGGTTTTGTTTTTAATTTTCATATACAATGTAAACCTAAAGCGTGTGTCGACTAGGTGTGGAATTCAATGTACACACACCTAGTGATTGTTTGTTATTAATATAATGAACAATCCATTTGTTTTAATTCATGTTCTTTGTGTCCAAACACCTTGTTAATGTGTCGTGTTCTAATTCCGCTTTGATTATCTAATCATATGAACATGATGCATTCCTAGTAGCTTAATCGTATAAAATGATTACACACGTCGATATATCAAGAATAAGTCTAATGAAAAAACATTAGATTGCGAAAAGATAAAAAAATAAAATGATGAAAAAACATGGGGCGCCATTTAGATGGATCTGTGGAAATGAACGCTGTTGCGACGCCTAACAAGTAGAAAAAAGAATGAAAGACATTAGAGAAAATGGTTTCATCTATCTGTTATTCATGTTACGAAAGCAAGCAAGCAGTTTGAAAAAGTTAGTTACCTCTTGTTACGAAGACGCTTAAGATCCGTGTGAACCATTTTGGCAAGCTCGGGATCCTGAGAAAGGATCTCAGGATGTTCCTCTAGGAGTAGCAAACATTCATTGTGATTATCCGTAACATGCTTGCGAACATAACGCCAATTATTCGTATCTGGCTTCCATAGTTGCTTATTCTTCTTAAGAGCCTGAAATTGGTAGCAGTATACTAAATAACATAAAACTAAAACATCATATAACACAGACAAACCATTTAATTTGATGTTTAAAATTTAAAACAAGTCTAGTTTGACGATGAAGGACCTAGGATCGGCATCCATCATACTATTATCTATCTATCTATCTATCTATGATCTATTGTACGTATAAAAAGTAGCTAGTGAATAACATAAAATCATACCGAAACGAAGAAACGGAATCCCATGATCGATCGATCAATGTTGTTGTTATTCTCCTCGGGAAACTGAAACAAACAAAGTATGTAAGAATTAAACAATATTAGAGTTAACCTAGTAAATTAAAATATATGTATAAGAAGATACTTATATTAAAATATACTTATAGTAAATTAAAATATATGTATAAGAAGATACTTATAGTAAATTAAAATATACTTACTTTGTACGAATCCTTAATGTTGAAAATTGATTTTTTTTTTTTTTTTTTTTTTTTAACTTCTGTGGTAAGTTTCGTGTATGCTAGGTTTGGAAAGTTCAACAAAACTTTCATTAGTTTCATTCCACTCCTAAACTAGGAAATTATACTTACATATTTCAACAGCTGTATATCACAAAAAAATTATACTACAAGTATGTAAAATTGTTTTGTTTTTTTCCATTAAAGATTAGTCTTTACCTATCTTTTTCTTGTAGCGGATGAGCCTGATGAGTGTGGAGACACGAAACTGTCTTTTCGCTCAGGGACTCACGTAGGACTGATGGCTGTGGCACAAGGATGTCTAAATTTGGAATATTTAAGTGTCTCGCTGACAGATATCTCAAATGAAGCTTTGGAGTGTGTAGGATCTAATTTGAAGAATTTGCGTGCTTTCTATACGAGCGCATCCAGAAAAAAACACAATCCTGATGTACTGCTAGACAATGGGATCCGAGCTGTACGTGTTGATGGGTTGCACAAAGCTTGAGAAGCTACACATCGGTAACTTGGATGATAGGGATGTTGGTTTGGGGTTTATCGGCGAGTATGGTGCTAATTTGAGATATCTTTCTCTTAGTAGAGTAGGCGAATCTGCTGAAGATATCAAAGGGGTGCCAAAAATTAAAAAAGGTCGAGTTTTGGTTTTGTCCATTTAGCAATCAAGCAGTCGAGGATGCTTGGTTACATATAAAATCACTAAGGTATATGTTAATTAACAACGCCTGATTTAGTATCGAGCTAGCCGCCAGGTGGGCTACAGCACAAGGCAGCACAGAGAGCAAGCAACATTTTATCAGCTTATTTCACATTAGACAAGGTTCAGTTATAAGCCCATATAAGCACTAAAGCACTAAGGGTGGACTTTATTTATTATGTAAAACGCAATTGTTAGTTTTCATGAACACTTCTGGATTTTGTCAAGTGGTAAAACAACTTCATCTTGATCATGACTGAGAGCAAAAATCAACCCACAACCGAACCAAACCGAACCGAGTTTATTAAGTTTGGTTAGTTTTTGGTTTTGGGTTTGGCATGTTTTGTTCAATTGAAGTCAAACCGAGAAAATTCACTTTAACTATCTAAATCGAATTAAACTGGATCGGTTCGATTTTTATTTGACTCGTTTGATCGGTTTGGATTGAATAAGTTCGATTTGATTTTGAGCCGATGCTACGTCCTACAGAGGACATAGTATAAAATTGTGTTTAGTTGTAAGTGCAACCGATCGTTTTATATCCTGTGAGAATAATAGCCCGATAATGATCACTCATACTCACAGTGGCACGTAGACACAGTCGATGGATCGGAGTGGTTTGTCTTCGGATCAGAAAAGCTATCTCTCTTATTGATGGATACGTGCATGCGAGCTATAACACGTTTGGAAAGAAGAAACCGCTATGTTCGAAACGAGAACAAAAATAATGATAGATGAAAAGACATATAGTCATAGATTATAACATATGTTGGTACATTTAAACGATCTTATAGATGCTTGTTCTTCGATCACGTATGTATTTTTATTTCACAATACCTGATTGGCGATTCGCTCAATCAGGATTTGTTCGACGACGGAAAGAAACAACACAAAAGTGAATTACTCTTGACCATCGACGACGGTTGTTCGTGGCAGTCGTGATGGTGGTGGTGTCTTCTCTTGTGTGTAGTAGTGTTTAGTGAGACACTTTCGTCGTCCTTACAATGTGCATTTCCGTCTCCATGATCGTACCTTGCCTTTCTCGCTTGGCGAGCCTTGTCGAAAATGATTGAGAATTCAGTTGCGGACGACGGGTTCTTGAGATCCCAGTCTCCGAATTTGGGCAATGTTTCGCTTTCTTTCATCGAATGATTTTTTTTTTTACAAAAAGTTTTGGTTTTTTTTGGTTCTCTTCTTGTTATGGCTAAGAAGAGCAAGTACGAAGTTGTAGATCTAACATGTTTTACGCATAAATTAGTTGACCAAGCAATTATGTCAAAATATGAGATTAGTTGTACAAAAAATAGAATATGAACATTAATTCATCCATTTAATCAAGAAAAATAAAAATTAGAGTAAACTCTAAAATATATTTGTGGTTTTTATTTTTTTATAAATTACATATCTGTCAGAAATTATTGACACTTTATATTTTTCGGAGTTAAATATTTGACAAAATCATTCTTATGAGAGATGATTTTTGTAAAAAGTTTAATAACGTACTGTTTTTGCAAAATATATATTTATAGGGATGTAAAGTGTCAGACATTTAATTTTCCAAAAATGTAAGTGCGAATAATTTTTGACAAATGTATTGAATAGTTTACTTTAAAAATACTTCCGAGCATCATTGCTATTAGATGTTAGTACCAAGGTTGTCAAGATCCCGATCTTAATCTTAGGATATTACGATTTTACGATACTGTAAAGCAAAAACGATCCGGATCTTACGTAGGATCTTTGCATGCTTAAGATCTTATAGGATCTCAATCTTGATCATAAGATCTTAGGATCTACTAAGATCCGATCTTACTTTTTCTTGAGCGACAAACTAAAAACTACAAATTTATATGTTCTATTTTGTATAATATAAAACACAACATGTAAATCTTCTTATACATTTCATAATTATAATTTAGGACCACATTTTTATGAAATATTCGTATAATTTTGTGTTAACGATGTATATTAATTTGTAAATTTGTAAAATATTGCAAAGACTACTAAGAAAATTACATTATAGTAGGATCTTACGACCCCGATCCTCTTTTCGATCTCGATCTTACAAAGACGAAAACGATCCAAAGTAAAATCCCGATCTTGAAAACCTTGGTTATTACTATGTTAGTAATTTATTCCTCTCGGCCTAACAAAAGGAATTTCATGTACTTAGGGGTGGGCAAAAAATCTGGTGGAAAAGATTCAAAATTGGCTTTCCTCAAATTGGTCTCACAATTTGTAACCGGTTTAAACTCGGTTAAGAATGAATCGTACCGGTTAAAAATTAGTTAAAATTTAATCAAAAACCGGTTTCAAATCGACCTGGTTTAAGTAAAACCGTTTTGTTTATTGGTTGACTATAATCGAACCGATTTAAAAACTGATCCGATTTTATAAAAGAGTCGAAATGATATAATAAAATGACCCGTCAATTAGGGGCGGAATTATGGCAAGTTACCAGGGTTCACTTCTTTTTAACAGTAAAGGAAAATATTACAACCATAAAAAATGTGTGATTTCTAATCAATACGGCGCGTTTAACATTTTCTTATTGATGGACTAGTTTAACATTAGCTAAAAGCACAATCTGTTAGGACCGGTTGCATTTTAGAAAATTCGATATCCTCCCCGGTAATTAAAACTACAAATAAGTTTTTATCGGGGTTTCGTGACACTGCAGGACTCCTTGTTTCGTCCCTACCGTCAATAGATGCTATTTAACATAAGCCCCACAAAATGCCTTTGCATTTTGCAAGAGTAGACATTTTGATTTATTCAATTAACTGAATAGTAAATATGATTAGCAGATCATTAGATGTTATGTTCAAATTAGTTTGAAGACTCACAATTCATCTCATGTTATATAATACTCAGTTTCTTTTGTTATAAAGTGATTTAGACTCAAAAGTGCGTTTGGAAATTAAAATACGAATATTTGAATATGAAGACGAAGATTCGTTTGCTTTGAAGTTTTGAATGAAATTGAGCTCACAGTTGGGATTGTTGAAAAGTGAGTTACACTTTAAAGTTCATTATGTAAATTTGTTTTGTTTGTCTTATTCAACAAGTTTTGTCCTTTTTGGTATGTTGGAGTTTTATATGTTTTACCTCATTGCTTCCCTATAAATATAGAGGCGAATGAAATTAGTTTTTTTTTTTATCATTTGAATCATAAATTAAGGCATTTGAATAAAAAGCTTTCGTTATGTTTGTTTTTAAAAGGTACCACCTTTAAAACATATATCACTCATGTAAATTCAAATAAAATCAGATCTAATGCATTCATAACAAACTTAGTGTGAGAATATGAGATTTTTACTAACATCTATATGGTTTTAGGTTTTTGTCCCAAATTGGTGGTGAAGGTTGCGCGGCTTCTCATATTTCTCGAGTTCTAACCATGTTTTTTCGTCGTCTCCCAAGTTGTTACCAAATTTCACCGAACCTTTTATGGACCACATGCTCTTTATGCGTTGTTTGTCCGGAAATATGCTAGTAGAGCTCTTGCTAAAATATCCATTAGGAAAAAGATTTGATACGTGACATCACTAAAATAGGTTTATTTGAACATATATGATGCCGTGAGAACAGATTCTTGGTGTTCCAAAACTATTTGTTTCGACATGAAATCAAGACAATAGACTTTATAAAAAATGATATAAGATGATGTAAAAGACCAACATTTTAATTGCTTGGATGTGTCATGTTTTTGTTGTATATTTTTGCTATGATGTACATATTGACTTGTTTTTTTTTCTTCTGTGGCGTTAGTGGTATTGTCGAGTAACATAGCTCTAGTCGTCTTGCTGGTATCTGAAGATTAGCCGAGTCCAGTTGTGTGGGCTTGTGACCCAAGTCAGGGCATTGAGGTTATCAGGATGGCTTATAGTTAGGGGAAATCATGGTTCCTATGTGTATGTGGTAGTGTTCTTGTGTGGGAACAAAACGGTCCCTACCGGACTAGATGATAGAACAATCCTTCAAACTGTTGAGCTCAAAATTAGCATGTGCGCGTAGTAGATATTCTCCAACACAATTGATAGATAATGGCTGGCGGCCATAAAATCAAACTGTTTTTTTTAAACCGAGGACCAACTCAGTTGTCGAGCTTAGTAACACGAGCTTGTAACCCGAGAAGGAGCATCAATGTTATTGAATTCCTAAGAATCATGGACAACCACGACCAATGCGTCTATTTGGAAGAATTTAGAGGACCGGGAGGCAGGCTACGTATAATAAACTAATAATGAATACATGAACCGTTTTAAGACATTTCAAGAATTGCAAGATGTTGGGCCCAACATATAGTACATAACATTAACACCAATTTGGCTAGGTGAAGGCTATCTATAAAATACACATAGACCACTAATCTTCTACGTTAACAAAATTATGAGATAATTTGATCATGTAAAAGATTAGGTCTAAAATAGAAATTTGAGAACTTAAGGTATGAATATCGGTCCCGACTTTAACTGATATTTATATGTTTTATATGTAGAGTTAGAATACTTTGCAGTTTTGCAGTTCTGGTGGAAAAGATTCAAAATTGGTTTTCCTCAAATTGGTCTGACAATTTGTAACCAGTTTAAACTCAGTTAAAAATAAATCGTACCGGTTAAAAACTAGTTAAAATTTAACCAGAAATTGGTTTTATGGTGAACACATATTGACTAATCATCATATTATTCAAAGCATGCCACAAGTAGTAATTATGAATAAGTATTTTCAAAGTTACACAAGATCAATAATCTAATTTGTAGGTTCCTATGACGCTAGTACTCAAGCTATGATTATCATGCAGTGATCTTAATTGGTATTTGGATAAAGGATGGTTAAGCAAATGTATTGAACGATGAATTGACATACGAGGTATGATTATTTTCATTAAGTGTTAGTACAATAATTGGTCAGGGTTGAGTACGAATCTAAGTTCCTAGCGAGAGGTACTTAGATGTCTTGGATTACGGTAGTCTTGTACTATCAAGAGACGTGACTGACGATTTCCTGCACAAGTAATGTATACCGTTAATCCTTATCATGGGGACAGACCTCACGATTAGACTCCAGCGTGAGAGTAAGTATTCATATCGTCAGAGATATATGTGTGTGTTAAGATGAATGAGAAAATCGTACCTTGTTTGGAGTGCAAAGGAGTACTATTTATAGAGGAAAGTACTGGGCATTTTCTCGTATCTCCGATAGTATTTGGGAGTGATCAAGTTTACAAGTGAATCTATGGAAGTCGTTGAGGTAAGGCAACTATGTACAATGTAGATTCAACAAGGGAGAAAAAGTATAAAGAAAATTACAACAATAAGTGATGACTTTTTGTCCCACAAACATTCCCTATTTATAGTAGTACGAGGTTGCTTCTTTAGTGGGGTCCTTGATACGTGTCAAGATCTGGATGGTAGACGTGCATTACCATTTAATGCACATCCATTATTGGAATAACTTTAAACAAATTTATGTGAACAGTTCTGCCAAGGGTTCCATTATTCAGTAGGTCGTACTAGGCCCCTTTAATTCGAAGCTCTTCTTTATCCCACCAAAAGTACTTTATCGAATTCCTCCGCCTAAACTATAAAGGGATAAGGCTAAGCTATGCTTGCTTAACCTTTAAAAGTTATTGAGTGACCTCAAAGTATTGTCTCCTCTAAGGTCCTCGAACCATCAACATATTCCTTCTACACAACAACTGCTATCTATCACAGCTGACTAGCATGTCTTCAAATAATTTTTGACTTCTATGATGATGTCTCTGACTTAATTGTGTATGAGGTGCCATCTAAGGTTGTGCCTTCAATTGGTCTTGATCCATGTCACTAGAGTCCTATCAACGACTATCAACACTTAGTATAATTTAGATCAAATATAGTTAAGGCCATCTCAGGCATTTCATTGGCCCATGAAAATTCTTATTTTCGAATTTTATACGGTTTTACTTTCGATATAGTTATATCTTAATTATTAATCAACAAACTATTTACATCATTCGTGTATTCACAAGAGTTGAGAAGATAGTATAACATTTAATACTATTTGAATTTTTGAAGTTAAATATTGTGACAATTTGTAAATTCATGATTTATATTATTCTATAAAATAATATCAAAATTTTAATACTCAAATAGTTACGATATTCATGCACACATGAGTTTTGCATAATTTTTGGTTATATGATAATAGCAATTAACATTTTATGTAGATGTTTGTTTCATAAAAGATTTGACTTTGTTTAATTGAAATTTTAGTTATCCTTTTTTAGACATTATGTTTGTTTAATAGCACACAACGACCTTTAAAATATATATGTCGTTGTAATATGTAGAATCACGTCTATTTATTTTAATCCCACATTAATGTATGAGACAGTTATTCATTTTAATATTTGTATTCTTGTTAATAATAATTTATCTCGATTGTATTGCTTGATTTTGTTAATTGTTAAAATAAAATAAATAATTACTTGTGTTTTTATTTGAATATTTATATGCATGTCATTTGTTGATTTTTTAAACATGTGTTGTATTTTTATATATAATTTCTAAAAAGTATAAAGTCTAAAGGACATTTAAAAACTAAATTGACTTAAAATGTAAAATTGGCCTCTTTAATGAAAAAACTACTTTGATTAAAAACTGAAACTAATATCTTTTTATATCATTTACTAATAATAATAATTATAACTAGGGGTGATAATTCGTGTGGGGTTTGGGTTGATGGATTCGGGTTAACAAGTTGGCGGGTTAGAAAACAACAATCCGAACCTGACTCATTTAAATAATCGGGTCAATTTTTCAATCCTAACCTGTTTACATATAACTCGAACCTAATCCACTTAACCCATATATATACTTGGGTTGATGGGTAAATAGATTAAACGTGTTGAATAAGTTAAACGGGTTACAGTTGACCCATTTAACATGTTTTATATATAAGGTGACACATTACATGGGTTAAACAAGTTAAACGGAGTTGTAGGTTTCCATTTAATTCATTTAACCCGTATAATTAAATAAATTGAAATGTAAGAATTTTTTTAAAATGGATTAACGAGTCGACTTAATTTATTCTCAACTCGAACCTGACTAGTTTAATAAACGAGTCAGATGAACCTGACCTAAATTTACATTTACTCGATACAAACATGTTAATTTTCGTTTCGTGTCCACCCCTAATAACATAGTACGTATATATTTTATAAATTTTCACACTCTTACATAAAATCATAATTAAACCATGGTGACTGATAACATCCCACTAAACTTCCACATGAGCCCCGTGGAAGAAACCCTATGGATCTGGGAAAACAACCGAATGATAAAAAAACCAATAACGTATTTACCATGTCTTTACCAAATATTCAACAATTTACTATTAAGCTGCGCAGCTGTTAGCGAACATATCAAAGTTAAGATAGATGTTGGGAATAATAAGATTATTCTTTTGAGTAATGGTGAAGGTGTTTATGATTTAAGGAATTTCCATGATGCTGTTCACTTTTCTACTGAGTTTAAGATCGCGAAGGCCGATGGTAATGACCTATCGAAAGAGGTATATAATTCTATTACTACGGTTTATGTTTATTTTTGCTATAAAAAAGGGCTAGCATACCTTGTCGCCGGTTTTCCTTTTCCTATAATATTTGTTTATTTTTAGGGTTTATTAGGGTTTATGTTTATTTTTACGATTTTGGATTCATATTTGTTGTGTATTATATTGATGAGAATGATTTGTAACATCTGATTGATTTAGGTGTTCACAAACAACATGGAGGAAACTATCACAAAGTGCAACACTAGTGAAAGGTGGACTATTGTTTCATTTAAACCAAATTTAGAAAAATTTCGCATGGAACGTCTCGAAGACGATGTCGTCTCTTTAATGAAGAGACGGGTGGTCGACTTAGCAGGATACTCACGTGTGAAGGTTCAACTACATGGAACATGCGATTTACCTAATACATTTGAAGACTATGTTGATCTTTATCTCCAAACATCTACTCATACTACTACGAGGTTCTTTTTATATTTATGATGAATATGTACTTGATTGCTAGTTTGATGCTAATAATATCTGATTTTATATAGGATTTATGAGAAACTTAACGATACATGGGAGATTTGTGTTGCTATAACTGACGGGCATTTTGAGCATTTTGACCAGGTATAAATTTTTTTTATCGAGTTTATATGAGGTAAGTATTTGCTAATATATGCTTCTGAATTAATTAGGTGAGTTTTGTGAATAACATCGCGACAATGAAAGGAGGGTCACATGTTGACTATATAACGCGTCAGATTACGGATTACCTTGCGGATTTTGTGAATCTCGAACCAAATGACATAAAGAGCTATCTTTGGGTGTTTGTCAATGCTCATATCGACAACCTTGCTTTTGATTCGCAAACTAAAGAGAAGTTGACTATTGGATCAACGTGTGAACTCACACTAGAATTTTTGAAGAAAAGTATATACAACTCTTTTTTTTTCCTTTCTAAAAATTAGTGGGTTTGAGAACTTATGAATTTGTTGTCTTCTTTCATGTTTATGCAGTTGCAGACTCACTTGAAGATATGTTTAATAAGAGTAATGCAGGGAAACTCAGTATTCCTAAACTGCAAGATGCTAAGTTAGCTAATACGCCTTATTCCCAACAATGCACTTTAATTCTGTCAAAAGGAGATTTTGCCACAGATTTTGTAGTAAGCTGTCTTTGTCGTTGTTATTTGATACGTGTATTCACATAAACACTCGTTTATTACAATGTCTATTATTGTTTGCAGAGGTCTGGATTGGGCAAAGATAAATGTGGTGTGTTTCATTTGGAAGGCGAGTTACTCAATGTGAGGGAAGCAAGTCCTCAAGAAGTGGAGAAAAACACCGACATTCAAAACATTAAGAAGATTCTTGGCCTCCAAGATGGTAAAATTTATAAAAATGTTAAGGAATTGAGATATGGACACTTGATGATTATGACCGATGAGGTGTGTACCAATAACTCTTATGCGTTGACAATATCAACTATCTCGCATTTTTTATACTTATAGAACATTAAATGTGTTTTGTAGGATCATGATGGTTCACGCATCAAAGGGCTATTGATCAACTTCCTTCACTATTTCTGGCCATCTTTACTGAAAGTCAAAAACTTTATGCAGTGGTTCATACTACCAATTGTTAAGGTCTCTATGGTTTGTTTATGAAAATTCTGAATAACAATACATTGTTGTATTGCAATTTTTTTTTATATTTTTCATTATCTCTAGGAGCCGGAAACTATTGAAGAGCCGGAAACTATTGAAGAGCTGGAAACTTTTGAAAGTGAAGGAGAGTATGATTTTGATCAGCACATTAAGCACTTTGTTTGGGATAATGACGAGGATGGTGATGCAATTGAGCGTGCCTTTAGTAGCATGAAGATTGAGGAGAGAAAGGACTGGCTTCAAGTACAGGTTCGGCTGTTGTCACCTTTGTTATAAGCAGTTATAGCGTCGAATGTGATTGATAGAATATCATTGTGTTTAGGTCAAAAGATATCATTTAGTAGGGTGAAATATTGGACCAGGAAACGCTTTTCTCTCCTTTAAAAAAACGTAACAAATATGCAGCCTTATATACTGCCAGGTTATGTTCAAACCGCGATTTTTTAGCATTGGTTTAATCTCTCGTTGTATCTTACTGAACAAATAGCTGATGCATTTAGTTATGATTACAGAAATACGACTCCATATTACAATCATTTTCTGATATTCTGAATCTTGATACAACACTCTAAATGATTGTGTATACTAAACACACATGCTGGGTAACTTTTGGTGTTTTTGTAACCATAATACGAATTTCATTACAATCATCATTTCTTGATCTAGGATTTTACTGATATTGACCTAAAGGAGAAGGGCATCCGATACCGCGACTTTATGAACAAAGAATTCAAGCAATATGCAATGGCTGATCTCCAAGGATCAATCCCATCAATGGTGGATGGGTTAAAACCTCACGAAAGAAAGATCCTATTCTATGCTTTCAAGATGCCCATTATTCAGGAAACTGAAGTTGATCACTTTAATAGTTATGTGCTTAAGCACTCTCCTTATCATAATGGTGAGGCGAGTCTAGTTGGTACCATTATCGGCATGGCCCAAAATCATGTTGGTAGTAACAACATTAACCTTCTTCAGGCGAATGGGCAATTGTGTACACAAACTCTGGTGAGATATAGAATTTAAACATTTACTGTTTTGTATACATTGCATATTCTCAAGTCTATTATTCCTTTGCAGGGCGGTAAATATCATGCAAGTGGTGGATTGCTTTTCACTCAGCTCTCTCCTATCACACGATATATTTTTCACAAGAATGATGAACTTCTTCTCAACTACCTGAATGAGGATGGTCGATCCATTGAGCCCGAATGGTAGTTTGTAATCTATGTGTATATTTATAAGTATATGATATTGTTTAAATTGGTTATAATGATTCAATTTTTATTTTTTTATAAAAAGGTTTATTCCAATCATCCCAATGGTTCTAGTAAATGGATGTGAAGCAAGAGGAGCCTTGAGTTCATTTATTCCAAAGTATAATCCGCGAGACATTATTGCAAACCTAACACGCCTACTGAATGGTGAAGATATGGTGGATATGCTTCCGTGGTACAAAGGGTTTACGGGAGAAATTCAGAAAAGAGAATCAGATGAATACACCACAAAAGACATTACGGTAAGTTAACAAGTTTTAAATAGTTAACGCGTATATTGTGATTTTATATTTTATCATATTTATAGCTGTTATATGGCAACCCCACGCTCGCTTACACGTCTTACCAGGTTCGCAATGATGATACGAGTATGCATGTTGAAGTTACCATGAATGAAGATCAAATGGACATAGCAAGACAAGAGGGGTTGTTGAATAAATCTAAGCTAACAACTACATTAAGCACAGAAAACATGTATGTGTTTGATTCAAAGGGTAAACTGAAGAAGTATAACACACCTGAAGAGCGTAAGTACCCTTTATAATTTAATTTGTTCCAACTCTTCATATTCTTTATTCATATTGATTTATTATACTCTTCGTATTCTTTGTATGTACAGTTCTTGAAGATTTCTATCACCTTCGGCTTGACTTTTATGAAAATAGGAAGGTAAGTTGGATGTTCCTTTTCATATTTTTAGAAGATTATCAAGCTCTGTAGTAATTATCCAAATGCTGTCATGCCTAACAGACATGTCTGCTTCGCGAGCTCAAGATACTGAAAAACAAAGAGAGGTTTGCCCGTGAAGTTTGGAATGGAGAACTTGTTTTGTCCAAAAAATGGAACCATCAGAAGTGTGTTGAGTTAAAGGTCAAAGGTTTTAAATCTTTACAATCAATTGAAACCCAAGAGGACGAAGACAAAGACGTGGGAGTGGAAGGATATGATGGATATGATTACTTGCTGTCTCTACCGTGTGGATCATTTGACCTTAAGTATATAGAGGAGTTGGAGAAAGAAATGAAAGCAAAGGATAAAGAGTTAGAGCATCTCGCCACTACTACTCCCAAGTCTTTATGGCTAACAGATCTTGCTGCTCTTGATGAACAACTTGCTCTTGTGAGAAATGAAATCTTTATCTTTGCTAATTCTATAAAATACCATAAACAAGTGATTATGAGAACTAATAATAATATCGCTTGCAGGAAAAATATCCTGAAGCAAAATATACCAAAGCAGAAAAGAAAGCACGAGAAGAACGAGAAGGAGATGCAGCCGGGCAAAGCACAAACAAGAAGAGACGTATGCGGTGAGTGATACTGATGGAGCGACGAGCAAGTGTTTGACAAAATATGTGTTTGGTTCTTCTAACTTGCTGTTAGAAATGAAATCTTTATCTTTACTAACAGTATCTGAGTTTAGATTCTTAGCCTCTAAACATAACATGGAAACACATTATATATTTAAAACAAAAGTTCATCTTTTTCGTGTCGCCGTTGATTAGCCTGATCTCTTTCTTTCTACACTTGAGAATTGCAGGCATACCCAAATCAATTTTTTGTATATGGTATCGGTGACCATGTAATATCATGTGAATTACACATAACAATGCGAGTATTAAGTATTTCTTGTTCCAACACATGAAAACAATACTCAAAGTCTCAATCTAATCCTAAATTTAAACAACACATAGAAAATCCCCGAAAAACGGGTCATATTGACCCGGGTTTCACTGAAACCCGACGGGTCTGGGGTGACTCGGGTCAATCCGGTTCTTGAGACCCGGCCGGGTTTTAATTTTTTCGAATTTAAAAAAAAAATGTTTATTGGTATATACTTCAAGGTTTTCATATATATGTTTGAGATGAAGAACTGATGTTAATGTAAATATCCTTTGATACATTTCATTTTTTTCATATACTATAACAAACTTATAAGATAATTTGACTTGTTTTTTTTATAAACTTTAAGATAATTTTTTTATATAATTTAACTCTAGCTTGTAAGGCTCTCTTTATTTGAAATTTTGCAAAGAGCTAATATATGTTTGAATATGAGCTGGTTTGACATTGTTTTATAAAGTTTAATGAAAATATATGTTATGAAAAATTAAGTGTGTGGCTATCCAAATGCCTTAACCACCATAACATATGTCTTTTGTATTCCTCTCATTATTATGGTACTTAATGTGTGACATATTAGAGGCCTATAAATAGAGGCTTATCTTTGTAGTTTGGGATATCAATAAACAAATGCATTCCACAATTATCTTCTCTTCTAAGTTCTTATTTTGAAACACGTTATCAGCACGATCGTCTCGAACGTTTTTTTTTCTAATCTTGATCGGTAAGCCTTGATCTCCATTAATACTGTACGCATGACATGAATGTCGAAGTATAATATATTTTAACTCATGTAAATTTTTGACGTATGATATTTGATCTTCTGCTTTGAAATTTGTTTTTGTTTAATATTTTAATCTTGATGTGCTTTGCATGTTTGCTAAAGTTTGGCCTTTTTAAAAGTGTGCTTTAGTATTTTGATGTGCTTTAACTGTATTACGTAAATTTGTTTGCTTCTGATTTAGTGTAAAGGTTTGATCTACTATTATATTTATATAAAATCAGTGGTGGCTAAAAT
Organism: Glebionis coronaria; assembly: GCA_025667525.1. Lineage (NCBI taxonomy): Eukaryota > Viridiplantae > Streptophyta > Magnoliopsida > Asterales > Asteraceae > Glebionis > Glebionis coronaria. The sequence goes on from CM046874.1 coordinate 2,528,904, forward strand.
GAATTTGGACTTAAATGATAATGATCATATATCTCTTGTTGTTTTATTTCATTTTTTTTGTTTGGCGTACGTTAATAACATACGAGCAATTTTTAAACTTTTTTTTTAGTAACCATATGATGGTATGAAACTTAATCTAATCAAGATAATGATTGCTTATTATATTTGTGCATGTATGTGAATGAATGTGACACATATTTTACACCACACTTAGTACATGACGCTTCAAATACTTTTGTCAATTTGCTTATTTGACGTTTTGAATCTGTCGTAAAAAAAATACTTCCAGTTTGCATTGTGATTTTTTTTCTTGCTATATTAATTTGACTGTTGGGTGTTATGTTGTGTTTATCTTATGTTATCTCTCACTTGTCGTATATAATTGATTGTAAATATATTCATTTTTTATTAGTCTTAGGTGATGATCCATATGTTTCCTTCGTTTGTTATGCTATCTAACAAAATTTAATGTACACTTTACTGTATAAGTTTCGTATGATAATACTTCTCACTTAATTTTAAATATGAATAAATATTAACTTTGGCTATACTTGATATTATAGCTAGCATGTCGAATAATCTTGCAAAACTTGAATTTTTGGCTTTGGACATAAGTGGACAAAATTATTTGTCTTGGGTTCTGGATGCTGAAATATATCTTGCTGCTAATGGTCTTGTAATACAATCCAAGCGGGAAAGGAAACAACCGTTGAACAAAAGGCTAAGGCGATGATATTCTTACGCCATCACCTCCATGCGAATTTAAAAGATGAATATCTCACTGTTAAGGACCCAATTGTTCTTTGGAATCATTTGAAAGATAGATATGAACATCAAAGAACCGTGATTTTGCCAAGAGCCCGTTATGACTGGGTTCATTTAAGGTTCCAGGATTTTAAAACAGTGAGTGATTATAACTCAGCAATGTTTAAAATTACCTCACAATTGACTTTGTGTGGAGAAAAAAATCACTGATGAAGAGATGCTTGAAAAGACATTCTCTACATTTCATGCCTCTAATTTGTTATTGCAACAACAATATCGTGAAAGAGGTTTTAAAAAGTATTGTGATTTGATCTCTTGTTTACTCGTGGCTGAACAAAATAACGAACTATTAATGAAAAACCATGAGTCACGCCCTACTGGATCTGCTCCACTCTTAGAAGCAAATGTAGTAACATATAATCAGAGTGGAGGTCGCGGTCGTGGATCATACCGTGGACGAGGACGCGGTCGTGGCCGTTGCCATGGTCGTGGACATAGTCAAGGGCGTGGTTTTGGTCGAGGTAATTTTCATGGTTTTCAGTCTGGTAATACAAGTGGTGTCAAAAAGTGGCAAGATAGAGGAAAAATGATAAATAAAGATGGAGGTGAAAAAGCCAAATGCGCCATAGGTGATGGATGTTACCGGTGTGGTGGTGATGATCATTGGGCCCGTGCATGTCGCACACCCAAGCATTTGGTGGAACTCTATCAAAGATCCCAAAAGAACAAAGGAAAAGGGGTCGAAGTTAATTTTGCATACCAAGATGAGAAAATTGATAACACTGATATTGATAGCTTCGGTCTTGATAACCTTGGTATTAAAAACCTTGGTGTTCCAGAATACCAAAATGATACCACACACTTGGATGTTAGCGATTTTCTCACTAATGAGTGATCCATAAAGCCGATAATAAGAGTATCAATAAAGCCATGAATAAACGATCTTCATGTTGATGATGATCATGTCCTTTGTTTCGTTTTATTTTCTTCTAAGTTTTTCTAGTGTTGTCCATGAGACATGTTTTATCAATAATTACTCACTTGGCTTAATAAAACATGTTATTTATTTTCATCATCTTTTTTTTCATTGAACATTTTACTTACACTATGTATTTTATTTTGAAGAAAATGGATCGTGTAGCAGAACTTAATGTTGATGATGAAGACGTATGTCTTGTGGATAGTGAAACCACTCACACGATACTAAAAAATGAGAAATATTTTTCTCAGTTAAAACTACAAGAATCAAATGTTAGTACTATCTCCGGTAGTGCAAAACTAATAAAAGGTTACGGAAAAGCACATATACTATTATCAGGAGGTACAATATTTAAAAGTGACAATGCACTATTTTCCCCTGTGTCTCAAAGAAACTTATTAAGTTTTAAAGATATTCGTCAAAATAGATATCATATTGAGACTATGAATGAAGAAAATAATGAGTACCTTCTGATTACGAATACGATTTTGGGGAAAAGAAAGTGTTAGAAAAATTACCTGTACTTTCATCAGGGTTGTATTACACTAAGATCAATGTTGTTGAAACAAATATGGTCATAAATAAAAAACTTATTGACCAAGAAAAGTTTATCATTTGGCATGACCGGTTAGGTCATCCCGGATCATTAATGATGCGAAAGATAATAGAAAATTCAAGAGGACACACATTGAGGAACCACAAGGTTCTAGAAGCTAAATAAATCACATATGTCGCTTGCTCACAAGGAAAGTTAATCACACGCCCATCACCAGCTAAGATAGGGAACGAGTCCCTTAAATTTTTGGAAAGAATCCAAGGGGATATATGTGGGCCCATACATCCACCTTGTGGACCATTTAGATACTTCATGGTTCTCATCGATGCATCGACTCGATGGTCGCATGTGTGCTTATTGTCAAGTCGGAATATGGCATTTGCAAGATTACTTGCCCAGTTAATAAGATTGAGAGCAGATTTTCCAGATTTTCCTATAAAGACAATACGTCTGGATAATGCTGGTGAATTTACATCCCAAACATTTAGTGATTATTGCATGTCTATTGGGATAAGTGTAGAACATTCTGTAGCTCATGTTCATACACAAAATGGGCTCGCTGAGTCTCTTATCAAGCGCATTCAGATGATTGCAAGGCCCATGATTATGAAAGCGAAACTACCAATTTCTTCTTGGGGTCATGCAGTTCTACACGCAGCAACATTAATTCGCATCAGGCCAACTAGTTACCACACGTACTCCCCATTACAGTTGGTTTTTGGTCAGGAACCAAATATTTCCCATCTAAGAATTTTCGGTTGTGCTGTATATGTCCCAATTGCTCCACCACAACGCACAAAAATGGGACCTCAAAGGAGGATGGGAATTTATGTTGGGTATGACTCACCGTCTATAATCAGATACTTAGAGCCATCAACGGGGGACATGTTTACAGCTCGGTTTGCTGATTGTCATTTTGATGAGTCGGTATTCCCAACATTAGGGGGAGATAAAAAACAGCTGGGAAGTGAAATAAGTTGGAATGAATTATCTTTATCTCATTTTGATCCTCGAACAAAAGAATGTGAACAAGAAGTTCAAAGGATAATTCATTTACAAGGGTTAGCAAATCAACTGCCAGATGCATTTACTGACCTTAAACGAGTAACTAAGTCACATATACCAGCTGCCAATGCTCCTATTAAAATTGATGTTCCAAAAGAACATTCAGAAATTGCTAGTGAGTCTAAGACACGCCTAAAGCGCGGCAGACCAGTCGGTTCCAAAGATAAAAATCCTCGAAAGAAAAAAGGAGCATACAATCAAGATGGTAAAATCGAGGTTAAAGAAACACTTGAAGGGTCCTCTACAAGGACATTAGACATGACGGTTCAAGAGGAACCACGGGTACCCGAAAATGAAGAGATCTCAATAAATTATGTCATGTCTCAAAAGGTATGGAACCTAAACGAAATCGACGTCGATGATGCTTTTGCATATAACGTAGCGCTAGAAGTTTTGGAAAACGATGAGGATCATGAATCAAAGTCAGTTTCAGAATGCAAAAATAGAAATGATTGGCCAAAATGGAAAGAAGCAATTGAGGCGGAATTGAAGTCCCTCGAGAAACGTGAAGTTTTTGGACCCATAGTCCGTATACCCACGGAGTTAAACCTGTTGGTTACAAATGGGTCTTTGTGCGAAAACGAAATGAATAAAATGAAATCACGCGTTACAAAGAGCGCTTGGTGGCACAAGGATTTTCACAAAGACCAGGTATTGATTATGAACAGACATATTCTCCTGTGGTAGATGCAACTACTTTTCGTTATCTAGTTAGTCTGGCAGTACATGAAGGGCTCGATTTGCGTCTAATGGATGTTGTTACAGCCTATTTATATGGCTCACTGGATACAGAAATCTTCATGAAGCTTCCAGATGGGTTTAAGGTGCCAGAATCATGTAAAGCAAGTTCTCAAGAACAATATGCGATCAAGTTAAGTAAATCTTTGTATGGGTTGAAACAATCTGGGCGTATGTGGTACAATCGTCTTAGTGAATATTTATTAAAGGAAGGATACAAAAATGATTCTATTTTCCCATGCATTTTTATAAAACGATCAGGACACGAATATGTCATTATCGCCGTGTATGTTGATGATCTGAATATCATCGGGACTCCAGGGGAACTTCCAAAGGCAGTGGAATACCTAAACAAAGAATTTGAGATGAAAGATCTCGGAAAGACAAAGTTTTGTCTTGGATTACAAATCGAACATCTAAGTAATGGAATCCTCGTCCACCAAAATGCATGCACAGAGAAATTGCTAAAAAGATTTTATATGGAAAAATCCCATCCATTAAGCACCCCAATGGTTGTAAGGACCTTAGATGTTGAAAAGGACCCCTTTCGACCCCGAGATGATGATGAAGATATTCTTGGTGCAGAAGTACCTTATCTAAGTTCCATTGGTGCATTGCTATACCTTGCAAGTCATACACGACCTGATATATCATTTTCACTAAACTTATTGGCAAGGTATAGCTCATGTCCAACAAGGAGACATTGGAATGGGGTGAAACAAATATTCCGCTATCTCCAAGGAACAAAAGATATGGGTTTATATTATACTAATCCATCCGAAAGAAATCTAGTTGGTTTTGCAGATGCAGGATATATGTCTGATCCCCATACCGGTCGATCCCAAACTGGATAAGTTTTTACAAGTTCCAATACTGCTATTTCATGGCGTTCTGTAAAGCAAACAATGAGTGCCACTTCATCGAATCACGCAGAAATCTTGGCCATACATGAAGCAAGTCGGGAGTGCGTATGGTTGAGAAGTGTGATACAGCATATTCGAGAATCTTGTGGAATTTCTTCAGGTCAGGAGGCTCCAACAATTATGCATGAAGATAATGCAGCATGCATCGCTCAACTTAAGGACGGATACATCAAAGGTGACAAGACCAAGCATATTCTACCGAAGTTCTTTTTCACTCATGATTTACAGAAAAATGGGGATATTATTGTTCAAAAGGTTCGCCTCAAGCGATAACCTAGCAGACTTATTTACTAAGGCACTTCCTACCGCAACATTCAAGAAGTTGGTTCACGGCATTGGAATGCGAAGACTCACTAAACTTAAGTGATCTAATCATGAGAGGGAGAATATACATGTTGCACTCTTTTTCCCTTAGCTATGGTTTTTCCCACTGGGTTTTCCAAGCAAGGTTTTTAACGAGGCAACACATATATCGGACAACTAATAATGGATAGCCAAGAGGGAGTGTTATGAAGAATTAAGTGTGTGGCTATCCAAATGCCTTAACCACCATAACATATGTCTTTTGTATTCCTCTCATTATTATGATACTTAATGTGTGACATATTAGAGGCCTATAAATAGAGGCTTATCTTTGTAGTTTGGGATATCAATAATCAAATGCATTCCACAATTCATCTTCTCTTCTAAGTTCTTATTTTGAAACAGGTCTTAGGTTTTGTCCCACATCGGTGAGTTAATAAAGCGTAAAGGATTTTATATGTGAGACTTCGTAAAGTTAATCAATCTGATTCAGATCATTGATCAACATATTCAATGTAAGGTTGAAGATTCTTCAAAGTCAGTTTTTATAATATGTTTTCGATCTTATTGTAGAAGAAATTTATTCAAAAAAAAGCATGCTTACAATTGTAGACAATTATCGAGATATGTCTCTATCAGGGGCCTGGTGAAAGTTGCGCGTTAATTTCTGTAATTCTCGAGTATCTAACCATCTTTTCTCTTTGTTCCCCGAGTTGTTACCGAATTCACTTGGACGTTTTTATGCACCACGTGCTCTTTATGACTTTATCTGTTGTTTGTCGGGAATGATGCTAGCAGAGCTATTGCTAAAATATCAATTGAGGAAACAGATATGATACGTGACATTACTTAATTAGGTTTTTTTCGAACAGATTTGATGCAATGAGAATAAACTATTTGTGTTCCAATGTTTTGTTTTGGCGTAAACTCATAGAAGATACTATGAAGAATAGTACGAAATAAGATGATGTAAACAACTAACTTATTTAGTAGCTTGGATGTGTCATGTTTCGTTTTATATTTTTGCGACGATGTATCATGTAAACGACTAACTTATTACTCCTATTTGGTATCTCATCAATAAAGGATTGCTCTAAGCTGGCAGAATTCTATATTCTTTCTCATGTTTATTCTTGCAATGTATTTTTCTTGATGTTTTTCTGTTTTGTGGCTAATCAGCCCGTGATGTAGACAATGTAATGCTTTAGTCTTTTTTTGTCGTGTTTGGCATGTATATATACAATACGTTTAGGAACTAGAAAGAATGGGATCCGAGTGTATAGGATAAGAAAATGGAAAGTATGACTATCGCTTTAAGGATTGTTTGGATGTTGGTTGTGATTAGTGTGCACCGCGATAGCAGAACTTTGTAAGGCATGTACGAGCCAATAGAGTGACAACTATAACCCCTAGGTAAAGTTTAAAGGCTCTTATATTGAAAATATATGGTCCCAGGTTTGTCCCACATCGTTGGGTTAATAAAGCTTAAAGGCTCTTAAATTTCAGACTTGGTAAAGTTATTCCAAACGGTCTTGATGTGATGTTCAACATGTTCAATATGAGATTGAACGTTCTTTCGTGTCGTTTTTTAAAATATTTTCAATCTTCTTGAAGAAGAAATTCATACAACAAAAGCATGCTTACAATTATAGACGATCATCGAGACATGATATACTCCGGCGGGTGGTGAAAGTTACGTGTTGTTTCGTAATGCTCGAATATCTAACCATGTTTTCTCGTCATCCCATTAGTTGTTACTAAATCCCCCGGACCTTTTACTGACCACGTGCTCTTTATGCGTTGTTTTGCGGGAAAGATGCTAGCAGAGCTCTCGCTAAATGTATTCAAACTTGACGTCTTAATAGAATGGGAACACAAGTTCGCGAAGATGCCAAAGTTGATTCTTAAGCATCACGTGGTAGCAATTGAGTGGGTTTTCACATGATTCCTATGTTTATTTTATGGGTTAAGTTCATAAAATATAGAAATGCAACTTTTAATATTTACAATTTTCTTAAACTAACTTATTTTATTACCGATCTAGTAATTGTAACTTGTCGGTACTTATGGATTGAAATCTTTTAGAGTTCATATAAACTTTATCAGTAATGTTATCTGATCAAGATAAAGTAAATCGGATCCCACAGTAGACATCACTGTTATGTTTATGAAATTTTTTACAAGTAAAGTTTATATAAATTTTAGAAGATCTCGATCCATGCATTATATTTAATTCTAGCGTAAGGGTTGTGTTCTCTTTATGGTAAATTATGCATTAATCTAATGTAATATGTTTGAATAAGAGCAGGTTTGAAATCATCTTTCAAAATAAAATGAAAATAAATGGCTTTTGATTTTATCCCACATTGACGAGTTAATAAAACTTAAAGACTTTTATATGTGTGATTTGGAAAAAGTTCAACAATTGTGTTTTGGTCTATCCTCAACATATGCAATGTGAGGTTGAGGTTACTGAATCAATTATTTTAATTTCTATGTTCTTGTTGAAGAAATTCATACAACAAAAACATGCTCACAATTGTATCGATCATCTAGATATGACTCCGGCGAGTGGTGAAAGTTGTGGTCAAAGTATCAAATCTATCATTTTCACGCCGGCTTCAAACGCATCCAAGCAATTGGTATCCGATTGAAGCAAAGAAATAGATTCGCATCGCCTTTTTGCTGAAAGTTCAAATGAACATTAAATTAATCACTCATAATGTATGATACTTGATATAATTCTTTTTATATGTATTGAACTATTTTTTTTCCTATTATATATACTAAACCTTTATTTTTGGTCATTTTAATATATTTTATTACTATTTTCCAATATATTAAAATGACAAAAAATTATTGTTTCGTACTTAAAATAGCAAAAAAAATTGTTCAATACATGTAAAAAGAAATTATAACAAGCATCATATATTTAGAGGCCATTAGCCCTAATAAAAAGTTTGTTTTCTATATAATTTATGTAGTGATATTTAATAATTTTGATTTCGGTAACTTGTGTTTTTGTAACTTGTAAAAGACAAAAACACAAAATGCTTGCTTTATGAAATGAATACTGGACTCTTGCATAAGCAAAACACACGCACACAGACAAGGGTATCATTAAATCATATATACTGGACCCCATTTGAAATCACCTCGCTCCTTTCGAACCCTTTAGTTTAAGCCAACTGGAAAACCGACAAACACACTAATCATAATAAAATTATTTTATAAAATGTTTTCGTCAAAAAATTATAATTATACGGGCATGTTGCGTCGAATCACGCGAGTACACGACTAGTCACAATAAGCATGAAACATTATTAGTGGATAGACACAACGTTTTCACGTTAAAGTATGACCATGGTGGTTGAACCGGTTGAACTGCGTACCGGTCAGGCGAGATGTCAGTTTATGCCAAAAAAGCTGATTGAATCGTCTATTAAATCGGTTGAACCGTGACCCATAGTTTAACCGTGTCAATTAAAAGACGGGTTTTAGAAATATTGATAAAATCTTATACTTAATTCACATAATATATTAAGAATATAAGCCATAACCTGAAAGACCAATTTGGACATAAACCAAAGATTGAGGGGGAGTTTTTCTTCTTGAAAGTCAAGTATATTACTGGAAGGACTACAAGTAGCAAGTATGGAAATATGAGGACTGATATGCAATATAGGAGTATTTATACTCCTCCACATAACTCAACAACTTCACTTTTCTTTATTCAGTTAACAAATAATCGTTTCATGTGTGTGTATACTGTGTGTAATATTGATCAATCTTCTTGATCAATCTTGTGAGTTTGAGAGTTGTTATTATTTATTCTTTCTTGTATCCAGATATTGTAATTGATTCATTGATAAAGAGAGTTAAGGGGAGGTTGGCTGGGTTCTCTGTTATTCAGTTCTTGGTCGATTTAGAGTTAGATTCATTGTCTTTTACATGGTATCAGAGCCAGGTTGCTCTGAATCGTGATTAAATCTTTTTTCAAAGAATTAGGGTTTTAAAAAATTTGGGGTTTTTGATCTATTTGTGTAGATCTTGGTCTGGTTTGGGTGAAACATTGTTTAATTTGGTCAATTTAGGTTTCTTGCAAGTTTAGTTGTTTTTTTTTTTTGAAATTAGGGTTTCAAAAGTTTTTGGGGGTTTTCTTTTAAAACTGTTTCTGGTCTAATTGGTGACCTGTGGGTTCATCTTTTGGGTCTAATTGTTGTTTCTGATTGTTTGTTTGGAAAACCCTAAATCCAGAAATTAGGGTTATTCCAATCTTGGTAAGGTGTTTGTGTTTATTTTTATTATTTGTTGTTTTAACGTGCATGTTTGTTATTTCCGCTGCGTTGGTTGAATAGATCATCTTGATCTATTAGTTGGGTTAATTGGTTTCTTTGGATTGTCTTGATCCAGAGTTCTTGCTTGGTTTGCTATGCGTGCTACGTAACACCTTTCACACCTTTCTTTCAGCTTATTGTTTTCATAGGTTTTTAGTTGTTTAGTGAGGTTTTAAGTGTCGAACGGTTTAGATAGATTGTGGTATTGATTGATTCGAGGTTTGTGTTAGTTAATTGTTATTTGTAGAGGAGGTACAAGGAGGTTGTGATCTTTTACTTGTTTTTCTTTGTTCTTTGTGTTTTTAGACCACATTTAGGTCTCAGCTCTTGACCTGCCACCTTTTGAGTGGTTAGGAAGCCTGAGAACTATCTTTTGGCTTGATTGTGTGTTCTTCGTGTTATTTTTGTTAGTTTCTTGTTTGTTTCTTCATGACTGGTTCTGGTCCTAGTTCACCCAAGGGTGATGGGGTTGTTAAGTTTGATGTTTATGACCCTCTTTATTTGCACCCTCAAGACATTGGGTCTCAGTTGATTACCTTCAAACTTGAAGGGACTGAGAACTATAAGGTTTGGTCTGCTGCCATTAAACTTGCTTTACAGACTAGAAATAAACTTCGGTTTATAATTGGTAAATGTGTTCAAGACACTAATGATGGTCCTGCTAGAGACCAGTGGGATAGATGTAATGTTGTTGTGCTTTCTTGGTTACTTGGTTGTGTTTCACCAAATTTGTATAAGGATCAAATTTTCTCTGAATATACCCAAGATGTTTGGGATGAATTAGAAGAAACATATAATAAACAAGATGGTTTTGTGATATATAATGTCCATCATAAGATTTACACTTTAACTCAATCTGACATGTCTTTATCTGAATATTATCATGAGTGTAATTCTTTGTGGAGACAATTTGATGCTCTTGTTGATTTGCTTGAATGTACTTGTGATGGTTCTAAGGCTCTTAAGGAACATGATCAGCTTCTTAGGCTGATGCAGTTTCTAATAGGTCTTGATGATTGCTATAGTGTTGTGAGAAGTCAGATTCTTACTTTTGATCCCATACCAGATGTGAGAACTGCTTTTGCAACCTTGTCTAGAGATGAGCCACATAGAAATGGCTCTAAAAATAATAAGGCTGGGTCATCTGCTTTTGTTGTTAAGTCTCGTGGAAATTCTAATAGTTGGAATAAAGGGTTTAACAACTCTAATAATGGAATTCTAATAATTAGAATTCTAACAGAAGTAACAATAATTGGAATGTTAACAAGACTAGGTCTAATGGATATAGAAATGGTAATCTTGTGAGCAAGCATTGTAATATGAATGGTCATACTATTGACAAGTGTTTTGAGTTAATAGGTTATCCACCTAACTTTAAAAGGAATAATAATAATTCAGCTCAAAACAATGTTAATAATGTGAGTGTTAATGTCTATGAATAGGATCAAAGTAAGAGTACTCCTTATACTCTTACTTCTGATCAATATCAAAGACTTATGAGATTACTGAGTGTTTCAGAAGAAAATTCTATGGGTTCTGCAACTATTGCAGGTACCTTCAAAGTTAATAATTGTGTTGTTAGTTTTTTATCTTGTAGGTTTTTTAACTATAATTCTAATATAAGTACTTATTGTACTTATGTTGGATGGATTATAGATTCAGGAGCTATTCAACACATAACATATTCTGAAAAATTATTATTTGATGTTATTGATGTGTCTTATTTGAACATAAGTGTTGCTCATCCTAATGGGACTTTGGAATATCTGAAAAAATTGGGTGTTACAAAATTAATAACTAGGTGATTAAAGATGTGTTGCTTGTTCCTGGATATAAAGTTAGTCTTTTGTTTGTTCAAAAATTATCCAAGGACAATAAAGTCAATGTTACTTTTAATGAAAATTATTGTATGATTCAGGATTTAACTCACAATGTCCTAATGGGGACTGGTAGTGGAAAAGATGCTTGTATTTTCTTGATGAAGGTAGGCATGTGTTTATTAAAAGTGTTAGATGTTGTCAGATATCTAGTTCTATTTGGCATAATAGGTTAGGACATCCAGCTGATCAAGTTTTGGAGGTCCTAAGAAAAGATAATTTTGATATAAAACTTAAAGGGTTAGAACCTTGTGATGTGTGTCATAAAGCAAAACAAACTAGGGAATCTTTCTCTTTGAGTGATCATAATACTAAACAACTTGGGGATATTGTTCATTTTGATGTTTGGGGACCATATAAAGTTACTAGTAGAGAGGGGTTTAGATTCTTTCTTACTGTGGTGGATGATTATACCAAATCTGTTTTGGTTTTTTTTATTGAAGAGTAAACTGAAGTTTTTTATTGTATTGAAAGTTTTTTTAAACTTCTTGACAATCAGTTTAATAAAAAGGTTAAAGTTTTCAGAAGTGATAATGGAACAGAGTTTGTTAATCATCAGTTTTCTGAGTTTGTTAAAAACCATGGTATAATTCATCAAACCACTTGTGTTTTTACGCCCCAACAGAATGGTATTGTATAAAGAAAGCATAGACATTTACTTAATACTGCTAGAGTCCTCATGTTTCAGAGGGCATATCATTAAACATGTTGTCTGAATGTGTGCTAACTGCTACTTATTTGATTAAAAGGTTACCTACTGCTGTGTTATCTGGTAAAAGTCCTTATGAAATGGTTTATGAGGGCTAGTATTCTCCATTTAAAAGTATTTGTCCGTTTGTGTTTTTCTTATGTGTTAAATGTTTCTGATAAGTTTGAGTCAAGGTCTGAGAAATGTGTTTTTGTTGGATATGCTTTTGATAAGAACGGATATAAACTGTTTAGTTTGAAAAATAAAAGGTTTTTGTTTTCAAGGGATGTAAAATTTTATGAAACTATTTTTCCATTTAAAAATGATATGGTTAGTAAAGAGTTTGTTTTTAGTGAAAATGGCGTTGATGATTTAAATTTCTTTAACATAAACATTCATATGCCTAGTGAACCCTATCATGAAAATGGAGATAGTATAGGTTGTAAGCATAGGCTTGTACCTGAAATTAGTGTTAAACCTAGTGACAACACTGTAGATTCTTGTAAAGGTAAAAAAGATGTCCATACTACTGATACAGATGTTGTTTCTGAGGTATATAGATCATCTAATACTGAAACAAAATCTAGTACGAAGGACACTAGTGTTGAGTATGTAACATAAAATATTTCTGAGGATATACCAAACATTGATGGTGATGATGAGAATTTCTCTGAGGATGAAGGAATAGAGTCATTTGGAAATGTGTTTAATTGGTCACCAGAACCAGTACCAGATAATACTGTTAGGAGAACTAGTAGGAAAGTTAATTTTCCTTCTAAGTATAAAGATTTTATGCTTAACAAAGATGTTAAATATAGTATCTATAAAGTTGTTAGTTATGCTAATTTGAGTATTGATAATTTTGTTATTACTACAAGTTTGAATAAAATTCTTGAGCCTACTATGTATTCTGAAGCTATCAAAGATAGTAGATGGATTGAGATTATGAATCAAGAAATGGAAACCTTAAATAGAAATAATACTTGGATTATTACTGATCTTCCTGAAGGAAGAAAGGCTATTCCATGTAAATGGATTTGGAAAGTTAAATACAAGTCTAGCGGTGATGTAGAAAGGTTTAAAGCTAGACTTGTTGTCAAAGGTTTTAACCAAAGAGAAGGGATTGATTATGATGAAACTTTTTCACATGTGGTTAAAACTATTACTGTTAGATGTGTTTTGAGTTTAGTCTTTGTAATAATTGGCCATTGTTTCAATTAGATGTCAATAATGCTTTCTTATATGGTGAACCTGATGAAGAAGTTTATATGAAAATACCTAAAGGTTATGGAGATGATAATAGTAACAAAGTGTGCAAATTGGTTAAATCTCTGTATGGGGTAAAGCAAGCCCCAAGAAAATGGAATGAGAAACTTGTTTCTGTTCTTATTGAAAATGGTTTTGTTCAAAGTCCAAATGATTTTTCATTATTCATTAAGAACAGTAATGGTGTTTTCTTGGTCTTGCTTGTATATGCGGATGATATAGTTATCACTGGAAATAATCTTGATAAAGTTAACAAGTTCAAGCAATTTTTAAGTACTAAGTTTCTTATCAAAGATCTTGGAAAACTTAAATATTTTTTGGGCATTGAGGTTATTGACATTGATAACGCTATATGTTTAACTCAGAGAAAATATTGCACAGAGTTGTTCTCTGAGTTTGGTATGTTAGGATGCAAACCTTGTGGTGCAACTATTGAAGTTAATCCAGATAGTAAAAAACTGAATAAGAAATTTGGTGATGACAAAAAACTTACTGAGATTACTTCATATCAAAAGCTCGTGGGAAAATTTATATATTTGACTATGACTAGACCAAATATTGCTTATGTTGTGCACTGTCTTAGTCAAGTCATGTATAGTCCTATGATATCTCATTTAAGACTTGCTTTCAGAGTTCTTAGATACTTGAAAGGTGAACATGGTTTGGGTATAACTTAAAGAAAGGTGATTGTAGGAAGCTAAATGTTTTTGTTGACTCAGACTGCAAGATAATCAGGAGATCTTTAACTGGTTATTGTGTGTTTCTAGGAGATAATTTAGTTTCTTAGAAGAGTAAGAAACAAAGTGTTGTTTCTAGATCTTCCACAGAAGCTGAATATAGAGCTATGTGTAATGTGTGTTGGGAAGTCATGTGGATTCATAAAGTGCTGAATGATATGAAAGTGGATGTGGTTATACCTGCTGAAATGAATTGTGATAATAATTTTGCTATCCAAATATCTTTGAATCATGTGCTTCATGAAAGAAACAAGCATTTTGAAATTGATCTTTATTTCTTAAGGGAAAAAATATCTGCAGGTTATATAAAACCCATGAAAGTTAAATCTGAAAATAATACTGCAGATGTATTCACTAAAGGTTTTCTTATATCTGACCATAAGAAATTTTATAGAATGTTTGGTTTGTATAAAGCTTTTGCAGGTTAAGGGCTTAAGGGGGAGTATTAAGAATATAAGCCATAACCTGAAGGAACAATTTGGACATAAGCTAAATATGGAGGGGGAGTTTTTCTTCTTGAAAGTCAAGTATATTACTGGAAGGACTACAAGTAGCAAGTATGGAAAGACGAGGACTGATATGCAAGATAGGAGTATTTATACTCCTCCACCTAACTCAACGACTTCACTTTTCTTTATTCAGTTAACAAATAATCGTTTCATGTGTGTGTATACTGTGTGTGATATTGATCAATCTTCTTGATCAATCTTGTGAGTTTGAGAGTTGTTATTTTTTATTCTTTCTTGTATCCAGATACTGTAATTGATTCATTGATAAAGAGAGCCAATGGGAGGTTGGCTGGGTTCTCTGTTATTCAGTTCTTGATCGATTTAGAGTTAGATTCATTGTTTTTTTTACATAATAGTAATTTTTAATGCTTACAAAGTGAGCCATGATGTATTCGTATTAGCTTATGGAACATGAGTTGTTGGGATTTTACGACTAGTTAACCATTTAATTACGAGTGCGCAGCGGAATGGATCTAGTTTGATGTTTATAATTAACACATAAATAAATCAATATAAATACTAACCTTTTAGTTTAAATGATAAAATCAAATAAACGGGTCTTGATCTTGGATCTTGAAACTAAACGGTTTAAATACCGTCTCTATTGGTTGCTCACACACACGTCAAATGAGCACATTACGATACTAGTGGTTGCTTCACGATTACTAACAACAAGTGTTCTTTATCTTGATTTAAACCGATTCGGATACCAAATGATATTACGTCCGAATCGTTTATAAGAAAAGAACCGAAGCAAGATAAACAAAAACAAGATATAGAATCTTGCTTTTACTAATAATGTACGAATGATGAAAATGTCAATATATAACATAGTGATTAGCCGCCAATGTAGACTATAATGAGAGAATAATGGGAATACTAATATGCCATATAGTTTTTCTGTATTAAAAACAAAACCATGGGATAATAGTATATATAGGTTTAGTTGTGATACAAAAGCAGGCATTAAACAACGAAATATCTTGATGTCTCATTTTCATTTCAAACATTCATCTATTGTGTCATGTTTCCGACACAAGAAATGAAACAACCATAATACATATAACTTGTCATGGAAAGAAAATCAGTTATCTTTATAACTTATTCTTATATGTGCATGACTTTATTTGGCTCTTTATATCTCACTGAGATTTTAAGGAAAAAATCATACGTATAAAATAATGAATTTATCCTCTCATTTTATTTAACACTTATTAGTTTAGTTTTTAACGTCTAACGATCAAACTAAAACCGTTAAATATTCGTGAAACAAATTATATATTTAATAAATATAAACGGAAAAATGATTTGTATGCCTAAGTGTATGCCTACAAATGAAGCTACTAATATGATTGGTTAAATTTAAATTTTGATTGGTTAATATTAGGAGAGAGAATAGGTGCTTAACACTTGGCAAAATATGTATGGTGTAGGTCTATTTGTAGGTCTATTATGTACGCCTAAATATCATAACTCATATAAAATGCGTTACATATACTAAATATATAATAAACGTACTCTTCGTGTTTAATTGTGTGCCCCCGATAGGCTCACGCATTTCCGATGGCTAAACGGTCGCATATCCCAACAGCTCCCACTTGTGAGAGTTTAAGAAATAGTACGTCCATAATAAAGTATCTAGCAACACTTTATTATAACCGGAAATGATTGAGGTATAGTTTCAAGAAGAATATCTCAAAATTATAAATGGTATACGATTATGTGACTTGCTACTAATCATCCCTTTGTTACTAGTACCGTTAAACCATGGATATGGATCCCAACTCATTCCATATAGTTCAACTTTTAGTTTCTCGTTATAATAATTAATTCAAATATACCAAATGTAAACAAGCATCATCTTGATTTACTCTTTGGGTGCGGCCACACAATTATCTGATTAATTCTGGAGAGGGCCCAGTGGTACTAAGCTGCACTATATCAAGTGGAGGAACAAATTCTGTTTTTGACTGCAAGCGTTTGTGGATCGCTGCTTCACAACACTTCCAATTATAGCCTTTATAACTACCGCTTGCGAGATAGCGTTTAACATATAACCAAGAAGTGATATTCACACATGCACAAACTTGTTTGCATCTCAAGTCTAAGGATGACTTAATCACCATTTTCGAAATCTTACTCATGACAAGGATCCAAAAGTAACAATTCGAAAGTTCGGGGTGTCCAATATGCATCCCTTATGAATAACACATGAGTTTGGCGGGAACCGTCCATATATTCAAAGAATACAACCAACACTCACATTTGTCTTAATGTAGACAATATTCCCATATTGCTAACCGACAATGGACATATTTAGAATAATCAAATATTCAATGATTAAACATACAAATATAGGACAACAGTAATTATATGAATGAATGCAAATATCAAGTATTTTTATTCATCAGAAAGTAATAACTGTCTTATCATCCCAATTGTCCAAATACTAAAATAGATTGTATGAAACTAATTTAGCAAGTTGAAGTCAAATGTTTCCAACATTCTCAACTAATCTTAACAAGAAAGCTAAATAGTTATCTAAGTAAAGTTTCCGAATAGTTGTTTCAAATTTCACAATTGTGAAAGATTTGGAAAACAAGATGAGTGTCTTTTCTTACATGCTCATACTATTGCAAGTTTCATAGTAGGGGATATCGTCAATCCTTGTATAAGGTATTTAACATCAACGATATACTGACAGTCATCTTTATAGTTTCTTAAAATGTAAAGTATTCTTATTCCTTAATGTGTAATGCAACAATGCTCATTGTGAGCATATCTACTTTAGCAGATCTATCATAAATGATAACATCTAACTTTACTAGACTGATTATCCTCTAGCATCAGTGTACACATACATCACTATGCTTTATAATTCGTAAACATTTGTTTTAACAACAATCTAAATACTCTCAGTTAGATATTGTTTTTGTCATCTCACTTTGCTCTTGTACAAAAGTGACAACAAGTCATATACACAATATAATATATATACATATTGAATCCTTAGTTAAAAACATAAGATTTCCATTCATGTACAACATAATGTTTATTGAAATATATCATGCAAGACTTGCTTCAATGATGTATTGCATTGTGTTTGACTCAATTACCGCATATGCTTATATCAATAAACATTTATTCCAAAGTCATTTGTTTTATTCCATAAATTCTCAAATGAAGTTTCATTCCAATCTTAAGGATTATCATCTAGCTTAAATGGAATGATATCTTCACTATGTTATACAACATACGAATTTAAAGAAAAAACATAGTGCTCCCACTCAATGTCAATTGTACTCCAACCTATCTAAATTTAAACAAAATCATATTGAATTAAATTCCAGATTTGGTTTCTAGATGCATGATTTAATCCATACTTAAATTAATCATCTTGGATACTCAATAAAGATTTTATAGACTCGTAAACCTTTTGATTACATACCATTCTTGAAAAAGGTAATCATAAAGGAGAACTATAAAGCTTAATTGACATATATTCCATATACATAGAAACATATATGACAATCAATTATCTTTATTTAATCAATGCGTACATGGAAGAATGATTTAATCATAGTCAATTTCTTGAGTATAATTAAAAGCTTGCTATTATTAGCCATGCATTAATTATGTATACCATTTTGTCCTTGTGAGTCTTTCTTCAAAAGAAACTCCAACCAACCTCATAGATTTATAATTAGAATAAACATCAATCAAAGAGATTGATTTTTCCTTTAAGGACTGCATCTTATCATTCATTGTTCTAAGACATTTATCAGATTCAAAATATGATAATATTTATTAGCAGTTAGTAGATTACAAATATCTCCTAACTTATATTCCTCAGCATTGATATTAAAATATCAATCAAGTGATGAGGTATCTTTCTAGATTTATGAATGAGAGTAACATTACTTTGGTTTGACATTTTCATGCTTAAACAAAATATGACATCAACAAGTAGATTTTGAAGGTTGTGTATTTTGCTCTTGAATATCTTCAATATTTGTTATAACTCCCACTTACTTTTGTAAATAGAGATCATTCTCTAAATACTAAGTATTTAAGAAACAATAAATTGTTCTTAATAGAGAGACTACAAAAACACATTTTAAATTCTTATCTCAAGTTTGTTAATATTATGCTTTAAAAGATATTAACAAATTAAAGAACTTTAATCAAGACATATTATGATTTCTCCCAAGAACCCTAATTAGGGTTTGTAGTATAAACCCTAATTCTTGCATCACTTTTAACCAATAACCTTCAGAAAGGTTTGTGTTACGTCAAGCTAGGAGGAACACCAAAACTACAATCGTCAAGCTAGGAAGTGTAGAAAATCAAAAAAACTAACAGGTTTTAGGATTCGACAGGTTTGAGTGGAACAACCAAAGTCCCTAATAAATTAGGGGTTTTTAATTCTGGGTTGTCTTGAATACCTTCTAGGTTTGAACTATATTGAGTGTATCAATGACACACGCAATTTTCTAACCTTGATTGATCATGGAGGTAGAATAATTAAAGCTATCATAAATCAAACTATACGAATATAGTTTGTTTCAACTCTTAAGACATACCATAACTGGTATTCTATGAGTATTTGAATTGTGAGGCTACATCAGAATTCCATATATAACTTAATTCTCTTTGGATTAAATACTTGTCAATTTGATCGTGTACCAAATTACAGTATCAGTATTTTAAAACCGAGTGCATGCTATAATGTATAGTTCTTGAATAATACGAGAACCATGTGTTTACAAGAAGACATAGTAGTTCAAGAATTATATGTTCATGTGTTTACAAGAAAACATGCCATATCAAGTATACATTATAAGTCTTTGAACAATTCAAAAAACTTATATTTATGTGTTAACAAGAAGACATAACTATTTTACTACATACTTTTGTTATGTGAGTAATTCAATGACTTTATAATTATGTGTTATCAAGAAAACATAATTATACTAATTAAGTAATCATGAACGCAAACTCTTGAGTTCAGTAGTAATTTCAAGTTAATTTTTATACTTCAAAATTATGATTATTATATCTTAACCATAATTATATTTACTAAACATGTAGTAAATACGTTGAAGCAACTTTCACTACATCATGACATTGAATGTAGTAGGGTGACAAACATCTTGTTTGTTCAAGTCCTAGTAGAATTATTGGTTTTCTTACCTTAAAGGCAAGTGAAACCAATAATATGTTGTTCCTTTCACACACTTTAAGATTTCTCCCACTTGTGTAATAGACAACAGCATATTATGAAGACAAGCAATACAACATGTGGTTGATTGTGTAAACAATATGATAATGTCATTGATATTATAAGTAGATGTAGAACCATAGCATTAAATAAAGAATGGTGGATTTTTATTTTATAGATAACGTTTCATAAGGCATCATAAGAAAGGCAGCGTGTTATCTTATAAAATAAAATGCAATTTTCCTTTAAGCAATGGTTGTTCATATTTGGAAGTAATAAATTATATCAAAGCAAGTTTGAAATAATACGGGTGACTAAACAAGAAAATAAATCTTGTAGCTCCCACTGAAATTGACAATATTACATGGATACTATTTCAGTAATAAACTGCAACGCTCCCACTGAATTTGTCAACATTATAAATGTTACATCACCAGTAGAAGGAAAAACAATTTATTGACTTCCTTATCTCTGAAAAAATGCCTACAAGTATGCATGTACTTAGTATTTGGACAAAGTATATGAAATTCTACTTGTGTAGATAAGGGACTAGCTGTTCATGCTTTCAATTAACTTGACTGTTTAGCATGCAATTCCTCCTTTATCGTCTACATAGCCACAAGGGTATTTAGCACTTTAAGGAATAACAATAGTCAAGAAAGATACCTAGCGAAGTGCTAGTAAATTCTTTACTCTTTACGGTTTAAACTCATACATCGTGACAAGTGCAAGATCTCATATATTTTGGTAGCTATAGACATTAGATACACAAAATATGTTATCTTTCAATGATTTCAGAACTGGATTAGGATAATGAAATATTAAAAGTGAGTTTAAATACAATCAATCATTATTCGATTATGTACCTATTTTATTCTTGTCAACTAATGAGAAGAGATAGGAGTAAGTCTCGCTTTTCTTACCAGGAAAAGAGACTATGTTTGTTTTCTATAAGAAAACAACTTTAGTTTACGAATTATGTTGCAATAACACAATTAATCGGAACATTAGAAAGTTAAATTTAGTATTTTATATAATTAAATTCTTAATAGAATTAACTACCCAATTAATTACTAATAAGACTAAGATCCTTACTTGTACTCCCACTAAATATTAGAGGTCCGACCGTCTAATATCAAGTAGGGCAAGGGGTAAGCGTCGAGCGTTAATTGCATTACAAGTGCAACTCTTAGAATTATGAGACGATTCATGAATTTTATTGTTGCAGAGTGTTTGGATGGGACGTTCTCTCATCTCTTTCGAGTACCATTGAACATCTCAAACAAACTTGTTCTACATGTAATAAATCATGAGTATGTTTCATCTCATCTTATGCCTCGGGTTCCGGATCTGGCCGGGAACTCGACTTAAGTCGTACCAATCTAAAGCATGCAATAATTGGCAAAGGTTTGACCAATGACAAAGATCGCCTTGGGTGCATGATTCGCCCTAGGTCTCACCAGATGGCGAAAAAAGACTACACGTGCTATTAAATTGGATGGCATAGACTTAAAGATTCAAGTAGGTATCACATAAGTTTTGCAAACAAATATCAAAAGCGTGTAAATAGATGCATGCAATCATCTTTTTAGCACAATTTAAGAAATTTTTTTTATTAACTTTTAGTTTAGGCGTGTTTACCGTGGGAAATCATTAAAGAATGATCAAACCCTATATCCTACTCTTCATGCGCCCGAGGACGCAAGTGCTTGGGATAATTATCATATAGATGCCGAAACATGTACATGACACGGGAAAAGATTAAAGATCGTTCAAAACCTAGATAGCTTGACTAGAGCACGTAGTGCAATAGCAAGTCCACCATTAGTAAATCACAAAAAAACATGATGTTTTTAAGTATTAAAAACTAATTAATTTTGCAAATCACGTCGTTGAGAAGATAGTTTATAAGCCATCATTACGGTATGTAAGCCCAACTCGAGTGACAATATGATTTCGCAAAATAATTAGATTATAATAAAAACAAGTTTCATAGATCTTATGTCCATATTAATATTTGTTCTAAAAAAACGATTTTTAACAAATAACACGTAGCCGATTCGCAAGGAAAAGTGTATTAATATGACATACTTTTAAAGCTAGTTTCGATATAAGTAGAGATCCGTTTTTATGATTCATAGAATCTTGAATTATTACGTTTTGTAATTCATAATGGAAAACAAATAAGCACATAAAAAGAGACAAGAAGGGGTAGAAGGAGAAGACAGACTCTATATGAAAGTAGTAAATCATATAATATCCAAGATCTCAAGTGAGTCTTACCCAATTTGAGGATCAAAGACCCTCACCAAGTTGATAGGTACTTGGTGACGAGCATGCATCACAAACGTGATTGCTAAATAAAAATAAAATTTTGTTTATTAACCAATTTAATAAACCAACCCAATTTTATTAGATCTAGATCAAGATTAAAAATTCATGGCAAGAATGCATGTTGTTGCCATAGAAAAATAAAGCGAGTATTTAAGCTGATCTAGCGTGTTTATTCTATGTGTAATCCATAAACACCAAACGATTTGACTCGTGATGCCACTGTTGGGATTTTACAACTAGTTAACCATTTAATTACGAGTGCGCAGCGGAATGGATCTAGTTTGATGTTTATAATTAACAAATAAATAAAGCAATATAAATACTAACCTTTTAGTTTAAATGATAAAATCAAATAAACGGGTCTTGATCTTGGATCTTGAAACTAAACGGTTTAAATAACGTCTCTATTGGTTGCTCACACACACGTCAAATGAGCACGTTACGATACTAGTGGTTGCTTCACGATTACTAACAACAAGTGTTCTTTATCTTGCTTTAAGCCGATTCGAATACCAAATGATATTACGTCCGAATCGTTTATAAGAAAAGAACCGAAGCATGATAAACAGAAACAAGATATAGAATCTTTCTTTTACTAATAATGTACGAATGATGACAATGTCAATATATAACATACTGATTAGCCGCCAATATAGACTATAATGAGAGAATAATGAGAATACTAATATGCCATATAGTTTTTCTGTATTAAAAACAAAACCATGGGATAATAGTATATATAGGTTTAGTTTTGAGACAAAAGCAGGCATTAAAACCACGAAATATCTTGATGTCTCATTTTCGTTTCAAACATTCATCTATTGTGTCATGTTTCCGACAAAAGAAATGAAACAACCATAATACATATAACTTGTCATGGAAAGAAAATCAGTTATCTTTATAACTTATTCTTATGTGTGCATGACTCTATTTGGCTCGTTATATCTCACTGAGATTTTAAGGCAAAAATCATACGTATAAAATAATGAATTTATCCTCTCATTATATTTAACACTTATTAGTTTAGTTTATAATGTCTAACGATCAAACTAAAACCGTTAAATATTCGTGAAACAAATTATATTTAATAAATATAAATGTGTTACATATACTAAATATATAATAAACGTACTCTTCGTGTTTAAGTGTGTGCCCCTGATAGTCTCACGCATTTCCGATGGCTAAACGATCGCATATCCCAACATAAATGAGAATGATATGTCATACAATAATAAATATGTTGTAATGTAATGTATCACAGGGCCCCTCCTCGGCTTGATCAAGGTAATGGTCGAGGGAAGCGTTAGACCCATCCGAGCTTTAGTGAAGTTGGATCAAGCATCGACAACACACTAAAACTGGTCATGAGCAAATATAATGATAAGGGGTGTACTCGGCTTGATCAAGATGCCATGATCGTCGTTTGAGTTGCACCATTCATACTTTAGTCTTCGAAGTAAGTTTCTTTTATCTGTTCAATTGTAGAATCAAACTTTGTTGAGTTCCAATAGTATTTCAATTCCTAGTACAAGTGTAGATGATCATCGAGATATGACTCGACTGGGTGGTGTAGAATGCGTCTTGTCTCATAGTGCTCGAGCATCTAACGCTGTCTTTTCTCGCCGTCCCCGAGTTGTTTCTTGATTTTTTTTTTGTTTTTAATCGTTTTTGTTTGATGTATTAATGCATGGTTTGTTTAGTTTATCCCACATAGAATCCAGATGTAACTGAAGATTGAGAAGTTTTCATATTTCTTGTAGATGAAGAAAGGATGTTAATACAAGGATACTTTGATACATTTTATTATTTTAAATATTTTAACAAATTTATAAGATAATTTGATAATGTAAAAGATTAAGTGTACTATGTTTCATTTTTTAAATACTTCAACAAACTTATAAGATAATTTGATAATGTAAAAGATTACCTCTAAAACACAAATTTGAGAACTTAAGATATGAATATAGGTTGTGTTCTCTTTATGGAAAATTTCGCAATGAGCTGATGTACGAGTTTAATAAAAATGCATGGTTTCAGGTTAGGTTTTGTCCACATCGATGGGTCAATAAAAGTTAAACGCTTTTATATGTGAGACTTGGTAAAGGTAGTCAAAATGTCACTTTTAACCTTTCGACATATTCAAGGTTGAGGTTATTCGGTGTCTTTTTTTTGAAAATGTTTTTAATCTTCTTGTAGAAGTAATGCATTCCACAAAAAAGAATGCTTACATGTTACAATTATAGATGATAAATCATAGACGATCATTGAGACATGACTTCAGCGGGTGGTGAAAGTCGCGTGTTGTTCTTAATGCTCAAGTATTTATCCATGTTTTCCCGTTGTCCCCCGAGTTGTTACCAAATTCCGATGGACATTTTATGGACCACGTGCTCTGTATGTATTGTTTGTCGGGAAAGATGCTAGTAGAGCTCTTGCTAAATGTATTCGAACTTGACAAGCATGAAAATGATAATAAAAGCAAATGCTTGCTTTAGTAGATGCCGATTGCCTCTTCCTTAAGGAAACATATTCATTCTAGGCCAATACATATAACACACACTCGGTCCTTGATCAACACAAACACGGATATCATTAAATCATCTGTGTCGGAAAAGTTTTTACGTTGAAGGATCACTGTTAACCAGAGAACGGAACCTCCTCATCCAACAAAAAAAAATCATACAACTGCGCATTGTTTCGTAATACTCAAGTGTCTAACCATGTTTTCTCGGCGTCCCCCCGAGTTGTTACCAAATTCCCTTTTTATAGACCATGTGCTCCCTGTGTGTTGTTTGTCAAGAAAGACGCTAGCAGAGCTCTTGCTAATGTATTCGAACTTGACGTCTTAAGAGAATGGGAACACAAGTTTACGAATATGCCAAAGTTAATAAAATAGGTTTATTCGAACATACATGATGCTATGAGAAGAGACTCTTGGTGTTCCAACTATTTGTTTCGACGTGAACTCAAAACGAATGAAATATGATTATGTAAACGACTAACTCTTTTAATTGCTTGTATGATGTAAACGACTAACGCTTAGTAAGCTTGTAAAGTTGTTAAAGCGTTAGTGTTAGCTTTTTAAGCCTTAAGTCTAAGGAAAAACTGAGGCGTAAATGTTTGGTCCAAGTCTAGGTCGGTCCAATTCTTTCCAAAGAATTGTAGTAGTTCATTTGAAATTACCTCGTTTGAGTTGCATCATTCTATATTTTCGATAATATAAAGATCCTTTGATACATTTCATTTTTTATATACTTTAACAAACTTATAAGATAATTTGATATTTTCTTTATAAACTTTAAGATAAAATTTTTTTATATAGTTTAACTCTAGCTTGTAAGGCTCTCTTTACTTTAAATTTTGCAAAGAGCTAATATATGTTTGAATATGATTGTTTTATAAGTATAATGAAAATATAGTCTTAGGGTTTGTCCCACATCGGTGGGTTAATGAAGCTTAAAAGCTTTTATATGTGAAAGTTTGTTAACTTATGTAAAGTAACCTCTTAGGTGCCGTTTGGTTCAAAATTATAAAATTCTGGAATTCTAAATTCTAGTAAATTAAAATTCCAGAATTTAAAATGTCTAAGCCTGTTCGGTTAGAAGAAATTTATAATATTTTGAAATCATGATTTTTATTTGAACCAATTAACGAATAAATATTTTTTATATAAATCTTTTATTTAAAAGAATAAAAATCAAATTTTCACTTTTTTATAAAAATTTATAAAATTTTTTTAAAAAACATTTATATAAATTCCATAAAATTTTTAAAAGATATATATAACTTTTATAAACAATTTATATAAAGTTTATAAAAAAATTCTATAATTTTTATTAAAAAAATTTTAAAAAATTTTATAAAATTTTTATATAAACTTTATAAAAAAATTCGAAATTTTTTATAAAATATTTATTTAAATTTTATAAAAAAATTATTCAAATTTTATATTATAAAAATTTATACAAATTTTTATAACAAGATTTATATAAAATTTATAAAAAAATTACATAAATTTTACTCAAAAAAATACATAAATTTTATATAAAATGTCAATGAATTTTTTAAAAAAGTTATTTAAAATTTAAAATTTTTATAAAAAATATAATTTTTTATATAAATTTATAAAAGAATTCTACAGATTTTATAAATTTTTTATATAAATTTTATTTTTGTTTTTTGTTTCATAAAAAGCTTTATTTTTACTATTTAAAAGAGTAAAAACCAAAAAAATAATTTTTATATAAATTTTAAAATTTATAATTTTTTATATAAACATAAAAACCTAAATAAAACGGCTAGAAAAAAAGTTTATAAAAAATAATTTTCAAAGCAATTAGAATTCCTCACTTTTTGGAGTAATTATAATATCCTTCATTTTGGCATTTAGGGGAATTTAAAATTCCTTCGTTGAGCATACCAAACATAATATTTAGGAGAAATTAAAATGTAAATATTTTTAATATCCCCCAATATACTCCAATATACCCCAACCAAACGGCACCTTAGATGTTCAACATATTCATTATGAGGTTGAACATTCTTCTTGAGTTATTTTTTAAAATATTTTTAATCTTCTTGTAGAAGAAATTCATACAACAAAAGCATGCTTACAACTGTAGACGATCATCGAGACATGACTCCAACGGGTGGTGAAAGTTGCGTGTTGTTTCGTAATGCTAGAGTATCTAACCATATTTTGTCGTCGTCGCCCGAGTTTTCACAAAATTGCCATGGACATTTTATGGACCATGTGCTCTTTATATGTTTTTTTGTCGAGCTCTTGCTAAAAGAATGAAATAAGATGATGCAAAAGACTAACTTTGTTAATTGCTTAGATGTGTCATGTTTTTGTTTTATATTTTTGCTACGATATACATATTGACTTGTTTTTTATTCTTTGTCGTTGAGTAACATAGCCCTAGTCGTCTTGCTTGCGTTTGAAGATTAACGACATGGTTTGTAAAGAGATATGCAATCTTGGTAATAGTTTTTCACCAATTACACCATTCAGCGTTTAAAGCAAGCTACTTTCACCTCTATATATTGAATCAGTTATTTAAAATAGTTGAGCTCATTTTGTTAACACAGGCTTGGAATCAACAAAATAGCTAGCTGAGACTGGCACAAGGATGAAAATGATAATAAAAAAATGTTAATTTGTAGGACCTAATCAGATAACTCGTTTAACCTTCAGGGATTTATTGTGGATGTTTTATTATTAAGTTATAGCTTTGGACTTTCAGTGATTGTTGCTTATGATGTGGAGGACTGTTGCTGTCAATATATGAAAGATTGCCAACCCATGACCAGCAACGGCTAAAGCCCACACACTAGACTTTAATGGCTCATTCCTTGAATATAACTTTGAGACGCTCCTCAATTTGTCTTCTATCTGGGCTTCTTTGACTATGTGTTTTCTAGGGTTTTCTCTCTTTATAAAATATGTAACCCAGATCAAATTTTGATCTTTTATCTTTGTAAAACTATTATCATATTAGATAATAGGATCATATCAGTGTAGCTGTGGTGATCTTTCTTTTGTTTTTGATCTTCAAACTCGTTTATTAATTTAAGGTTTTGATTCTGAGTTATTTATCTTGTTCATACTTGTTTTAGTAAGGTTTTCTTCATGGTATCAGAGCCAGGTTGCTCTGAAATCATTGAAAAATTTGTTAGGGTTTCAAAAATATTTGGGGGGTTTTTAAAATTGATATGTTTTTTAGATAGATCTGCTATTGAGATAGCTAGATCTGAATACTTCTTAATCAGCTATAAAATTATTTTAGGGTTTCAAAAATTTGGGGGTTTCGATATTTTCTATGTCCTAACCTTGTTCTTTTATAGGGAAGTTGGTTCTTGGATCTACTGCTTAGATCTGTAGGTGATTTTACCTTTCCCTAATTTTTTTATATTAGGGTTTGGTGAGGAGGTTATGTTTCTTTCTAGACTAAGTAAATCTAGAAGAAACAGTTCGATTGTGCTTTTGTTAAATGCACTATAACACCTCTATACTCTTACTTTTTTTGGTTGTTGATTATCTTCTTATTTGCTTTCATATATGTGATTTTGGCTAGTTATTGTGATTATTATACTCTCTCTTGCTGGTTTGTTGATTTGTTTGTTCTCTTTTGGGGAATATTGTTTATCTGGACCCTTAATCTTTGTCTTGTCCTTGACCTACCACCCTTGAGTGGTTTGGTATCATAGGAACTTTGTTGACTCTGGTTAAGTTATTGTTTTGGGGTTTTGTGTTTTGTATTCGTGATTGCTCACCATGACTAGTGTTCATGAGACACAGACACTGAACAACAAGGTGACCAGATTGGGGATGAATCTGTCACCTTGATTAGTAAGCTTGATATTAGTGACCCTTTGCACCTTCACCCAAATGACTCTGTCACATTAACTGTGATTTCTGTTAAACTTAAAGGCACTGAGAACTATCAAATTTGGTCTAATGCTATGCTTTTAGCTTTGGAAGGAAAGAATAAAATTGGTTTTATAAATGGTTCTTACAAAAGATCCTTAACTAATGATGTTTTGGGAAAACAATGGGACAGAGTCAACGCTGTGGTGCTAGGTTAGATTCTTAATTCTATATCTGATGAGTTGTTTCAAGGTCAAATATTCTCTAAAAAGGCTGAACATGTTTGGAATGATTTAAGGGAAACATATCATAAATTTGATGGGTCTATGATTTTTAATCTTCATCATAAAATTAATATTATAAGTCAAAATGGCTCAAATTTGTCTGATTATTATCATGGTTTGAATGCTTTGTAGAAACAGTATGATGCTATGGTTGAACTTCCTAATTGTATGTGTACTGCTACTAATGATTTTAAGAATCATAACAAGTTGTTGAGTTAATGCAATTCTTAATAGGACTTGGTGACTCTTATATGGCCTTTAAGAGCTTTATTCTCTCTAGAGAAGTATTACCAGATGTTAAAGGTGCTTAGGCTATCATCTCTAGTGAGGAGTCTCACAGAGTTGCTTCTGGAAACTTATCTTGTTCCTCTCAAAGGAATTAAACATCTGCTTTCTTTTCAAATGGGCCCACAAGAAATATGGTTCAAAGAAACTAGAGTTTCAACTTTGGTGGATTTATAACTAACTATAATAGCAACCCTAGACCCAACATGGCCAATAGACCTAATGGGAACTCTAAGGTGGTGTGTGAAAATTGTGGGTACAATGGGCATACTATTGGTAGATGTTTTAAGCTTATTGGGTTCCCTGCTGATTTTGTAAAGAAGAAACCTCGTCAAAACTTTAAAGGGAAAAATGTTTCTAACAATTCTGTGGGGTCTAACTCCAACTCTGTGTTTTTTGATGAACAACTTTCTACTTTACTTTCTCTTATCGAAGAAAAAATGGTTCTGAAAAAGGTGTGCAGGCCAATATGGCAGGTACATATCTTAATTCTAGCAAAGTTTTTAATGATAACTTTGGGAAATTTTTTTTTTCTAATATTCATTCTAAAGTAACTAAGCATGGGAAAGTTGTTGACTCTGTGGCAAAGCAACACATGACAAACAATGAAAAAGATTTGGATAGTGTGTTTGACATATCTTATCTCAAAATTAAAGTTAGTCATCCTAATGGTACTGAAGCTTTCATATCTAAAATTGGAAATCTTAAGTTGGGAAATGGTCTTGTCTTGTTTGATGTATTGGTTATACCTGATTATTATGTTACTTTGATTTTTGTTCATAAATTAGCTAAGGACAATAAAATCTTTGTTGTGTTTGATGAGATTAAATGCCTATTTTTGAATCAGAATTTGAATACAAGAAACACTCTAGGGATTGGTAATCAGTGTGGTGGTTTATACTACTTAGATACTAAAGGTATTAAGAGTAATACTAGTCAAACTGTTATTGTCTGTTCCTTATCTTACAATGACTGGTACTGCAGGCTTGGCCACCCTGTAGACCC
The DNA here is from genome assembly GCA_025667525.1 of Glebionis coronaria. Lineage (NCBI taxonomy): Eukaryota > Viridiplantae > Streptophyta > Magnoliopsida > Asterales > Asteraceae > Glebionis > Glebionis coronaria. The sequence goes on from CM046874.1 coordinate 2,559,146, forward strand.
TGCCTTAGACACTTTAAAGGGTACTTTGAAAATTAAAAAACATGACAAATATTATTATTATGAAGTGTGTCAAAGAGCTAAGTAGACCAGAAAACCTTTTTCTTTAAGTGACCATAAGACCAAGTGTTTAGGGGACATTGTTCACCTTGATTTATGGGGACCTTATAAGGTGACAAGTCGTACTGACCATATATACTTTATGACTATTGTGGATGACTTTACGCTGTTTGGGTATATCTCATTAAGTCCAAGGATGAAGTTTTCACTTTTAATGATATGTTTTATAAAATGATTAAAAATCAGTTTAAAAGAAACATTAAAGTTTTTAAAAGTGACAATGGTACTGAGTTTGTTAACCAAACTTTCAACAAGTTTTGTAACAACAATGGCATACTTCATCAAACCTCTTGTGCTTATATTCCACAACAAAATGGGGTGGCTGAAAAGAAACATAGACACCTCTTAAATGTGGCTAGGTGTCTTATGTTTCAAAGGGGAATTCTTTTAAAATATTGGTCTGAATGCATTCTAACTGCTACTTTTCTCATTAACAGATTACCTTCTTCTGTGTTAAATGGAAAGTCCCCTTATGAAATGATTAATAATACTTGTCCTAATCTCTCTCTTATCAGAGTTTGGCTGTTTGCGCTTTGTTACTATTTTAAATAGTCATGATAAATTGTCTAATAGATCTGAAAATGTGTTATGATGGGTTATTCTAATTCTCAAAAGGGATACATGCTTTTTAGTCTTGACAGAAATCAATTCTTTGTCTCTAGAGATGTGAGTTTCTTTGAGTCTATTTTTCATTTTAAGGATTTTGTCTCTAACAACAAGCATGATGAGTCCAATGTTCCTAGTGTTAGTCAAGATAAAAATCTCTTAAACTTTTTTTATTTAGATAACCCTGAGCTACCTGATGATGATGAGAGAGTAACACCTAGTCATAATAGTGACCATGAGTCACATAGTGAGGGTAGCAACTCCCCCAACCAAGGGGACAATGTGGACACTATTGATTCTCCAAATATTGGGGATAATGCTCAAAACAGTGATGACACTGAAGCTGGGTTGGAAGAGGAGACAACAACACTTGATGATAACAATGAATCTGAAGGTCACTTGGTCACTTGTATCAAAATCCAAGCACTTCCGCTCAGGGTATTAAAAGGTCTACTAGGCGCTCTGTTTTTCCAAAGAATTATAATGATTTTGTGGTTAATTCCAAAGTTAAATATGGTCTTGAAAAGTTTGTTGGTTATTCTGTACTTAATCATGAGAATTTATGTTTTGTCACCCAACTTAACAAAAACAGGGAACCAATTTCTTTTTAAGCTTCTCAAAACCTTTATTGGGTTGATGCTATAAATGCTGAACTTGCATCCCTTCTTGAGAATGAAACTTTGGAAACTGTTGAGCTTCCTAAAGGTAGAAAGGCCTTAGGTTTTAAATGGATTTGGAAGTTAAAATTTAAATCTATTGGAGAGATAGAAAGATATAAAGCTAGGGTTGTTGCACAAGGGTTTGGTCAAAAAGAAGGTATAGATTATGAGGAAACCTTTCCCCCTATTGTTAAGATGGTGACTATTAGATGTCTTTTTAACTTAGCTATTATGCAATCTTGGACTGTTTTTCAACTTGATATTAACAATGCTTTTTTGTATAGTGATCTTGATGAGACTGTGTACATGAAACCACCCCAAGGATATCTTCCTGGGCGTGAGAACATGGCCTGTAGGCTTAAAAAATCCTTGTATGGGCTTAAACAAGCTCCTAGAAAATGGAATGCTAAGCTTACTTCTGTGATGAATGAAAATGGCTTTGTTACAAGCAAATCTGGTTACTCTTTGTACACTAAGTCTCATGATGGTATTTTTCTTGTCTTACTTGTGTATGTTGATGACATCATTATCACTGGTAACAACATTATTGAAATTGAAAAGTTCAAAACCTTTTTGAGGACTAAGTTCATGATTAAAGACTTGGGAAAATTGAAATATTTTTGGTGTATTGAAGTCATTGACACTGATTGTGGTATTTGTTTGAACCAAAGAAAGTATATGTTGGACCTTCTTTCTTAGTATGATATGCTTGCTTGTAAACCTGCTAAGACCCCTTTGGTTTCTAAACTTGCTATATCTAATGAACCCATTGTTGATGATCCTTTTCTTGATAATATTGTTGATTATCAGAAATTGATGGGTAAGCTTATCTAGTTGACAAATACCAGACTTGACATATCTTATGATGTTCACTGCTTAAGTCAATCTATGCACTCCCCTTTGAAATCTCATCTTAAAATAGCCTTCAAGATATTATGATATCTTAAAGGCTCTCCAGGTTTGGGCATTCACATTAAGAACACATCTGGTATGTTTGTTAGTGTTTATTTTGATGCTGATTGGGCTAAGTGTGTTGTCACTATGAAATCAGTTACTGGTTATTGTGTGTCTGTTAATAATAATCTTGTAACTTGGAAGAGTAAAAAACAAAATACTCTCTCCAAATCACCCACTGAATCAGAGTATGGAGCTCTTGCTTCGGTAACCATTGAGGTTATTTGGATTCTTAAGGTTTTAAAGGTTTTGCATTGTGATAATCTTTTACCTGTAACCTTGTACTGTGATAGCAACTCAGCTACCAAAATAGCTACAAATCCAGTCTTTCATGAAAAAACTAAGCATTTAGAGATTGACTTGCATTTTGTAAGGGAAAAAAAATCCTAAATGGTATAGTTAAAACATGTAAGGTGGATTCTGCTAATCAAATAGCATATATCCTCACAAAAGGACTGGATACATTATAACATAATTTCCTTGTTAAAAAACATGGGATGTTTGACATGTATGAGGTATCTGATTAAGGGGAGATGTTAATTTTTAGGACCTAATCAGATACCTCGTTTAACCTTCAGGAACTTATTGTGGATGTTTTATTGTTTTAGTTATAGCTTTGGACTTTCAGTGATCGTTGCTTATGATGTGGAGGACTGTTGCTGTCATTATGTGAAAGATTGCCAGACCATGATCAGCAAAGGCCCAAGCTCACACACTAGCCTTCAACGGCTCATTCCTTGAATATGACTTTGAGACGCTCCTTACTTTGTCTTCAATATTGGTTTCTTTGACTGTTTTTTAAGGTTTTTCTCTCTTTATAAAATATGTAACCCAAATCAATTTTTGATCTTTTATCTTTGTAAAACTATTATCATTTTAGATAATAGGATCACACCAGTGTAGTTGTGGTGATCTTTCTTTTGTTTTTGATCTTCAAACTCGTTTATTAATTCTGAGTTATTTATCTTGTTCATACTTGTTTTATCAAGGTTTTCTTCAAAAAATATGACTCCACCTAGTGGTGCCAACAACGTGTTGTTTCATAGTGCTCATGTATCTAAGGCTGTTTTCTCATCGTCCCTGGAGTTCTTTCCTAGTTCTCTTGAAAAAAATGAGGTAACTAACTTTGATGTTGGTTTTATTTGTTTGTGACTTTTTGATGCCTTGCAAACTTTTGGAAATAATTTGATCTTTGCATGTAAAAGATCACGTCTGAAAAAGATATGAATATTGATCCTGATTTTGATCGATACTTTATTGATGATATCCTGTACGCACGTTGTATTTCCACTTATTCATGTTTTTATTTCTAAACCATATAAAGAAGCCCAAAAGAGTAAGCTTTGTTTTTCATGTTCGTAGTATCATAGGGGACAACAAAAAGATGCAAAATTTGTGGTTCAGGTAATGGTCGAGGGACGTGTTGTACCCATCCGAGCTTTGGTGAAGTTGGATTCAAGCGTCGATGACACAAAGAACTGGTTATGAGAAAATATAACGGTGAGGGCGTACTCCTCGGCTTGATTAAGCTGACATGACCTCGTTTGAGCAGCAACATTCATACTTTAGTCTTCAAAGTAAGTTTCTTTTACCTGTTTAATTGGAGAATCATGCAAACTTTGCTGAGTTCCAATAGTGTTTCCATTCCTCGTACTAAAACAAACATATATGATAATTTGATATTTAAAATTGTACGTTCTGATATGCTTCATTTTTCATATACTTTCACAATAAGATAATTCTTTTATATAGTTTAACTCTAGCTTCTAGAGTTGTAAGGTTGTGTTCTCTTTATTAGAAATTTTGTAATGAGCTAATATAAATTTTAATAGGAGCTTATTTGACTTTATCCTATACTTTTTTAGCAAGACATAATCCTATACAAAAATGAGGACATATGGTTTTAGGTTTTCTCCCACATCGGTGAGCTAATAAAGCTTAATGGATTTTATATGTGAGAATTGGTAAAGTTAATTAAAATGCTGTTTGACAGAGTGTTCAACATATTCAATGTAAAGTTAGAGGTTCTTTCGAGGCGTTTTTAAAAATGTTTTGCTTACAATTGTAGACGATTGTCGAGACATGTCTTTTGCATGGTGAAAGTTGTGCGCTATTTCGTTTGCGGGTATCTAACTATTCTTTCTCTTCGTCCCCCGAGTTGTTACCAAATTCCCGTGGACGTTTTCATGGACCACGTGCTCTTTATGCGTTGTTTGTTGGGAAAGATGCTAGTAGATCTCTTGTTAAAATTTCCATTGAGGAAAAAACATGTTTAGCATTGTAATACTTTAGAATTTTTTTTGTCGTGTTTAGCGTGTATATATACAAGTCGTTTAGCCGTTCTAATGTTTTGTGATTTGTGTTCATGTTGTAATGCATTTGGGTAGTGTAGAGCATGTTTTGTGGTTGTGTACAGGTTTTGGTTGATTTTTAGATGCATCTAGTTATGAATAACCAAGCAAGAATTCACAAAGATAACATAAAATGGTGCAACAAAAAACTTCTCTTTCAAGTGAGATATGAAGAGATGAGCCAATTTTCCTCATTGAAATCAACAAAATTGGTGCAACAAAAATGCATATGTGAAAATTGACATAGCCCTCACCACACCATCGTTATTCCATGGGTAAGCCATGACAATAAGAGCTCGTACAATCAATCCCTATTGAAAGTATCATGAATTGATTGCTATACATGAGAGTGCCAAGGACCCTAGTAAATTCAAGGTCCACCCGAACATTATGGTTTACTGTGTACCGCGATAGCAGAACTTTGTAAGGCTTGCATGAGCCAATGGCTACTATAACCCCTAGGTAAAGTTTAAAGGCTCTTATATTGAAAATATATGGTTACAGGTTTGTCCCACATCGTTGGGTTAATAAAGCTTATAGGCTCTTATATTTGAGGCTTTATAAAGTTATTTAAACTGTCTCGATGTGATGTTTAACATGTTTAATATGAGATTGAACGTTCTTTCAAGTCATTTTTTAAATGTTTTCAATCTTCTTGCAGAAGAAGTTCATACAACAAAAGCATGCTTACAATTTTAGAGGATCATCGATACATGATAGACTCCGGCGGGTGGTGAAAGTTGCGTGTTGTTTTGTAATGCTCGAATATCTAACCATGTTTTCTCGTCATCCCATGAGTTGTTAGTAAATCCCCTGGACCTTTTATGGACCACATGCTCTATATGTGTTGTATTTGTAAAAGATGGATGCAGAGCTCTGATGAGACTACAATTATACATAGTCTAATCATTCAAATAGGGCTTAAAATGCTTAAAATATCATTAAAATAACCCAAAACATGCTTGTGTTTGTTTATTGTGTATTTTAGGTACGGATATCATGAAATCAGCAAAATATTACAAGAATCAAGCAAAAACGAACACGAGAAACGAAGCCGCACAAAGAACCGGACCCGAGAAATGAATTCCAAAAATACCCTTGAAGTTTTGAAGATTGTCAACTTTGGTCCCTCATCTTTGAAGATTTGGCAAGAAAGGCCCTAGGATTATTCATTTGTACAAGATAAATCCTTGAAGTTTGAAGACATGGCAAAAGAGCCCCTTGAAGAATGGTCAATTTACATTTATAACCCTTTGAAAAAGTTTATCAAAAACATTTGTGGCCAAATTAGAAAAAACAAAAGTTTATAACAAAGGGGTTTTAGTTTGTAGGCTGATAAACTTGGTTTGACAAATATTTGGAAATAGAGGGACTAATCATGGGAGACATCTAAACTCACACCCACATATCAGCAACCTACACGTCACCCCCACTTCGTCAACCCACCAATCACCATCCTCCCCTCATCCACGTGTGAAACCTACTACCCATTTTTATAACAGATTATTAACTTAATCTGTTTAAACAATAAAAATGAGGGAAACATGGTAACTAAACCTAAATTGTTGGGTCAAAAAGTTGATGTGGCAGAAACTCAAAAACGAAGAAAACATGAAGATATTGTCTAAGCGTTGTCAAGAGCAATCCAAGCGTTGACAAGAACAAACTAAGCGTTGATGGCTCAAGCATTGTCATGTGCAATCCAAGCATTGTCACATGCAATCTAAGCATTGATAGAAACGTAGACAAGAAGCCTATGGAAGATTCTATTTAGATAAACATGCAGAATATATTCTGTATAAGTTTATTTAAATAGAAGATTTACATGTTATCTGATTTTATCTCTTGTAAACCCTAATCCTTACACTATAAAAGGAACCAAGGGTATTAGGTTTATTCATAACTCATATTCACAATGTAAACCTAAAGCGTGTGTCGACTAGGTGTGGGATTCAATGTACACACACCTAGTGGTTGTTTGTTATTAATATAATGAACAATCCTTTTGTTTTAATTCGTGTTCTTTGTGTCCAAACACCTTGTTAATGTGTCGTGTTCTAATTCCGCTTTGATTATCTAATCATATGAACATGATACATTCCTAGTAGCTAAAAGATTCGAGGAAACCAAGGTTTCCACAATTGGTATCAGAGCCTCGTGGCTCGTGATGCTAGGACCAACAAGGTGTTCGTGTATTGTGAAGAAAAGAAAAATCCGTATAGGTTTTTCTGGGCGATTTTGTGTGCACAGCAGTATTCAGAAGGCCATAACTTTTTATTGCACTGTTGGATCGCCACGAAATTATTTGTGTGTGTTCTACACACATATATCTAGATATCCACCGGAGGGATTGTCGAGATCTATCCCCAGGAAAAAGTTATTAAGCGTCAAAGTCAGCAGTGAGTGAATGTAGTTTTCTGTAAACAGCCATGTTCAAAACACGTTTTCTCCTTCGTTAACCGTTGGATCTTCGTGATTTTTGAACTGTAGATTCTTGGCACTTGTGTCTAGAATCTCACCAAAGGGATTTTTGATATGAGCTCTAATGAAGAAGTTATTCAAGGTCGAAGTTTGCTGATTATGGTATAAATGTTTTTGCTCTTTTACATAAAATCATGAACTAGGGTTTCTATAAACCCTGGATCGACTTAAGGCTGAAACGTTTGAGGTTTGGAGGCTGTTATAATGCATTCTGATGTATAGTGTGAATCTCTTTGTTCTCAAAACCCTAATTAGGGTTTCAGTTTAAATTCATCAGAATCTAGGGTTTGTTATAGCAGCGGATGAGTGATTGCTCATGGAAGGAAAAGAAGCATGCATTTAACAGGGCTGTTTATTCACATGAAAAGGTTTTGTACAACTTGTCATATGCAGATGTGGTCCCAGAATGTTATATCACGTGATCCAGATTGAAGATAATAGTACTCCTTAATACAGGTGATAACAAAAGGACGTAACTGGTAGTAGAAAGATGTGGACTCCTGCAAGTTCACGTTTGCTTTTGGAAAACACAGATTGGATCAAAGACGTGGGTTATGGTCACTGAGTTATAGGGATATCCATATTTAGTTTCCTATTTTAATGGGATATGAGCTATTTTGGACGTGATTGTTTTGGTCATTATATCATCCAAAGAAAAAGTGACGTGAATAAAGGAGTTGCTGATTGTTAGGGATATACCTCACACATGAGTTGGTATGTGTCTCATATATTTTTCTTTTGGTCCAAGTATAATCTCATTATTTTTGGACGTAACAGTAAAGTATAGATGCATGCTATTATGGGCTTATGTCATGTTCTATTTTCATGGGAGTGATATATATATGGAAGAGACTTTTGTATAGTTAAGATGCACAGAGTATGAACAAGATACATTCTTGTTTGGCATGGACTGAATCAAACGCTGGCAGGAAGGATAGACGCTGACAGGCTTTATTTTGACGCTGACAGAGAATAAGTCAAACGCTGACAACGTTGACAGTGTTGTCCGAGATATGGTTTTTCAAACGCTGTTAGGTGTTGTCCGATATGTGACAATACACATAGAAAGGATATTGGACAAAGAAGGTTCTCGGATAACAAAAGAATGACTGCTGTTAGAGAAAATTGATACGTTTTAAGCACACAAAAAGGAGGAATTTACACACGAAGGTACATGGAATCTCTGTTTTTATTTAGAATATCAAGTTGATATTTATGGCTCGGATATTTTTAAAAGGGATTAATGATCTTAATGCGAGTTAGCAACTATTAGGGGTGTTCACGGGTCGGTTCGGTTCGGGTAGTTAGATGATTTTGACTATCCATCGCGGTTCGGTTAGTTAAATTTACTATCCGTAACCGAACCGTACAAGGCGGTTAACCGGACATACGGTTACCCGAAATGAGCGGTTACCCACGGTTCGGGTCACGGTTAACCATTATATAAGTTTCATAAAGTTTTAGTTTATAAACAATAACATGATTTAGAACATAAAATATCGTTTTCGTATAATTCAACGACATTAAATTGATAAAAATCATATAAAAATTATTTCGTTACAAAAAAGTGCATTAGAATATTCATAAATAACATATTAACTAACAAATATTTATTCGATATTTATAAACTACGATCAAATTAATTAAATTTACACATACATGTTTAATACATGTACTATAATTTGAATATTTAATTAAAAAATTTCATGTATAATAAAAGTAGGGTACTAATACAATTAATACATGTACTATAATTTGAATATTTAGTTATAAAATTTCATGTATAATATGTGCGGTTCGGTTCGTTTTACCACAGATATCTAAAAATGAAAACTGTAACCGAACCGTTATAAGCGGTTTTTCGGTTTCGGTTTTTTTGGTTTCGATTTTTTCGGTTTCGGATTTTTTCGGTTTCGGGTTGAGCGGTTCGGCTCGGTTCGTCGGTTTCTCGGTTTTTTGAACACCCCTAGCAACTATTCTTGGGAATTTGATGGATATTTTAAACTATGTAATCGGGATAGCCTTGCAAAAGAGTTATTCATTTAGTAGCTTTTACATATGGTATGAAGACGTTATTCCATTAAAATCATCATGAAGAGGTGTTGGCTTAAGGGGAAGAATTCTTATGGTAAGTTTGATGATTGAAGAAGATTTTCGCGAGTTTGTGTTCTATCATATCTTAAAGTCATGCACTTCCAGCCACTGACTTTTAAGGTATCTTGTTTGTGCTTACATTGTTACTGATGAAGTGATACAAGATCTAGGAATATGTGATTTTTCTTATGGTACTATATGCACATATTTTCTATCACTTGAAGGAGTTACATTATGGTGCTCAGTGTCTCACAAAGGATGAGGATTTTTGTATCAGCTACACACTTCATCACATTGTACAAGATATGGAACAAAGGTTTGGGTTACTCTTCTTCTACATCAAGAATACTTTATTTATTTTTCTTCAAGATCATTATACAGAGTCTACATTTGGAGAATCTTCAAGATTGCATACATTGTTTACTTCCCTGTTGATGTGACAAAAAGGGGAAGACATACATGCTACATTTGAGGGGAAGCAATTTGAAAATCATGTACAACTTACAAGAGATATACAAAGAGTTTTGCCGACATCAACTAGGGGAAGATTGTTGGGTCAAAAAGTTGATGTGGCAGAAACTCAAAAACGAAGAAAACATGAAGATATTATCTAAGCGTTGTCAAGAGCAATCCAAGCGTTGATAAGAACAAACTAAGCGTTGATGGCTCAAGCATTGTCATGTGCAATCCAAGCATTGTCACATGCAATCTAAGCATTGATAGAAACATAGACAAGAAGCCCATGGAAGCTTCTATTTAGATAAACATGCAGAATATATTCTGTATAAGATTATTTAAATAGACGATTTACATGTTTATTTGATTTTATCTCTTGTAAACCCTAATCCTTACACTATAAAAGGAACCAAGGGTATTAGGTTTATTCATAACTCATATTCACAATGTAAACCTAAAGCGTGTGTTGACTAGGTGTGGGATTCAATGTACACACACCTAGTGGTTGTTTGTTATTAATATAATTAAGAATCCTTTTGTTTTAATTCGTGTTCTTTGTGTCCAAACACCTTGTTAATGTGTCGTGTTCTAATTCCGCTTTGATTATCTAATCATATGAACATGATACATTCCTAGTAGCTAAAAGATTTGAGGAAACCAAGGTTTCCACATAAACAAGATTAAATCCACTATTTATCATCTCCCATAAACCCATAAACCCTAATTAGGATTTCCCTAATCACCCAAAATTACACTACCTAACTGTCCAGATCATTAATTTATCACCCACTAAACCCATCCCACTATAAAACAACTCATCCCCTTCACCCATATGGTCCCTACCAATGTCCCCTACTCCCCCCCCCAAAAAATGGCAAATATGGAATCTGCATACCATCCAACGACCCAAATTTAATTCCTGGTCCCAAAGGCACTGAAAGAACGTTCAAGATCACTTCTCATAGTTGACATGTCGACATCAATCACAAGAGGCCATATTGACTGAAAATTCAAACTGAAGACCAGGGGCAAACTTGGGAATTTAGTCTCCTACAGTTTCATATCTGTATTTCATTCTAGATAGTTCTTATGAGCACTATAAAAGGAGTTCGCCTGTGAACCCTTTTCCTTTGTTCCATTTTTTGTATATTTTTAACTTATTAATGACAATGAAATTTTAAAAGTTTTGCAAAAGACTGAGTTCCATTTTAATGTTTTTCTTAGTGTAATCTTTACATTATTTGCAAGTTAGTTTAAGTTTTCAAAGGTTTTTAGTTTTGTTCAAAAAATATTTTGGCAAAGATTTTTTAGACCCAAATATTTGGATCATTAAACAAGAGGAAGTGAAAGTGGATTCTTGTTTAGTGATTTCAAATATTTGTTATTTTCTTTTGTTGTTTGGGAAGATCAGATTTCAAGTTTTATTTCAAGGTTTTTCAAAAAAAAGGTTTTTATCTTGGTTTCTAGTTGGTTTCACCTCTCACTGTTTGAACAAGCTCTACCCATAAGCCTTGACAAGATTTTTGGTTTAGCTTTTCAAGCTTGAATTTGTCTCTTGTTTGTTTGTTTTGTGCAGGCTATAAGCTCACAACAAGACCCATATTTCATTTTCTTTGCATTTGTTGATTGAAGATATATGTGCCCTGGTTCAGTTGTTGAACCTCAGCAGGGCTTCTCTACATCCTCATAAGCTTTTAAACATCCCACTAGAAGGCATCAGTTGGTTAGTGACTTGAACCCTAGTGAAATTTATTTTTGGAGTTTTATGATTTTTGTAGATTTGTTATATGTGGATTATGTGTTAGTTGTTTGTTTGCTAGATAAGTGTTTGATTATGCTTAATATTGGTTTGAATGCATGTTTTATTAAGTAGAATTAATTTTGAAAGTAAGTTGCTTGAATCTTCTTTGTTAATCTTTGAATTTCAGTTTATAAAAGGGTGTTTGGGATAAGGTTTTAAGGAAAGTTATAGACAACACTTGGGCTTAAGAACTGCTTACACATACTTTAATAGGATTGATAGGTTTGTTTTTAGCTTTTGGATAATATAGAGTTTGCATGATAAATATTTGGTTAAGACTTCATAAGACAATCAACAAGTCTTATAGGGTTTGATGGTGGATTTTAGGTCTTGAAATCTTGGTCATTTGTAGTTAATCTGTTAATCCAGGATTGTGGGTTGATTGTTAGTGATTTGGTAGTATTTTGAGTGAGTTCTGGTAGTTTGAATCTCACCAACTAGGTCATTTGAACCAGCAAACTTGCCCAGACCCCTACTTGTTACATCAGTAATTGTTGATTGCCTATTTGTGTGTTTTAATTTCTTGGACTTGTTGTTTTTAATCTTGCTGTGACTCCCCACAACCCAACTGGTTGTGGGGGTGCCCTTGGTTCCAAACAAAGCTAACTAAACAAGCCACAAAAGGCCTTTACCCGTTTTCTGTGTTGGAGCAGTGGGAAAAAGTTCCCACTGCTAGCCTATTTCTTCCCACTGCTACACTTGTGGACAAAGACCCTTGACCAGTCACTATCAAGTTTTAGGTTATTTTGTCTTAGTGCCTTTTTGTAATATTTTTCTTCCATTTTAATTTTCCTGAGTTTCTTTATTTATTTTAAGATTTTTTACTGAGTTTGATTTTATTTTACTGTTCATTTTGTATTTTTAGATTTAATTCTGTTTTAAATAGTTTTATTAATTTTGGTTTTTGTCTTGTAGTGGAAAAAGGTCATATTTTTCAGGTTTTAAAAATTTTCTTGTTTAAGAATATTATTTTAAGATTTTTAGTTAAAAAAGTTCGTTGTTCACATTATTTTATGATTTTTTTGAATTTATTTAAGTTTAAATAGGGTTTTAATTCAAACTGTTTTGTCTTATTAGGGTAAAAATTTCTTTTTTCAAAAATTTTCATTTTTCTACTGTTTATTTAAGTAAAATAGGATTTTTGAAAAAGTCAAATTAATTTTAGTATTATTTTATTATTTTTAATCATTATTTTAGTTTAAAAGTGTTTTTAGTGTTTTAAAAATAAAAAAATAGTTTCTAAAATTTAGGAAAAACAATTTTTAGTGTTTAATTAATAAAAATAAGACATTTGTTTGATAATATAATATTTTGGGCTTTTTCTTAATTATATTTAATTTTAGGGCTTTAATTAGCATTTAAAATTAAATATTTAATTAATAAAAGGTTTTAAAATTTATTTATTGAATTTTTATTCTTATTTATATTATTTTAGAGTTAGTTTTGATTTTTAATTAATTTTTAGCTTTAATTTTTAATTTCGTCGCGTTTTACGTTTTACGTCATACGTCGTAGTGTAATCGTAGTGTAACTCGTCTTTACTTTTTCTCTCTTTAAACCCAGAAACGACACTAATCCAAACTAAATTTTATTATATTGGCTATAACAACTACACCACCACCGATAACGAACTCATTTGTCGATCTTTACGGTTTTCCTAAATCATATCGATTAATACTTGACGACTTGTATTTTCTTGTTTTTCCTAAAATAAGAAGTACAAAAATACTACATCAATTTTGACGCCGCTGCCGGGGAGGTGTGTTGTCTTATATATATCGTGTTTTTGTGAGTAGTGCATTTTTTCTTTTCAATTTTTGAAAAGCGTATATAACGTACATACTCATTTTTGTTATTTTTCTCTATTATAGTTTAATATCCAAATAAAACGTGTTTAATTTTCCTAAATTAAACACACAACAATCTTTTACTATATTGTAGATATATTGGTTTTCGTTTTTCTTTGTGAATATTATTAATATATTGTATACGTATCACAATAAATTTACAATATCTCCAAAAGCGTGAAAACGCAACCTTAATTGGGATTTCATCACTCAATTATTGTATTCGAATCCAAAGCAAAAGTTTAAAGGCAAAATAGAAAAATACTTTCGTGAGGCTTAATTTTGATTAACATAAACTATAAGGTAGGTATAAGGTGGTTGTATTTCACGACCTAATGAAAAACGGCTCTTAAGTGCTTAGCGCCGCCTCGTTTCCCCCGCTTGTTTGTGCGTGTTTTGAGAAAAAGGGCTAATCGAGGGTTTGCCGCCCAAGTATTATCTACGTATCATATATTTTTTCTTGTTTTTCAAGATTAAACCCTCTTGAACGTTTTGGTGTTCCACCAACGTTCTAAAGTCATCGAAGACGTTCACTCCACGTGATCGTTTTCATTCCTTGAGGCTCTATTAATCGAGAAATTGATTCGAGGAGAGATTTGTAGATTTGAGTCTACGTTATACACCAAAATCCAAAAAAATTAAAAAACAATCAAAAACCAAAAAAATTGAAAAAACGAAAAACCCCAAAAAGAATCTTCTTTGCTACCCCCATTTTACGCTTAGTGCATGCGCACTCGATCGAAGGATTATTCTAATTCTAAGGACGTTTCGAATCGACGCAATCAAAATCGAAGGAATCGACGACGTAGACGAGAATTAGAAACCGATGTTCCTAATATCGTTGTTGAAGAGACCGTAGACGAGATGACCGACAATCGTTCGATGATGGAATTGCTCCAAGCACCCACAGAGGGTTATGGAGACGTGATCGTTATTCCCGCTATCGAAGCGGAGAATTTTGAGATTAAGAGCGGAATACTTTCGTTGATTCAAGCTACGAAGTTTTGAGGTCGTGAGACGGATAATCCTCACGATCACATTCGAAATTTTGATCGTATTTTGGCCACGAGCAAGTTTAAGAACGTCGACACCGATGTCGTCAAGCTTATGCTTTTTCCTTACTCGCTCGATAGTGCCGCCAAGGATTGGTACGAGAAAGAGCCACCTAATTCTATAATTACGTGGAAGGATCTCGTTTCCAAATTCGTTAATCATTTTTTCCCACCGTCTAAGATGATGTTTTTCAAAAACGAGATTACGAGATTTGAGCAAAACCCGAATGAATCTTTTAGAGACGCGAGGGATCGTTTTAAGGAATTTCTTAGGCAATGTCCTCACCATGGATTTTTCGAGTTGCACAAAATCGATACGTTTTACAACGGTCTTAGTTTTCAAGAACAAGATTCGTTGAATTCTGCCGCCGGTGACAACTTTTTGTGTAAAACTCCGAAAGATACATTAATGATTATCGAGAATAGATCCAAGGTTTACCAACTCCGAAACGCACCGAGTTTAGCCAATGTCGCAAATTCTAGTAATTCTAATCGCGATATTAAGAGGGTTGATGGGAAAGTCGATAAGTTGACGAATGACTTTACGTCGTTCTTAATCGAGATGCAAAAGAAAGACGCTCCCGCTACGGTGAAAGCGATTGGGGCATCGTGTACGTTTTGTGGTGGACCACATAATTATTATGAGTGTGCGGCTACATATGGCCAAACGTCGAGTGTAAACGCGTTAAACAACAATTTTTCAAATCAAAATCAAACTAACGCCGGTCCATCACAACAAACGAACAACAACAATCAAGGCAATAATTTTAACCGTGGAAATGATTTTTCAAATCAAAACCGTAACAATTTTCAAGAAAATAATCACGTTAATCAAGGAGGTTATAATCAAGGTCAAAATTTGAATTGGAAAAAATGAGGTTTTAACAACAACAACAATCAAAACCGGAATTTTAACATAGGGCAAAATTTAGATTTTTCAAACAACGCTAATCAAGGGAACAATTTTCAAGGGAATCAAAACCAAGCTTTCAATCAAAACTTTATTGGCTCAAATGATTTTCAAAATTACGTTAAATCAAATGACGCTAATATGAAGAGATTAGAAACGCAGATTGGTGATATGAAAAACGAATTTTCAAACACGTTGAGAGGACAAAACAACAAAATTGAACAAGGAAAAATCGACATAAAAAAGATGTTTTTGGCTATTATGAACAAGTCCTTGGGTGCGTCATCGAGTTTGTTACCTAGTGACACCGTTGCTAACCCGAAGGAACAATGTAAAGCCACCTCGTCTCATGAGAAAAGTCGTGTGATTACCCCTACCCTTGATGGATTTAGAGTTGTTCCTTCTTCTCAACCCTCGACTTCTAAGACGCCTTCTTGTTCTAAAGTTGATGGGGTGAATGTGGCGACCAAGGAAAAGAGTGCACACCCTCGTGTACCTCGAATTCCATCCACGGTTCAAAAAGAGAGTTTTATCTACCTTACCCAAGTAACCCTTGAAGAAACGTGTGCTTCGATACTTCTTAAAAAACCCAAAAGGCAAATACCGAGAAAGGAAGAGGATCCGGGGCAATTTATATTACCTTGTGATTTTTCTGAGATTTGCCGATTTAGGTGCTAGCTTCAGTCTCATGCCTCATTCTCTTTGGAAATTGATGAGATTGCCTTCACTTACCCCCATGAACATGACTATTGATCTTGAAAATTGTACGCCTTTAATACCAATTGGGATAGCCGAGGATGTCTATGTTAGAGTTGGAAAGCTTGTTTTTCTCGCGGATTTCGTCATATCCGATTACAAGTGTGACCCTAAATTTCTCATTATTTTAGGTCGACCATTTCTATCGACGGCTCGAACCGTAATCGACGTCCATGAGGGGAGACTCACTATGAGATATGGGGAGGAACGAATGGACTTTTTCGCAAATAAATCCCAAGTTTCTAATGATCATGATAAAACCGAGGTTGCAAAACCCGATGTTTCAAATTCTAATGATTTCAAAATGTTCGGAAAATATGAGGCTTGATGCATGTTTTGGAATAATTAAAATGGATGGTTTTAAAGATGACGATTTTTATGATAAAGAATACGTGTACTTAATTCAAAAGGGTATTCGTATATTTATGGTTGAAAAATCACTTTGGGATGTATATGGTGAAACAAGTGAACAACCAATTCTGAAGGGCGACGTTAGTACCATCACGACAATGACCAAAATAGACTCGTCTTCACCACCTTCGAAGGACCACGTGTTTGAGGCTTCAACTTCTAATTCCATTGAAGTGCCTCCATTTCCTAGCCCAACACCCGTTGAGGCTAAAGGTTTCATCGACATTGATCTTCTCGTCCTTGAAAAGTCACCTAAGCATAGCCTTAGGGCTTGTAAGACAATGGTTGTGAGTGCTCACATCGACTCTTTCTTTGACGATGACGATGGCGATTTTGCCGAGATTGATCACGTGCTTAAAAATCCACATGCAATTTTTGATTCTCCTAAAAATAATTCTAAGTGTGGTAAGTACGATGATTATGAGTTTGATCCCGAGATTGAGGAAATTATTGAATGAGAGCTAGCTCTTTTGCCTCTACTTCCACCCACGAGTGAGCTTGATTTTTCCAAAATCGAGGATGAACTTGATGAGTTGGAACGTCTTATTTTTTATGACGAACTAACTCACGTGACCCATAATCCCATTCTCGAGGAGTTACCTAATCAATACTCCTCAAATGAGAATGAAGTTTATCACATTCATGAGGATTTACCTAATCAAGACTCCTCTTGTAAGTCCCTAAAACTAGCTTGAAACGGACAAAAAGGATAATCAACACAAGTAAATACTTTTCTAACTTAGTAATTTATTATTGTATAACAAGTATTACATGTGTTATGGATAACATAGTTTGAGAACATTGTGTTGTGTACACATTGGACAAAATAAAGCAAACTCAAGAACACAGACACAGTTGTTCTTCTTATGAGTTGTAAAGAGTTAATGTGTGAAATATAACAAAGTGAACAACATTAACTCTATCCTACATATCCCATTTATAGTGGTATGAGGTTGACTATATGTACTGGTTGATGGAGACTACACAAGACAGACAATATCAGACATCTGTCAAAAGATGCTCTTCTATTCTTGGTAGTCTGCCACAACGCTTTAGGGAAACAAAGCTGACATAGTTTCCCTTTTCTTCATTCCTTGTACTTTAGGCTGTGAAACTTCCCGCCTAAACACTTAGGTATGTCCAAAGTGTACTGAGTGTTAATAAGGTATTGTCCCCCTGTTAACACTCAACCACTCAGAGTCCCTGATACATCTTGGCTATTATCCAACATAGCCAATGAGTATGTCTTCAAGTAATCTTTGACTTCCTTGACAATGTCTCTGACATGGACTCCTATGTGGTTGCTCACAGAGACTTAGAACTCTATGAGTCTTGGGTTACTTGCCTGTCTCCTAGGCATAGGCAAGTTAATATCAAACGCTTATTTAAGTTTAAATCTATGACTAAGGTAATTCTAAAAGACTTAGATTCCCAACAATCTCCCCCTATTTAAACATAAATACAGCTAGATCTAAATAAGTTATAGTAAGTGAGATAACAACTTCTTCATACACATAACAGATCTAACAAACAACATAATACTTCATTAATATAAAAAAATTACAAGTACAATACATGAGTAAACAAAATATGATAGTAAAAGCTCAGCTGTGAAAATTTTAATAATCCTCATTCTTGATTTTCTCTTCAGCCTCAACTATGTCTGTCCTAGTATCCAATTCAGCCTTCAATGCTTGGGCAAATACCTTGGAGTACTCTATGTTCAGTTTAAGCACCTTTTGAATCAAAATAAGCTGAATAGTTGATGCAAGCCCCAGCTCATCTTCGCTTTGGAACACATACTGACATCCCCTGTTCATGTAGGCCATTCCTTTTTCAGGCTCAGTATAAGTCTGACCATCAACAGGACCTACAATCCCCTTTGGGAGAATCAAGTTCCTGTACATTCCATCTACCTGTATATCATCAATCACAAAGGTTTCTTGAAGGAATTGAGTCATCCTTTTTCTTTTCTTCTCAGCCTTTGTGGGCTCTGGTTCAAACAACTGTGGGGGTGGATCAACTTTGAGTTTGGCTATTATTTCTTTCAGCTAGGTTAACTTAGCTCTAAGAGTCTTGAGGAGTAAGAAATTTGCCTGTCCAGTCCTCTTTGCAGCTAAAGCTTCAATTTGTAGCCATTCAGTCAAACCAAGTGTCTTAAGCTTGAAATCATCAAACACATCCATGTTTCCTTGTTGGTTATCCCTCCAAATGACCATCTATGGGGTATGTGTTGATTTCTTGACTGTGTATTTAAACTTGGTGATAGTACCTGGAGCATATCTTTTGGTAACATAGGCATCATAGTCAGCCTTTACCTTTTTCAGAGCCTCTACGCGTTTCATCTCCATTTCTCTTAGCCTTTGTCTTTGCTCCTCTTTGAGTTGAGGAGACATGGCTTTCAACTTGGCTTCATCCAGCTCTTCGGATTTCTTGATTTCATTTAATCGTTTAAACTCAAGTGCCCGCTTCTCAATTTCTTCAACTGTTAAGGGTTTTTCATTAACGACATTGAAAATTGAGAACTGAGAGATTTTGGTGGTGGATCCTCCTGTCTCTAGCATCGCAGCTATTTTCTTTAGTTTGGCGCCTGTGTCTACCATATCTATTTTTTTCCCTTTCTTCGAGATAGAGGATTCACTTGCTTTCTTCATCTCATCAGCATGTTTCAAAAATGTTATTTGAGCTTGTTCTTGGACAGCTTTTGGTAGGGAGCCAACAGTGAATTTGAGTTTCTTAGCGTTTGGTTCACCATCATCCACAACCTTATTGGTGTTATCCAAGGATAGGGAATTTGATGAATCAGCTGCTTTGTTGTCTTTTTGCTCCCCTTACTTCCATCATCATCAGGTATAGTGATTGGTGTGATGACTTGGAGAGGAATGGTGTTTTCAGCTATATTTGAGTTGGTGTTGACAGGTCCTAGTTTGAGTAGTTCAGTTTTCCCCCCTCGCGTTTAGCCTGTCTCTTAAGAGGTTTGGCTGAACGTGACTGAATATAACGAGCAACCTGTTCAATAGATGTGGCCAACTAATTTTGCCTGTTTCTTGATCCTCTGGCAATTCTAAGAAGTCTGTTGCAGTTACGATTCATAGATAGATCAACATGGCCATCCAAATAGGTAGTGTGGCGTTTTTTCCTGTTGCACACAACTTCAAATTCTTTGTGCATGACTAACTCATGGGTTGTTAACATATCAGGGACTTCTTCGATGATGGCATCTTTAATATGAGTAGATAGGTGACTAAGTCCCTGAAAAACCCCTCTTCTTGTACCATCTTGGATGGGTTCAGTGATGCTGTCTTTAACAGCTTGGGAAATGATCTTAGGAAAATTGACTGTGAAGGAATGCATTTCAAATTTTACTATGTCCAACTTTCTTGACATGCGTTCAATGTCTGAAGCATGATGATAGGGCCTTAAACCATGAATGTTCAGGCTTTGCTGCTCAAAGTCATCTTCCATGGGAAAAAGATCAAAATTTGTCTGTTGTGGATGATCAAACAATAGAAACTCTACTGTAGGATCATACACAGCGCTTGGAAGTTCCTTTGTGACAGATGTAGCTGAGGTAGGAGTCACAACAGCTTCTTTTGGAGGAGGAGTTGGTTCTCTAGCTGGTGTGGAAACAGCTTTAGGTGGTGACATGTGAGGCTGTTCATCGTCTTTATCATCCTCCTCCTCAATCATCCCCTCAGGGAGAATTTCATCATTTGACATTGATTCAGGTTCAGATAAGCTTTCAATGAAGGCAAGCACATCCTCTTCAACATCAGGCATGGGCTCATCTTCATTTGGCTGATCTTGAGTCAAGTTATCAGCTCCTTCATGTGTAGCCAGAGAGTCTACATTTGGCTGTACAACGTTAGCCTGCAATTTGTTTAAGTTAGTAACAATGAAATAGATAAAGGGAATGGTCGCCAGTTCACTATCCCAAAGAAGCTAAGGATGATTATTCAGCCACTCCAAAGGATAAATCCTTAGAATTTTTTTAAGTGTGAAAGTAATGAGGTTAATGGTCGCCATTCGCTGCCCCTAGGAAAGCTGAGTGTGATTATTCAGCCCCCCAAAAGGATAAATCCTTTGGGACTCTTTTATCTGTGAATTGTATATGGGTTAAGATCGCCTGTTACGCTGCCCCTAGGAAAGCTGAGGGTGATGATTCAGCCCCCTGAAAGGATTAATCCTTTGGGACTCTTTTAGTTGTGAAAAAGATGTAGTTAATGATCGTCATATTACGTTGTCCCTAGGAAGGCTGAGGATGATGATTCAGCCCCCTTAAAAGTTAAACTTTTGGTATTCTTTTTCTGAGGGAACCTAGAGGCTCTATGAAGTACAACTACTCTAGGTCGAGACATATATGTATTCAGGCTGTTGTTCTCCTGAATACTGTCTAGAGGGTGTAGGGTCATCGGGGAGCTTTATAAACACAAATGAATCACTCCTTGGTGCAAAGAAAGGGTGTATAGATGTCTTAAAAGATTTCTATGTGCATAAATAGACTCCTATGAGTCAAGGATAACCCTAACTTCACCACTCTCACCTACAGACATTTGAAAGTGGCTGCTTGTGTACCTATAAAAATTATAAACTTATTACCTGTGAGATATCAGCTGAATTAGGCGAGTTCCCTATTGTCTCTCCTGATGTAGAGACGCTAGACTCTTGTTGTTTATTAGTTGTAGTCTCTGTGTCCACAGAAGTCTCTGGACCAGAGGAAGGAGTGGTTGTCTTCTTAACCCTGGCCTTAGAAACAGTTTGGGTTTTGGAAGAAGATGGGTTTTTTCTTCTTCTTTGGTTGTTGGCCAGTTGTTGCCTTGGACAACGTGGTGTGTTGCCCAGAGGTCAAAGACGCTGACTTACCAGACACACCAGCTACAATCACCTTCTCAGAGGAAGGGATCCAGGGCTTCACAACAGATGGTTTTTTATTAGCAATGTTCTTTATGTGAGCAGTCACTGGCACGTCATTCGGTCCCATCACCTTGTAGATAGCCCCAGTTATTGATAAGGCTTCATGGCTGTCAGCGCAGAGTTGTGGTAGATATCACCCAGCAAGCTTTCAAAGATAAGAGATAGAAAACGAACATAGAAAATGTTTTTCCCTCTGCCTTGGTTGATAACCCTTCAACTGTTCAACAAGGTTGGAGAATAAGACGCTTCTAATATCGATGTCTGTTCCCCAAATAAGTCCATAGGCAATGGTTTGACGGTTAAAGGCTAATTGGTCTTGAGATCCTTGCATACCACCTAGGGATTTGAGTATGTGAGTGAAGATGACACGCCACATACGTGGGAAATACTTGATCTGCAGGGGCGACTTCAGGACCACTTCAGCTAGTGTGAGGGTTGGGTTAACATCAAAGACAGGCAAAAGAGTGGCAAGGGCGTCCTTTACAGCCTTCTTATCAACAGACTTTAGGCATTCTTCTCCATGTCTTAGCCCAGCCATAGAAGAAAAATCAGCAACAGAAAATGCGAAAGGGTGTTCATTACATGAGAGGTTAAAGGAGATGGTGTTGTCATCAAGGATCTCAGCAGAATACCAGAATTCCCTAAGGTATTCTTGGTAGAAAACGGATGGGGTTCTTGTGAACGCTTCTCATACATCAAAATTCTTCATGAAGTTCACCAGATTTGAGTATGTGTCGTTTGGAGCTTTGAGCAATCCAATAGAGTTGTTCGTGGCGAGGATACAATCATTCATTTCGAAGTTAACGTTAAAAGCTTTGGGAACTGGAAACGCCATTGAATCGAGAATGAAGAAGATGAAGATGGTGAGAGGGTTTAGAGAGATATTTTAGTGAGAGAGATGCAAATGATGAATAAGTGCTAAAAATATTTGATGAGAAACCTTGGAACAATATATATATTCAAAATTTGAAACAGTTATTCAACCACATTTAATGCGTAGTGGGAAAACGACTGCACACAAGTGGGTCCCTTGACCTTTCAAAACTATTTGTCTCCTCGTTTATCGAAAAAATGTAAATAAAATATTGGGAATGTTTTTTAGCATTTACTTGGAAACTAACTACCTAGTTTCATGTGAAAAAAATTTAATATTTATTTAGACATTAATGACACACATTAAATATCAGCCACAAGCTTTGAGATATTAAACATACCCAACTCAACAACTAGCCTGTTGAACGAAGGTTCAGCCAAAGGCTTTGTAAATAAGTCAGCTATTTGGAGCTTAGTGGGAACAAAATGCAGCTCAATATCTCCTTTAATAATATGATCCCTGATAAAGTGATACCTGATATCTATGTGGTTGGTTCTGTAGTGAAGCACAGGGTTGTTTAAGATAGCAATGGCACTTGTATTGTCACAGAAGATGGGTACTTTGTCATATAGAATCTCATAGTCAACTAACTGACTCTTCATCCAAAGTACTTGAGCACAACAACTAGCAGCTGCAACATATTCAACTTCAGCTGATGACATAGCCACAGAGTTTTGCTTCTTTTCACTCCATCAAACCAACTTGCCTCCTAGGATTTGACAGCTCCCTGAGGTACTTTTCCTTTTAATGTAGCACCCAGCGTAGTCTGAATCTGAATAAGCCTTGAGATCAAAGCCTGATTCTTTGGGAGACCACAAACCTAGAGAGGTTGTTCCTTTGACGTACCTGAAAATTCTTTTAACAGCCACTAGATGGGATTCCTTAGGGTTAGCTTGGTACCTTGCACAGAGACATGTGGAGAACTGGATATCAGGACTACTGGCTGTGAGATACATGAGTGACCCTATCATGCCTCTATACATAGTCTCATTAATAGAGACCCCTGACTCATCAGGGCCCAAATTGTTGGGTGGAAGCATGGGGCATTTCACTGATGCACAATCAGCCAAGTCATATTTTTTTAGCAAATCTTTAACATACTTTTCTTGACAAATTGAAATTCCTTTCGGACATTGTTTAATTTGAAGACCCAAAAAGTAAGTTAATTCACCCATCATACTCATCTCATATTTCTTGGTCATTAATTTAGCAAAACATTTACTAAGATTAACATTTGTAGACCCAAAGATGATATTGTCCACATAAAATGTACAATGTTTAAATCACTTTTATCCTTGAAGGTAAAAAGTGTTTTATCAATAGAACCCCTGACAATTTTATTTTCAGTTAAAAAGGTAGACACTGTTTCATACCATGCCCTTGGAGGCTGTTTCAGCCCATACATTTCTTTGTGAAGCCTGTACACATGGTTGAGAAACTCGTTGTTCTCAAATCCTTTTGGTTATTCAACATACACTTCTTCAGCCAAATCTCCATTGAGGAAAGCACTTTTAACATCCATTTGATACACAGTTAATTTCATGTATGCAGCATAAGCAAGGAAGATTCTGATGGCTTCAAGTCTTGCTACATGTGAAAATGTTTCATCATAATCAATCCCTTCAGTCTGTGTATACCCCTGTGCAACCAACCTTGCCTTGTTCCTTATGATATTACCAATTTCATCCATCTTGTTCCTATATATCCATCTAGTGTTTGTGATGTTCTTACCAGGTGGAGCATGCACTAGAGTCTATACCTTGTTTCTTTTAAACTAATTAATTTCTTCCTGCATTGCAGCTACCCAGCCATCTTCAAGAAGTGATTCAGCTACACGCTTGGGTTTAATTTGGGAACGAAATTCAGCAAACAAACATTCATTGGTTGAGGCTGATTCTGAGTCATGAATTCTCTGTCTAGTAGTAACCCTAAGATTTGGTTCACCAATGATGTTGACAAGAATGATGTGCTGATCTCTTGACCATTTGCTTTGAGGAGATGGGGAGTTATAGACAGGTGCAGGTATGGAGGATGACATTACAACTTGGGTTTCATTCTGCTGAGTAGGAGGACTCTCTTCAAAAACAATCTCTGTGTTTGTGTCTGCATCAACTATTTCAGGAAGTGATGATTCATAGACCACAAGAGAGTCTTCTTGATTAATAGTAATAGGAGAGTCATCTTCAGCTGAGGTGGAACATGGGTTGTGGAAGGCTGACTTTCACTTTCAGCTGTCACTTGAGTAGAAGGAAGTTCAATGTTGTGAGTTGACAGCAGATCATGTGCGGGAACATATGGGACAAGAGTATCTGTGTGTGGATGATGATGAAAGACATGCCTTAGCTCAGAGAACTCATCTGATGGGAAAGACCTATTTTCGTTAAAATCAATTTCATCACCTTCTATTCCTGTTCGTTGTAGCACGTCATCATCTTCATTGAATGTGACATGAAAGGTTTCTTCTAGTTCCTATCTTCTTGTGTTGAATACTCTAAAGGCTTTGGTTGTTGGAGAGTATCCTAAGAAGAAACTATCATCCGCTTTTTCATCAAACTTTCCATGTTGATCCATGTAGTTATAAATAAACACAGGGCATCCAAAGACATGGAAATAGCTGACGTCTGGTGATCTTTTTCGAAAAACTTCATAAGAGGTTTTTTCATGTATTTTAACAATGGTTGATCTATTCTGGGTATAACGGGCAGTGTGGATAGCTTCTCCCCAAAATTGCTTTGGTAAGGCTGCAACATTTAGTATGGTTCTGGCTGCTTCAATCAATGTTCTGTTTCTTCTTTTAGCTACTCCATTTTGTTCAGGAGTACCATCTGAAGAGAAGTTTTGTGATATACCCTTTTCATCACAAAAAGCTTCATGCTGTTGATTCTTCAATTTAGTCCCATTGTCACGTCGTGGAGCTTTTACTCTAACTTCATTCATGTTTTCAACCTGCCTGATGAAGGACATGATGGCATCAGCCGCATCACTTTTCCTTTTGAGGAAGAAAACCCATGTGTACCTTGAAAATTCATCAACTATGACCAAGGTGTAATTGTTGTGATTAATGGTCTGTGGTTTGACAGGTCCAAACAAATCCATGTGAAGGAGATGTAAGCACTTGTCAATAGAAAATGATTGACTGGTCTTAAATGATGACCTGTGATGCTTTCCCTTAACACATTCTAAACATGTCTTGTCCTTAGTGAAAGTCACAGGTGGTAGACCAGCAACCAAGTTTTGTGTGGCTAGCTTGTTGATGTTCTTGAAGTTGAGATGAGAGAGTCGTTTATGCCACACCAATTGAGACTTTCAGAGGCTTTTGCTAGAAAACAATTTGAGCTGTCCTCTGAGCAAGAAGCCATGTTGATAACATACACATCTCTTCTTCTAGGTGTAATTAACACCACATCATTATTCTTGTTGAATATGGTTCCTTGAGTCTTTGTAAATAAAACCTTGTAGTCAGCATCACACAACTGGCTGATGCTGATGAGGTTGTGCCTAAGACCATTCACATATGCAACCCTTGTAAACGTTATTCCATTACAGTTAACTGAGCCATATCCCTCTGTTTCGCCTAAAGAGTTATCCCCAAACACCACTTTAGGACCAGGCTCTTTTGAATATTTGTGAAGATATTGTTTGATTCTTGTCATGTGTCTAGAGCAGCCACTATCTAGATACCAGACCGATTCCCTAAGATGTTTCTGCACAGATATATAGAAACATATTAGTTCCTATGGTGAATCCACTTTCCAGTGGGTTCCCTGAATTGCTGATTAGCAACTCTTGAGTTCCTGTAGAACTTGTGACGATGTGAAGGACAATTGGCTGTGTCATGGGTGTACCATCCACATATGTCACATCCAGGAAAGTCCCTGCACTCATCTGAGTGGTGGTTTGTGAGACCACAATATTTACAGGGAGGGTAAGGTATGTAGTTGCCTGATGGTCTCCTAGTAGCCTGTTTTCTGTCCCTAAAAGGTGTCTGAGCTCTCTTAGCAGCCGTATGTCTATCATGATCTATGGTCATATGATGAGAATTCTTACACACATTGCAATAAGGTTTGATAACCTTTTCACCTTTGGGTTATCCTAAGATTGACTTAGGTTCAGAGGAAACAGAGCATTCAGTGGAAGGCTTAATATGTTCTTTTAAGAGTTATACTTCTTTTATTAATGACAACAGGCGTTCTTTAGTTGATGGTTCAACTTTGTTCATAGGATTTGTTGAGACACCCATATAAACATTTTTCTTAACAGGTGGTTTTATAGGAACAACAAAATCCTTAGCTGGAGGTGTCTCAACATCTGGTTTGAGTTCAGCCTTAGCTCATCTAGAAGAGCTGTTGGGTTCAACACCAGATAGTTTAGGCAAAGGTGGCAAAGGTTAAATGTTATCTATAACCTCTTCAGAGACCGATACATCAGTCATAAGTGGGTCAGACACATTTATAGTCACTATAGACTTGAAAACAATCTCTTTGGGTTTCTTAAGTGCCTTTATTTTGTTTCTCTTAGCAGTCACAGCCCTAGATATGTCAGCTGGAACTTCATCATCAAGTAATTCATGTATAGTGAACCTACTACACAACCATTTTTCTATAACCTTGTTTAGTTCAGTTACTTGATCATTTAAGGCATTGTTTCTTAAAGTTCACTTATTAACTTCATTTTGAAGAGATGTCATTTCAGAGTTAACCTGTTTTAAAGTTTCACATTCAGCCTTAACAGTTAATAATTCATGTTTAACATAGTGAAATTTATCAAGCAGGTTCTTTCTTTGTTCCTCAACAAAGTGTAAATCAACTATGGTATAATCAAGGACATGTTTACGTTCATCACTTTCAGACATAGAGATAAGCATGTGTACCTTTTTCATAGTGATGTCAACCCATTGTCCTGATCTAGCATCTCCTTTACCAACAGCAGGTTCATCCTCAGCTATAGCCATAAATGCCCTGACCTTGGTGGTATCTTCTTCATCAGATGTCAGCGGCTCATCATTCCAATCATAGGCTTCAGCTACCAACCCTTTGTCTGTCGTTTTATCACCCCTTTCTTCTTTGACAGAGATTCTAACTTCAAATTCGTCTGTTCCAACTCAGCCTTTAATGCCTTGTACTTGTTTTGTAATCCTTTTTCTCATTATCAGAGGAATTATATTGATGAGATGAGTTGTTTTGTTGTGATTTGAATTTGTAAGGTTTGAATGATGAAGGATAGGATGGTGAGGATGTTTTTGTGGATGGACAGTTTTTTTGGAAATGTCCAAGTTTTCCACAGGCAAAGCAAGTTTCTTTGGATTAGTCAGTCTGTTTAATAGTTGATCCTACTCTCCCTGACCTTTTGTAGAACCTTATTTGATTAGCTAGTAAAGCTCTTTCATGAAAATTAGCACTAAGGTCTGTCATGAACTCCTGGCTGCTACGAGTGTCTTCTTCAACATCTGAATCGCTGTCATGAGTGTGTGAGGTGGAAATCAATGCTTTGGATGTTGCTCCCTGAACTACAAATCTTTTAGACTCAGATTTGTAAATGGTATCTATCAGTCCTTCTTCATAGTTGTATTTTCCATATAGCTGAGCCAACGTATCATTCTTGATAGAGTTATTGGCTCTCTGTGTCTGATTCATGCTCAACCATTTTCTGGAAAGGCTGTTGATGAGATGGCATTTATACATGTTCTCATCGTTCTTTTCGGGCTTTAAATGCATAAAAATGTCATAAAATACCATATATATGTTTGTTTTTGTTTACTTGTGTATTTTAGGTATGGATATCATGAAAAAGACAAAATATCACAAGAAACAAGGAAAAACAGACACGAGAAACGAAGTCGTACAAAGAACCAGGCCCTAATTCATGATTTATCCAACATTTACCATTGAAGATTTGAAGATATGCAAGATTGATCCTCAATGAATGAAGAAATGACACTTAAAACCCTTGTGAAATCATAATTACAAGTTTGGTCCCTTAACTTTGTCAAAATTACACAAATGGTCCTTCAACTTTGAAGAAATGGCAAGTTAGTCCCTCAACAATTCTAAATTGCCAAATATGGTCCCTCATGAAGTCAAAGTTATATTGAAGACCTTTGAAGATCAAAAATGTCAAAGATCAGTCCTTGAATTATCCAAAAAATGGCAAAAACAACCCTTGTAACCCTTTTTCCATAGTTTGGTGCCAAAAGTGTAAAGTTATGAAAGTTATTAACAAAGGGAATGAAGTTTTGTTGGCTGAAAACGTTTTATACCTATTTTCCCAAAGAACAAGGACTAAAAGTGGGCAAGTGAAACTTTCAAACACAAAAATGCGCCTAACACAAACACAATCCTACAAAAACGGATCAAACCTTGTCACTGTAGCAGTTAAGAACCCAGTTTTTACTCCACTTAAAACAAAGGGTAAAATGAAATTACCCTTACCCACACTTGATTCACACGCCCAGAAACCCTTCCCAACCTTAAAACACTCACTCCCACTCACCATGTGACCCCACACCCAAACCGTTTCACCGTCATGTGACAACTTATTCCCCAAGTACTGCCACGTGTCAAGATCAACAACCCACATCCTTTGCTTCACCCCAAAGCTATTTTAAACGGTATGGATCACTTTGGATAGCTCACACCAAGAATTCGTCTAGAAGACTCAAAGATAGAATAGGAATTTCACTTCTAGGGTTTGTGAATAGTGCTAACTCGGCATTTGCCTATAAAAAGACTCCTCAACCTATGAGAGAGCTTTTGTTCCAGTTTTAGGCTATCAATCTTTGTAATTCCTTTTTAAATTAATAAAATTTGATTTTCTGAATTTTGAGAAAAATCTTTTATATTTGTTAAAAGTTGGTGTTAGAATAGCCTGATTCTGAGTTCCAATTTGATATTTGAAGGTTTTTGAGGCAAGGTTTTAAGTGATAAAGCTTGGGTCTCAAAAGTCTTGTTTATTTGATCTCACTTGTTGGTTTGTTCATCTTAGCAGCATTGGAAGCTGGTACTTGTTCTGCTAGAACCTCAACTCAAACAATCCAAGGCCTGGATGTAGGTCGTGGAGGTTTGCATCCTTCTCCCTTTTCATTTTCTCCTTTATTTTTCTGAATTTGGTGATTATTGCATGTTTGTTCTTGAATCTGTGATATTATTGTTGAATCTGGTTTATTTGTGTTGATTTGATGTTATTGAAGTGTTGTTAACTGGATAATCCTTTGAAAATTTGTGAAAACAGGTTTTTAAGGGGTGTTTGGGTTAACTGCATAAGCAGGTTTTGAGGTTTGTTAAGTGTTGGTTTTGTGCTTGTGGTTGATAGTACATGTGTATCTGATATACTTGGTCATTTATCTGTAATTTTTGTGGTTTGAAACACCTAGATTCATAATAGGGCTTAAAAATCTTGTTTACTTGATATTTTTGGCTGTGGTTTATGGGACACCTAGATCTAAACATAGACTAGGGTTAACAAGTGATTAAACTAGGCTAATAACACCAGGGAAAGAGATTTGAGTGCTTGAAATTGGATTTAACACCAGGGAAAGAGATTTGAGTGCTTGAAATTGGATTTAGTGTCAAATAGATCAACAAAAGTTTCTGCATATTCACCTTGTTCATATCAGTAACTGCTTGTTCTTGATTCTGCTTATTTACTTTGATTCAGTGTTTGATATAAGTTTGTTTGTGCTTATTCATAGTTTATATAGCTTGTGTATGCATCCTGTTGAGTTTGGTTTGCTTAATCAGGCTAAATCTGCTTATTTGTGCATAATTGCTTATTTCACATGTCTATGCAATATCTGGTGACTGTTTGATTGATTCTGGCTTATTGTGTGAACCAAATTGTGATTTTCTTGTTGATATTGACTCCTTGTGATTCACTGATCACAAGGGTGGCCTTGTTTCCAATTGAATCCAACTAAATCTCTCTAAAAAGCTTGGTCAAATAGTCAAAGCAGTGGGAACCAGGTCCTACTGAAAGTTCCCCCTGCTAGTGTATTTTGGGGTTCAGCTTATTAATAAGCTATAATAGCTTATTTTAACCAGCAACAACTTGGATTTTGTAATAGGTGCTCATTGTTTGACCCATTTGTTCATACTTGAGCATTTGGTGGGTTGACTTTTAGGTTTGACTAGAAAACCAACTTAATTGACTTTTTCATAAGTGCTTATTGGCTTATTATGGCTTATTGGTTTTGCTTATTGGAATTTTGTTGATTGTTTTGGCTTATTGAGTTCATTTGTGACATTTTGCATGTTAAATCAAGTCCTAAGGTGCCTTATTTCTCAAAAGCGACTATTTGTCTTTTAGTGAAATATTACTTTGCTTATTTCTGGCTTATTGAGTGTGCTTTTTCAAAATTTCTTTTTACAGATCTCTTAAGCATCCCCAAAGAAGGTTGTGTGTCAAATTAGAGCTTATGGCATTGGCTTATTGCTTAATGGGCTAAAAAGCCCAATAAGGATAAGCTGTTTGCATAATAAGCTGTGATAAGCTCACTTTCAACTTTTGGGCGTTTAGAGTTTTGTGTTTAGAATCAAATTTTGAGTCAGATTGGGCTTTTCCAAGTTAATTGGGCCAGGTTTGACTTTTTGGGCTAAAAAGCCCATTTAAGTGGACTGTTTTTGTTTTTGGCCCATTTGAGGGCCCAATAGGGGTATTCTTGTCATTTCACTTTCATTTTCTGATTATTTAGGTTAAAATAAACTAGTTTGCAAGTTTTTAGAATTTTTTATAATTTATGGATTTTTAATATTATTTTATTATTATTTTTCAAATTTCACATTTTTCAACTTTTTACATTTTTCTTAGCTTAAATACATCAAAATAGGATTTTTGCATCTTTTAGAATAATTTTATCACTTTTAGATTAATTTTTATAATTATTTTAAGTTTTAATAGTTTTTAAATCTTTTTAAATAGTTTTTATTAGTTTAAAAATTTCTAAAAATAGTTTTTAATCTTTTTAGGTCATTTTAGAGGTTTACCAATTGGAAAATCTTTCTTTGGACTTTTTGATAATTTATTTGATTTTTAGGGCTTTAATTAGCATTTAAAAATTGAATATTTAAATATTTAAAAGGTTTGAAAAAGTTTTGATTATTGGTAAACTCTTAGTTTACTTATTTTGATTTTTGGTGAATTTTTGTTATTTTTTAGAATTAATTTTTATTTTAGCTTGTTTTACGATTTTACGTTTTGTCGTCGTAGTAATAATTTTCACGTCTTCGTCATTCTCTTTTCTCATCCCCTTCTAACCAATTATTAATCATAAATATTTAACAAATTTTTCACACACATATACCTCCTTGGGAAACGAACTTTCTTATCATAAGGGTTATTAACACTTGGTTTTTCCTAAAATCATTTGTTTAATACTTACCGCTCATTTACCCTCTTTTGTTTTCCTAAACAAGAGGTGTAATTTACCACAATCATTTTGGCGCCGCTGCCGGGGAGGTGTGTAGTGATTAATTTTTCTTGTTGTTTTTAATATTAACCACAAATAGTATTTGTATTAGTAGAACTCTACTAATACGTATTATCGGTTTTCTTGATTTTTCTTGTGAAATTATTATTACTATATTGTATTAAGTATCACAATCAATATACAATATCTCCAAAAGTGTGAAAACACAACCTTAATTGGGATTTGATCTCCTAATTATTGTATTTGAATCTCAAACAAAAAGAAAAAGGCAAAAATAGATAAATACTTTCGTGAAGCTCGATTTTGAAAAATACAAACTATAAGGTGGGTATAAGGCGGGTATTATAAAATATACCCTAAGGAAAAAGGCTCTTAAGTGCTTCGCGCCGCCTCGTTTCCCCGCTTGCTTGTGAGTATTTTGAGATTGAAGGCTAATCGAGGGTTTTGCCGCCCAAAGTATTATTACGTATAATATATTTGCTTGGTTTTCTTTGTGATTAAACCCTCTTGAACAATTTGGTTTTCACCAAAGTTCTAAAGTCATTCGAAGGCGTTCACTCCACGTGATCGTTTTCATTCCTTTGAGGCTTCTTTAATCAAGAGTTTGATTCGAGGAGAGATTTGGTAGATTGTTGTCTACGAAGATACACCAAAATCTAAAAAAATTAAAAACAATCAAAAACACAAAAAACTTGAAAATTCACAGAACACCCAAAAAGAATCTTCTTTGCTCACCTCCCATTCTTCGTGAAGTTTATGATCACTCGTAATCAAGCAAAACGAGCTCGTAAACGTCTTCAAAAGCAAGCCAATCAAGAGACGTTGATTGAAGAACAACCTCTAATTGTTGAACCTATCATAGAAGAAGAAGTCGTCATGGCTAATCGTACTATGATGGAGTTGCTACAAGCACCCACCGAGGGTTTTGGAGAGGCCATTGTGATTCCCGCTATCCTTGCGGAGAATTTCGAAGTTAAGACGGGTTTAATGTCGATGTTGCAAGCTAATATGTTTAGAGGTCATGAGAAAGACAACCCGCATTATCACATTAGGAATTTTAATCGTCTCACCACTACTAGCAAGTTTAAGGATGTTCCACATGACGCCATTAAGATGATGTTGTTTCCATACTCGTTAGATGGACCCGCAAAAATTTGGCTTGAGAAAGAACCGCCAAATTCGATTTTGACATGGGGTGATCTAGTTTCTAAGTTTGTGAACAAGTTTTTTCCACCATCTAAAACAACACATTTGAAAAATGAAATTTCAAGATTTGTTCAAAGAAATAATGAAAGTTTTTCAATGGCATGGGAACGCTTTAAAGAAATGTTACATGAATGTCCACACCATGATTTTTCGGAATTACATCAAATTGATACTTTTTATAATGGGCTTAATGATCATGAACGAGATTACTTGAATGCCGCAGCGGGTGGTAATTTTTTGTGCAAAACGACCGATGAGGCTTTACAAATTATTGAGAATAGATCTAAGGTTTATAGCCCTCGTAACACACCGAGTGTTGCCAATTTGGGTTCGTCATCGTCGTCATCGTCTCGTAGAATAAATGCCTTACATGATGAAGCTAATGAGGAAAATCGGTTTTTTGATAGATTTGCTAATCTTATGTCCCATTGGAAAGCTCAAGAAGCTTCAAATTCCGCTTCGGTTAAAGCGGTTGCTAAGAGTTGTTTGTCTTGTGGTGGAGCTCATGATCTTTCCGAGTGCATTACCGCGGATGGTAACACTTCGAGTGCTTATGTAGCAATGGGAACTTACAACCAAAACGGTCAAGGTTCCCGCCCAAATCAAGCTCCACCAAATCAAAATGCTAATAACTATCGAAACAACAACCAAGGTGGTAATTACCAAGGCAATTCACGTAACTACAACAAGGGGAATTATCAAAGTGGGAATGGACAAGTCACTAATCAAAACCAAAACCGTGATTTTCAAAACACTACACAAGGTTTTCAAAATGCTCACAATAAAAATCTTCAAGGAGAATTTTTGGATTATGCTAAAGCAAATGATGCTAAGTTTGATAACATGCAACGTGAGATGATTAGCTTAAGATCCGAGTTGAAAAACGAGCTTAAAAACGAACTTGCTAATGAACGTAAAACTCATGCTAATAAAATGGAAGGAAATGTTCAACGTCTTCAACAAAATCAACAAAAGATGGAATTAGGACAACATGAGATTAAGCCAGAATTGTTAAAAGTGGATGCTAGGCAATCAAAATTTGAGGACCGAATGGCGAAAATGTTTGAAGCAATCATGTGTAAACCCTCTTCCTCGGGTTGTCTTCCTAGTGATACCATTGCAAACCCGAAGGGAGAAATGAAGGTTATTACTACACGAAGTGGTAAAACTTTCAAGGAACCAATCTCTCGTCCAAGTACTTCTACGGAGAAGGAAATCGAGAAAGAACCCAAGGTGATGGTCGAAAAGGAGCACGTTACAATCCCACGAAGTACCGCTCATACCACACCTACGGTTGAACCAATACCAATTGTGGAACCCGAGATTCCAAGGCCGTTGCCTAATGTCCAACCCACACCACCCTTACCTTACCCTTCGAGACGAAACAAAGAGAAATTGCAAGAACGTAACAAACAACAAATCGAGCTTTTTATAAAAATGTTTCAACAAGTGCATTTTGATGTGAGTTTAGCCGACGCGTTGTTGTATATGCCTCGTTTCACTTCCACTTTTAAAAGTATGATGAGCGATAAGGAAAAGCTTTCAAAGCTTGCTAATTGTTCTTCGGTTTATCTTAACCGCATACCGAAAAAAGTTGGTGACCCCGGAAAGTTTCTCATTCCTTGTGACATACAAGATATGAAAGAATGCCTCGCCTTGGCCGATCTTGGTGCGAGCATTAATTTGATGCCATTTTCCATTTGGAAATCGCTTTCGCTTCCGGCTCTTATTCCTTCGAACATGTCTATCGAGATGGCCGATCATTCTACGATTTTAGCATGTGGAGTAGCCGAAGATGTTTTCATGAAAGTGGGGAAGTTCTACTATCCCGTTGATTTTATAGTAGTTGACATCCCCGCGGATCCTCAAGTTCCTCTAATTTTAGGTCGTTCATTTTTAGACACCTCGAGATCGCTTATCGACGTTCATGCAAGAACTATCACTTTGATATTCAACGAAGAGGAACTTGTTATAAACGCTACTCAAAACTCGAAACCTTCTCATTTTTATGTAATCGCTACCATCAATCACATTGACATCGTTGATGTGGTTTGCGATGAGTTTTCACAAGAAGTGTTAGGTTTTTCCGATAGCTCGTCAAGTGGCAATCCCACTATTTTGGATCCGATTCTTGCTAACTCTACACCAAATCTAACTCCATTCCAAGGAGGCGATCTCACTTCAAATGAAATCGACAATGAAGATGAGGTGTTGATTAGTGATGATACTTCTATTCCACCATTTCTTCCGCCGACGGAAGTTATAAGTGTTGAACCAAAATCTTCAATCGAGGAACCACCTATCCTTGAATTGAAAGATCTTCCTTCTCACCTTGAATACGCATTCTTGGAAGGTGATGACAAGTTGCCGGTTATTATTGCAAGAGGTCTTGCTAATGATGAAAAAACCGAGCTCTTAAAAGTTCTTAAGGCTCATAAAGGGGAAATTGCGTGGAAAATTTCCGACATTAAGGGTATTGACCCAAAATTTTGTACTCACAAGATTTTAATGGAGGAGGACTACAAACCCGCAATTCAAAGTCAAAGAAGGGTGAATCCCAAAATTCACGATGTCATTAAAAAGGAAGTGTTAAAACTCCTTGACGCGGGAATGATTTATCCTATCTCCGATAGACCATAGGTGAGCCCAATCCATTGTGTCCCTAAAAAGGGAGGAATGACCGTTGTGCCTAATGAAAACAACGAGTTAATTCCCACTCGTGTTGTGACCGGTTGGAGGGTGTGTATTGACTACCGAAAGTTAAATGACGCCACTCATAAAGACCACTTTCCTTTGCCCTTCATGGATCAAATGTTAGAGCGACTCGCGGGAAATGAATTCTATTGCTTTTTAGATGGTTTTTCCGGTTACTTTCAAATCCCTATCGACCCTCGTGATCAAGAGAAAACTACGTTTACATGTCCTTATGTAACGTTTGCTTATCGTAGGATGCCTTTCGGACTTTGTAATGCACTGGGTACGTTTCAACGGTGTATGATGGCGATTTTTCACGATATGATCGAGAAGTCGATGGAAGTGTTTATGGATGACTTCTCGGTGTTTGGCAATTCATTCACGTCGTGTTTATCTAATCTCGAGCAAATGTTAAAACGTTGTGAAGAAACCAATCTTGTGCTTAATTGGGAAAAATGTCATTTTATGTGTAAACAAGGAATCGTCTTAGGACATAAGGTGTCGAAAGCGGGGATTGAGGTCGATAAAGCTAAGGTAGACGTCATCGCCAAGTTACCTCATCCCAAAACCGTTAAGGGAGTTAGGAGTTTCCTAGGCCACGCGGGCTTTTATCATCGTTTCATCAAGGACTTTTCGAAAATCTCTCGACCTATGACACACCTTCTCGAGAAGGATGCTCCTTTTCATTTCAATGAGGATTGTGTTAGAGCTTTCAAAACTCTCAAAATGAAACTTACCGAAGCTCCCATTCTTGTTGCTCCTAATCGGGAATTACCCTTTGAAATCATGTGCGATGCAAGTGATTATGCTATAGGGGCCGTCTTAGGGCAACGTTATGACAAGCATTTCCGTCCTATCCATTATGCTAGTAAGACGATGACCGAGGCTCAATTAAAGTACACCGCAACGAAAAAGGAATTCCTTGCCGTGGTCTATGCTTTTGAGAAATTCCGACCTTATCTCGTCTTAACTAAAAGCATTGTGTATACCGACCATTCGGCTATCAAGTATCTCTTAGCTAAGCAAGATGCTAAGCCGAGATTGCTTCGTTGGATGCTCCTCCTCCAAGAATTTAAAGTCACCGTGCTTGACAAAAAAGGAGCCGAGAATCTAGCGGCTGATCATCTCTCTCGTCTAGAAGATCCTCACAAAGATGTTTTCGAGAACAAGGAAATCACCGAAACATTTCCTCTCGAGACTCTCAGTGTAGTGAATTCTAAAGACACCACCCCATGGTTTGCCGACATTGCAAATTACCATGCGGGCAATTTCATAATCAAGGGTATGACGACACAACAAAAGCGAAAATTCTTTCGTGACGTCAAGTTCTATTTTTGGGACGACCCTTATCTCTTTCGGGTTTGTGCGGATCAACTCGTTTGACGTTGTGTTTTTGGTGCCGAAGCTTCTAATATCCTTAGAGCTTGTCACGAGGGACCCACGGGTGGTCACCATGGTGCTAATCTCATGGCTAAGAAAGTGTTCGATGCCGGCTTCTTTTGGCCTTCTATCTATCGTGATGCACACGCACTTGTGAAGTCGTGAGATTCGTGCCAACGTCAAGGAAAATCGTCTCAACGTGATGAAATGCCGCAAAACATAATTCAAGTGTGTGAGATTTTTGACATATGGGGAATAGACTTTATAGGGCCGTTCCCATCGTCTCATGGCAACAAATATATCCTCGTCGCGGTGGACTACCTTTCTAAGTGGGTGGAAGCTAAGGCTTTGCCTACTAATGATGCTCGTGTGGTAGTGAAGTTTTTGAAGCAATTATTCTCTCGGTTCGGAACCCCTCGTGCTATTATAAGCGATCGTGGAACCCATTTTTGTAATGACCAATTCGAGAAGGTCTTAAAGAAATATGGAGTTACTCATCGTCTTTCTACGGCTTATCACCCGCAAACGAGTGGGCAAGTCGAGGTTTCGAACCGAGCTTTGAAGAGGATTTTAGAGAGGTCAATTGGAGAAAACCGTGCTTCATGGTCCGACAAACTTGATGACGCTTTATGGGCCTTTAGGACCGCTTATAAGACACCTATCGGTTGCACTCCTTATAAGTTAGTCTATGGGAAGAATTGTCATTTGCCCATTAAATTGGAGCACAAGGCATATTGGGCCCTTAAGCATGCAAACTTTGAATTGAAGACCGCGAGAGATCACCGGAAAATACAATTGAATGAATTGGATGAATTAAGAGACAATGCTTACGAAAATTCATTGATTTTCAAAGAAAAGACTAAAAAGTTTCATGATGTAAAGATTAAAAACCGGGTTTTTAACGTTGGTGATCAAGTGTTACTTTTTAACTCTCGACTTAAGATATTTTCCGAGAAAATGAAATCTCGTTGGTCGGGTCTGTTCACCATTACACAAGTGTTTCGTTATGGGACCATCGAGCTAGCTCAAGATGATGGTCCTAACTTCAAGGTGAATGGACATAGGCTTAAGCACTACTTTGGTGTGGAAATTCCTTCAATGGTTGCCCTCGACCAAGTCACCTTCCCCAATGATAATTAGCATTGAGGGGATCGAGTCGAGCTCATGACTCGGTAATCAAAAACGAGGTGCCTCGTGGGGGAGATCCCATGCTTATCCTTTTATGCTTACTATTCACTAATAAGGGGACTTGTACCCTTCCAACTCGTTGTCTCGTGGTTGTTTGTGATTGTGTTATCTAGATCATCATCATCTACGATTG
Source organism: Glebionis coronaria (assembly GCA_025667525.1). Classification (NCBI taxonomy): domain Eukaryota; kingdom Viridiplantae; phylum Streptophyta; class Magnoliopsida; order Asterales; family Asteraceae; genus Glebionis; species Glebionis coronaria. Next base: position 2,597,451 of record CM046874.1, read on the forward strand.
AAGACTCTCGTGTTCGTTTACGTGAGCCTCTATCGTATGCTTGAAGAAGTTTTTCACGAATCCATGACATATCCTTTATTGTTCTAACAATTATCTTTTAGCATAATTCATAAACGGCTTTAGATATATTGTTGATCACCCTTTCCATGCTGATCCTAAGCATTCGATTCTTCGTCTCTAGTATGGGGGTGCTCCACCTTTAGACTCGAAACATTGAGGACAATGTTTACTTTTAGTATGGGGGGTGAATAGATACTTGCTTTGCTACGCCCTCACGCTTTCCAACTTTCAATGTTTTGTTTTTGTTGCTAAAAAGGCTAAAAATGGCCAAATTTTAAAAAATTTCTTAGTTTCATAAGTGTTTTTAAAACACGAATGTATATTTTCCGTTGGGTAGAATAAAAGCTAATTTTTGACTTGATGGGCATTTGGAGCCATTTACATTCCTTAACCCGCTCAATTCAAGTTTTGCTAGACTTTTATATAGGGAGCTTTAAAACGCGAAAGTCTTAGCTCATTCGAGTTAAGAACAAGAACTTTTCGCAAGTTCCTATAATTGATCCTAGAAAGTCACTTATCAAGGGAACTATAAAACGCATTCTCTAAACTTGAAAAAGTCCAAGAAAGTGCAAGATCCTATAGGTGACTTGAAAACCCAAAACTTTGATTTGATATAGTCTTAATGAAAGCTAATCCAAATTTGGCTTAATTTTGACTTGCATGGCTAAGTATTCACGAGTCTCTTTAATTAGAGGTCTTTATATAGTGAAGAACGAGAGATGATAGAGTTAGACAAGTGATCATGCTAAACGTAGAACATGAAAATGTTCTTTTAAAAACTCATATGTTTTTAATTGTGGCTTTTTCTTCCCATAAGATCAATTCATTAGGAATAAAAATAATTGCAATAAGTAAGGTCGTACGATTTGAAAGGTTACTTAGCTTCTAGCGCAAGATCATTTAAAAGTTGCTCGGGGTTGAATAGAGTTCATAGCCAAGGCATAACTTATTGAAGCGGGACGCGAAGATTGGTGATGATCCAAAAAGGCCCTAACAAGGCATGAGGAGCCCTATTTTTTTGCTAAAGATCTAAGATGATGTGAAGTATCATTATTCCTAAATCAATATGAAGGATCGAGACACACGACGAAAAGCAATTACTCCCCTAAAGATCATGGAGAAAGTCTATCCGAAAAGACCCTTACAAGGTATGCGGATAAATATATCCAAGTCCGAAAAGGAGGCGGATCGTTGTATATCAAAATCCAAAATAAAGATTGAAGAAAACTGATGAAGTCGTGGTCCAAATATGAAGAATCTCTCAAAAACGTCAAGTGTAGAAATTCCAAATATATGAAGAGAAGACCATAATTTCAAGAACGTCTTCCCAAGATTTGAAGTATGAAGTACGTGCCAAATATCGTTCCGAGAAAGGTCTCAAATCGTGAAACGAGTTATGCAAAGATATGAACTTAAGGAGATACACGAGAAGCCGTTTTAAAAAAAAATTTCCTTCGGCTAACTATCAATTAAATTGTGCTACTTTGCTTTTGGACTAATAACTACTCAAATAAGTCAATATGAACCACTTGTTATCCATGACAAATAGTTAAAAATGCTAGTAACCCATTTCCTTTTATATTAACTAGGATTACGGGGAGAAAAAGTATTACACAATTTGGACGCATGAGTAGTGTTAGCATTGTGACTTGTACCAACAATGATCTCGTTTTTGCACTTAGCATGGAATGTATACAATCAAGGATGACGAAGTTTACTCTAAGGGACATTTACTTGTTTCTATTCTTTGACCCTAAAAGTCACATTCGTGATGAAAATCATACATTATGTCTTTACACATCTTCGTAGTATGTTGCAAGTCTTTTACTCTTCAATAAAGGTTAATAAAATTGAACTTTTGTGATGCTTAGATACATTATTCTAGCATTGCGTGAGGGCACGGCAATGGCTTAGTATGGGGGAGTGATGAGATGGCATTTATAAATGATCTCATCGTTCTTTTCGGGCTTTAAATGCATAAAAATGTCATAAAATACCATATATATATGCTTGTGTTTGTTTACTTGTGTATTTTTGGTATGGATATCGTGAAAAAGATAAAAGATCACAAGAAACAAGGAAAAACGGACACGAGAAACGAAACCGTACAAAGAACCAGGCCCTAATTCATGATTTATCCAACATTTACCCTTGAATATTTGAAGATATGCAAGATTGATCCTCAATAAATGAAGAAATGACAGTTAAAACCCTTGTGAAATCATAATTACAAGTTTGGTCCCTTAAGTTTGTCAAAATTACACAAATGATCCTTCAACTTTGAAGAAATGGCAAGTTTAGTCCCTCAACAATTCTAAATTGCCAAATATGGTCCCTCATGAAGTCAAAGTTATATTGAAGACCTTTGAAGATCAACAATGTCCAATATCAGTCCTTGAATTATCCAAAAATGGCAAAAACAACCGTTGTAACCCTTTTTCCAAAGTTTGGTACCAAAAGTGTAAAGTTATGAAAGTTATTAACAAAGGGAATGAAGTTTTGTTGGCTGAAAACGTTTTATACCTATTTTCCCAAAGAACAAGGACTAAAAGTGGGCAAGTGAAACTTTCAAACACAAAAATGCGCCAAACACAAACACAATCCTACAAAAATGGATCAAACCTTGTCACTGTAGCAGTTAAGAACCCAGTTTTTACTCCACTTAAAACAAAGGGTAAAATGAAATTACCCTTACCCACACTTGATTCACACGCCCAGAAACCCTTCCCAACCTTAAAACACTCACTCCCACTCACCATGTGACCCCACACCCAAAACCGTTTCACCATCATGTGACAACTTATTCCCCAAGTACTGCCACGTGTCAAGATCAACAGCCCACATCCTTTGCTTCACCCCAAAGCTATTTTAAACGGTATGGATCACTTTGGACAGCTCACACCAAGAATTCGTCTAGAAGACTCAAGGATAGAATAGGAATTTCACTTCTAGGGTTTGTGAATAGTGCTAGCTTGGCATTTGCCTATAAAAAGACTCCTCAACCTGTGAGAGAGCTTTTGTTCCAGTTTTAGGCTATCAATCTTTGTAATTCCTTTTTAAATTAATAAATTTTGATTTTTTGAATTTTGAGTAATCTCTTTTATATTTGTTAAAAGTTGGTGTTAGAATAGCCTGATTCTGAGTTCCACTTTGATATTTGAAGGTTTTTGAGGCAAGGTTTTAAGTGATAAAGCTTGGGTCTCAAAAATCAGAAAGTCTTGTTTATTTGATCTCACTTGTTGGTTTGTTCATCTTAGCAGCATTGGAAGCTGGTACTTGTTCTGCTAGTACCTCAACTCAAACAATCCAAGGCCTGGATGTAGGTCTTGGAGGTTTGCATCCTTCTCCCTTTTCATTTTCTCCTTTATTTTTCTGAATTTGGTGATTATTGCATGTTTGTTCTTGAATCTGTGATATTATTGTTGAATCTGGTTAATTTGTGTTGATTTGATGTTACTGAAGTGTTGTTAACTAGATTTGTGGGTTAGAACTGGATAATCCTTTGAAAATTTGTGAAAACGGGTTTTTAAGGGGTGTTTGGGTTAACGGCATAAGCAGGTTTTGACGTTTGTTAAGTGTTGGTTTTGTTCTTGTGGTTGATAGTACATGTGTATTTGATATACTTGGTCATTTATCTGCAATTTTTGTGGTTTGAAACACCTAGATTCATAATAGGGCTTAAAAATCTTGTTTACTTGATATTTTTGGCTGTGGTTTAAGGGACACCTAGATCTAAACATAGACTAGGGTTAACAAGTGATTAAACTAGGCTAATAACACCAGGGAAAGAGATTTGAGTGCTTGAAATTGGATTTAGTGTCAAATAGATCAGCAAAAGTTTCTGCATATTCACCTTGTTCATATCAGTAACTGCTTGTGCTTGATTCTGCTTATTTACTTTGATTTAGTGTTTGATATAAGTTTGTTTGTGCTTATTCATAGTTTATATAGCTTGTGTATGCATCCTGTTGAGTTTGGTTTGCTTATTCAGGCTAAATCTGCTTATTTGTGCATAACTGCTTATTTCACATGTCTGTGCAATATCTGGTGACTGTTTGATTGATTCTGGCTTATTGTGTGAACCAAATTGTGATTTTCTTGTTGATATTGACTCCTTGTGATTCACTGATCACAAGGGTGCCCTTGTTTCCAATTGAATCCAACTAAATCTCTCTAAAAAGCTTGGTCAAATAGTCAAAGCAGTGGGAACCAGTTCCTACTGAAAGTTCCCCCTGCTAGTGTATTTTGGGGTTCAGCTTATTAATAAGCTATAATAGCTTATTTTAACCAACAACAACTTGGATTTTGTAATAGGTGCTCATTATTTGACCCATTTGTTCATACTGGAGCATTTGGTGGGTTGACTTTTAGGTTTGACTAGAAAACCAACTTAATTGACTTTTTCATAAGTGCTTATTGGCTTATTTTGGCTTATTGGTTTTGCTTATTGGAATTTTGTTGATTGTTTTGGCTTATTGAGTTCATTTGTGACATTTTGCAAGTTAAATCAAGTCCCGAGGTGCCATATTTCTCAAAAACGATTATTTTGTCTTTTAGTGAAATATTATTTTGCTTATTTCTGGCTTATTGAGTGTGCTTTTTCAAAATTTCTTTTTACAGATCTCTTAAGCATCCCAAAAGAAGGTTGTGTGTCAAATTAGAGCTTATGGCATTGGTTTATTGCTTAATGGGCTAAAACGCCTAATAAGGATAAGCTGTTTGCATAATAAGCTGTGATAAGCTCACTTTCAGCTTTTGGGCCTTTAGAGTTTTGTGTTTAGAATCAAAATTTGAGTCAGGTTAGGCTTTTCCAAGTTAATTGGGCCAGGTTTGACGTTTTGGGCTAAAAAGCCCATTTAAGTGGACTGTTTTTGGTTTTGGCCCATTTGAGGGCCCAATAGGGGTATTCTGGTCATTTCACTTTCATTTTCTGATTATTTAGGTTAGAATAAACTAGTTTGCAGGTTTTTAGAATTTTTTATAATTTTTGGATTTTTAATATTATTTTATTATTATTTTTCAAATTTCACATTTTTCAACTTTTTACATTTTTCTTAGCTTAAATACATTAAAATAGGATTTTTGCAACTTTTAGAATAATTTTATCACTTTTAGATTAATTTTTTTAATTATTTTAAGTTTTAATAGTTTTTAAATCTTTTTAAATAGTTTTTATTAGTTTAAAAATTTCTAAAAATAGTTTTTAATCTTTTTAGGTCATTTTAGAGGTTTACCAATTGGAAAATCTTTATTTGGGCTTTTTGATAATTTATTTATTTTTAGGGATTTAATTAGCATTTAAAAATTGAATATTTAATTATTTAAAAGGTTTGAAAAAGTTTTGATTATTGGTAAACTCTTAGTTTATTTATTTTGATTTTTGGTGAATTTTTGGTAATTTTTAGAATTAATTTTTATTTTAGCTTGTTTTACGATTTTACGTTTTGTCGTCGTAGTAATAATTTTCACGTCTTCGTCATTCTCTTTTCTCATCCCCTTCTAACCAATTATTAATCATAAACATTTAACAAGTTTTTCACACACATATACCTCCTAAGGAAACGAACTTTCTTATCATAAGGGTCATTAACACTTGGTTTTTCCTAAAATCATTTGTTTAATACTTACCGCTCATTTACCCTCTTTTGTTTTCCTAAACAAGAGGTGTAATTTACCACAATCAGCTGTTGACAAAGGTGGCTTTTACTTCAGCTTGTCCAATGGTGACTTCATTCATGGCCAGATCGTTGAGAAGAATCTTCAGCCTTGTGTACGTCTATTGAACCTTTTCACCTTCAAGTGCCTTGAAAGCATTAAACTAAAGCCTGAGTGCCTGAATCTTTGTTTCTCTTGTTTCAGAGGGTCCTTCGTGGCCTACGATGAGGTCTGTCCACATTGGTTTGGTTGTTGGACATTGGATTACTGATTTCATGATGTGTTTTGTGAGACATGAGATGATAATGCTTTTGAGACGTTTATCTTGGTTAGCCAATTTCCCATCATCTAGAGTCCACTGCTTGAGAGGTTTGGGAAGAGGATTCTCATCAGTAGAGGTAAGCGCTATGGGAACATATGGTCCATTTTCTAGAACTTCTAGAATAAATGGTTCAAGTCCATCTAGATAGACAAGAAATTGACTTTTCCAACTTACGAAGTCATCTTCATCAAACACTGGTACGTTGGTAACATGGGAACCACCTCTTGAATCAAGAAGTTGAGGAAGATCGTCTTCATTTTGAGTGGGGGTTACTCTAGGTGAGTTTGGTGGTGGTGGTGTGTTGTTCCCGGAAACCAAATTTGGTGGTGGTGGTGGGGTGTTGCTCGTTTCAGGCATGGTGGATCTTGATTATAAAACTTAGAACGATGTTTATGAAGGTTTAAATATCAAACACCGCTCTGATACCAATTATAAGTCCCTAAAACTAGCTTGAAACGAACAAAAAGGATAATCAACACAAGTAAATAATTTTCAAACGTAGTACTTTATTCTTGTATAACTAGTATTACATGTCTTATGGATAACATAGTTTGAGGATAATGTGTTGTGTACACTTTGGACAAAATAAAGCAAAACTCAAGAACACAGGCACAAATGTTCTTCTTATGAGTTGTAAAGGGTTAATGTGTGAAATCTAACAAGTGAACAACATTAACTCTAGCCTACATATCCTATTTATAGTGGTACGAGGTTGACTATATGTACTGGATGATGGTGACTACACAAAACAGACAATGTCAGACATCTGTCAAAAGATGCTCTTCTATTCTTGGTAGTCTGTCACTACGTTTTACGGAAACAAAGCTGACACAGTTTACCCTTTCTTCATTCCTTGTACTTTAGGCTGTGAAACTTCCAACCTAAACACTTAGGTATGTCCAAAGTGTAATGAGTGTTAACAGGGTATTGCCACCCCTGTTAACACTCAACCACTCAGAGTCCCTGATACATCTTGGTTTTTATCCAACACAGCCAATGAGTATGTCTTCAAGTAATCTTCGACTTCCTTCACAATGTCTCTGACATGGACTCCTATGTGGTTGCTCACAGAGACTTAGAACTCTGTGAGTCTTGGGTTACTTGCCTGTCTCCTAGGCACAGGCAAGTTAATATCAAACAGTTTATTTAAGTTTAAATCTATGACTAAGGGAATTATAACAGACTTAGATTCCCAACACCTCCCCTATGAATGATGATTTTGTGCTTGATCGTGATCTCTTCGAGAGAATTTCAAATATCATTAATGAGGATTATGAAGAACTTTGATTCGATAAGCCTATTTACGATGAAGAAATCGAAGAGATCAAGGATCATGGGGATGACGAATATGTTGACCCCGAGGGGGTGGTGTTCTTTGTTGATCGACGTTTTGAGAACTTATACAATCCACCACCCCCTAACCGTGACTTAAATCTGAGGATTTTTAGCGTGACTAATCTTCAGTTTGAAACGCCAAATATTTTCGACATCATCAAATCGGGTTTTCATAAAGAGTTTTTAAACGATGAAAAAGGAAAAGATTTTAAAATTGATTTAAAAGATTTTTCTATATGTCTAACTCCGTCATCACCGCATTTTATGAGTGCTACCACATCGTCTACTCCTTTTGACGATGGTGTGTATGGTTTTAGTGTGGGGGAAGCCCCTTATGTTCCCTTACATTTCTCCACCGAGGACGAGATATTCGATCCCGGAATTGCTTGTAAAGGGAAATCTCGGTCTTCCACCGATGCAATAAATGGAAAATCTTTTCGTTTGCTTGGTATGAGTCTACCTCGAGAAGCTCATAAGTTTACCTTACCCATTGTCCCACCCTTCAATTTCTTACCTATTTTCTTTGACCTCTTTGAGGTTTTGGCTTTGTTTGAAGTAGTGTTGTTTCGTCTTTCATCCGAAAACAAGGACGCTATCTCTGACCCCGGTATACGTATATCGGGTTTTTAAAGTACTCCATGTACTTTTGGGCATTGTTTATCATGTAAGCCCCACCAAAAATGACCATACCATGATTATCCCTAAATGATCACATTTATGGGGATTCGAGTCGAGCTTTTGACTCGGTTATCAAAATAAGGTGCCTCGTGGGGAATTCTCATGCTTATCCTTGTAAATATTATTGCTTTCTAATAGTGTAACGAGGGGAGTTGTGCTCTTCCAACCTTTGTTCCGTGGTTGTTTGTGATTGTGATTCATTAGGTTCATCGTCATCATTGAAGCCTCTCGTGTTCGTTTTACGTATCTCTTGAGCTTTGATCGTTTCTTTTGGAGATTTTGATGTCCGATGATATCCTTTTATGTTCTAACGTTTATCTTATTAGCATAATTTATAAACGGCTTTTAGGTTATTCGTTTTACTCTTTCCATGCTCGAGATTAAGCATTCGACTTCGTCTCTAGTATGGGGGTGTTCCACCCCTAGACTCGAAACATTGAGGACAATGTTTAGTTTTAGTATGGGGGTGAGTAGATACTTCACCTTGCTTACGTCACCACGCAATCGAATTTTCATCTTTTTGTTATCGTTTTTATGCAATATAAGGCTAAAAATGGCCAAATTTAAAAAATTTTCTTGTTTTTCATAAGTGTTTAAGACACGAATGTAGGTTTTCCAAAGGTGAGAATAAGAGTAATTTTTTGACCCGGCCGTGCGTGTTGAGCACTTAGCTTCGATTCCTTAACTTTTTAGGCTAAGTCTCTTAAATGAGGACGAGAAATGATAGAGTTAATTATAAGTTACGTAATCTTTCACGATCTCATGTGTAGTAATTATTAGCTTATTCTCCCCACGCCTTTGTTTAAATAAATGCAATAAGTAAGGTCGTACGATTTAAAAGGTTACTTAGCTTCTAGCCCAAGATCGTTTAAAAGTTGCTCATGTTCGAATAGAGTTCATAGCCAAGGCATAACTTATTGAAGCGGGATGCGAAGATTGGCAAAGTTCCAAAAAGGCCCTCACAAGGCATGAGGAACTCCATTTTGTTGCAAAAGATCCAAGATGATGTGAAGTATCATTATTCCAAAATCAATATGAAGGATCGAGACACACGACGAGAAGCAATATACTTCCCTAAAGATCATGGAAAAGTCTATTCAAAAAGACCTTAACAAGGTATCATGATAAATATATCCAAGTCCGAAAAGGAGGCGGATCGTTGTATATCAAAGTCCCAAATAAAGATTAAAGAAAAATGATGAAGTCGTGGTCCAAGTTTGAAGAAATTCCATATATGAAGAGAAGCCCATTATATCAAGAACGTCTTCCAAGATTTGAAGTTCGAAGTACATGCAAAATATTGGTCCGAGAAAGGTCTCAAATCGTGAAACGAGTTATGCCAAGATATGAACTTAAGGAGATTACGAGAAGCCGTTTTAAAAGATCGTGTCCTTTAGCTAACTATCAACTAAATCGTGCTACTTTATTTTCATCCTTAATAAAATATCAAAATAAGTCAAAAATGTATCCTCGTGATCATTAATACAAAAATAATATATAAGAGACACCGATTAGGAATAAGGGAGTTTAAGTGCGTAATTAACACTCATGAGTAATGATTGTGTTGCTAACTTATAATAACAATGATCTCGTTACACGCTTAGCATGAAATCGAGTGATAATCGAGGATGAAAAACTTATCTCTATGAGGCATTCATGTGTTCTTATTCTATGATCCTAAAAGTCACTTAATCGTGATGAAAACAATACATTATGTCTAAAACGCATGTAGTAGTTTATTTAAGTTTACATCTTAAATAAATATCATATAAAAATGAATTTTAGAAGTGCTACAATACTTAATTATAGCATTGCGTGGGGACACGGAACTGGTTTAGTATGGGGGAGTGATGATACTGCAATTATACATAGTCTCATCGTCCAAATCGGGATTAAAATGCTTAAAATATCATTAAAATACACCGAAATGCTTGTGTTTGTTCATTGTGTATTTTAGGTACCGATATCGTGTAATCAACAAAAGATTACAAGAATCAAGCAAAAACGAACGCGGGAAATGAAGCCGCACAAAGAACCGTACCCGAGAAATGAATTTCCAAAAATACCCTTGAAGTTTTGAAGATCGTCAACTTTGGTCCCTCATCTTTGAAGATTTGTCAAGTAGATAAATCCTTGAAGTTTAAAGACATGGCAAAAGAGCCCCTTGAAGAATGGTCAATTTACATTTATAACCCTTGGAAAAAGTTTATCAAAAACTTTTGTAGCCAAATTAGAAAAAACAAAAGTTTATAACAAAGGGGTTTTAGTTTGTAGGATGATAAACTTGGTTTGACAAATATTTGGAAATAGAGGGACTGATCATGGGAGACAGCTAAACTCACACCCACCTTTCAGCAACCTACACGTCACCCCCACTTCCTCAACCCACCAATCACCATCCTCCCCTCATCCACGTGTGAAACCCACTACCCAATTTTATAACAGATTATTAACTTAATCTGTTTAAACAATAAAAATGAGGGAAACATGTTAACTAAACCTAAACAAGATTAAATCCACTATTTATCATCTCCCATACACTTATAACCCCTAATTAGGCTTTCCCTAATCACCCAAAATTACACTACCAAATTGTCCAGATCATTAATTTATCACCAACTAAACCCATCCCACTATCAAACAACTCATCCCCTTCACCCATATGGTCCCTACCAATGTCCCATGCTCCCCCTAAAAATGGCAAATATGGAATCTGCATACCATCCAACGTCCCAAAGGCAATCAAAGAACGTTCAAGATCGCTTCTCATAGATGGCATGCCGACATCAATCACAAGAGGCCATATTGACTGAAATTCAAACTGAAGACCAGGGATAAAATTGGGAATTTAGTCTCCTAGGGTTTCATATTTGTATTTCATTCTAGATAGTTCTTATGAGTACTGTAAAAGGAGTTCGCCTGTGAACCCTTTTCCTTTGTTCCAGTTTTTTGTATATTTTTAACTTACTAATAAAAATGAAATTTTAAAAGTTGTGCAAAAGACTGAGTTCCATTTTAATGTTTTTCTTAGTGTAATCTCTACATTATTTGCATCTTAGTTTAAGTTTTCAAAGGTTTTTAATTGTGTTCATAAAATATTTTGGCAAAGATTTTTTAGACCCAAATATGTGGATCATTAAACAAGAAGAAGTGAAAGTGGATTCTTGTTTAGTGATTTCAAATAATTGTTATTTTCTTTTGTTGTTTGGGAAAATCATATTTCAAGTTTTATTTCAAGGATATAAAAAAAAGGTTTTTATCTTGGTTTCTAGTTGGTTTCACCTCTCACTGCTTGAACAAGTTCTACCCATAAGCCTTGACAAGCTTTTTGGTTTAGCTTTTCAAGCTTGAATTTGTTTCTTGGTTGTTTGTTTTGTGCAGACTGTAAGCTCACAACAAGACCCATATTTCATTTTCTTTGCATTTGTTGATTGAAGATATATGTGCCCTGGTTCTGTTGTTGAACCTCAGCAGGGCTTCTCAACATCCTCATAAGCTTTCAAACATCCCACTAGAAGGCATCAGTTGGTTAGTTACTTGAACCCTAGTGGAATTCATTTGTGGAGTTTTATGATATTTGTAGATTTGCTATATATGGATTATGTGTTAGTTGTTTGTTTGCTAGATAAGTGTTTGATTATGCTTAATATTGGTTTGAATGCATGTTTTATTAAATAGAATTCATTTTGAAAGTAAGTTGCTTGAATCTGATTTGTTAATCTTCGATTTCAGTTTATAAAAGGGTGTTTGGGATAAGGTTTTAAGGCAAGTTATAGACAACACTTGGGCTTAAGAACTACTTAAACATACTTTAATAGGAATGATAGGTTTGTTTTTAGCTTTTGGTTCAAGAAATATAGGATAATATAGAGTTTGCATGATAAATATTTGGTTAAAACTGCATAAGACAGTCAACAGGTCTTATAGGGTTTTATTGTGGATTTTAAGTCTTGATATCATGGTCATTTGTAGTTAATCTGTTAATCCAGGATTGTGGGTTGATTGTTAGTGATTTGGTAGTATTTTGAGTGAGTTCTGGTAGATTGAATCTCACCAACTAGGTCATTTGACCTAGAAAACTTGCCCAGACCTCTACTTGTTACATCAGTAACTGTGGATTGCCTATTTGTGTGTTTTAATTGCTTGGAGTTGTTGTTTATAATCTTGTTGTGACTCCCCACAACCCAACTGGTTGTGGTGGTGCCCTTGGTTCCAAACAAAGCTAACTAAACAAGCCACAAAAGGCCTTTACCCGTTTTCTGTGTTGGAGCAGTGGGAAAAAGTTCCCACTGCTAGCCTATTTCTTCCCGCTACTACACTATTGGACAAAGACCCTTGACCAGTCACTATCATGTTTTAGATTATTTTGTCTTTAGTGCCTTTTTTGTAATATTTTTCTTCCATTTTAATTTCCCTGAGTTTCTTTATTTATTTTAAGATATTTCACTGAGTTTGATTTTATTTTACTATTCATTTTGTATTTTTTAGATTTAATTCAGTTTTAAATAATTTTATTAATTTTGGTTTTTGTCTTGTAGTGTAAAAGTCATATTTTTTAGTTTTAAAAATTTCTTAGTTCAGAATATTATTTTAAGATTTTTAGTTAAAAAAGTTCACTTTTCACCTTAATATATGAATTTTTTTGAATTAATTTAATTTTAAATAGGGTTTTAGTAGAAACTATTTTGTCTTATTAGGGTAAAGATTTCTTTTTTCAAACTTTTTCATTTTTCTACTGTTTAGTTAAGTAAAATAGGAATTTTGAAAAAGTAAAATTTATTTTAGCATTATTTTATTGTTTTTAATCATTATTTTAGTTTAAAAGTGTTTTTAGTGTTTTAAAAATAGAAAAATAGTTTCTAAAATTTAGGAAAAATAAATTTTTGTGTTTAATTAATATAAGTAAGATATTTGTTTGATAAAATAATATTTTGGGCTTTTTCTTAATTATATTTAGTTTTAGGGCTTTAATTAGCATTTAAAATTGAATATTTAATTAATAAAAGGTTTTAAAATTTAAGTATTGAATTTTTATTCTTATTTATATTATTTTAGACTTAATTTTGATTTTTAATTAATTTTCTGCTTTAATTTTTAATTTCATCGCATTTTACGTTTTACGTCATACGTCGTAGTGTAATCGTAGTGTAACTCGTCTTTACTTTTTCTCTCTTTAAACCCAAAAATGATACTAATCCCAACTTGATTTTATTATATTGGCTAAAAAAATACACCTCCGCCGAGAACGAACTCACTTGTCGATCTTTACGGTTTTCCTAAATCGTATCGATTAATACTTGACGACTTGTATTTTCTTGTTTTTCCTAAAATAAAAAGTACAAATATACTACATCAAGCTCTCTCTAAATGTATTCGAACTTGACGTCTTAATAGAATGGGAACACAAGTTGGCGAATATACCAAAGTTAATAAAAATAGGTTTATTCGGACATATATAATAATTATAAGAGAAGAGACTCTTGGTGTTCCAATTATTTGTTTAGAAGTGAACTCAGTACAAGAGACTTTATAAAGAATGATATAAGATGATGTAAACAAATAACTTTTTTAATTGCTTGGACGTCTTGTTTTTGATTTATTTTTTTGCTACGATGTTCATATTGACTTGCTTTTTTCTTCTTACACGTTAGTGAGTAACATATCTCTAGTCGTATTGCTTGTTTGCCAGGGGTTTAGTTTGTATTTTTTAAGGAAACTTCGGGATTTCTTTAAGGAAAATGGGAGGAATTTGATCGATCAGTTCCTGTTTTTCGATGTGAAAACATTCATTACTCCCTGTCATGATGTCTTGGCTATTCATTTTCCACCACACGCCTGCCTTTAAATATGCCCTCTCCTTCACATTATTATCTCACATTCTTAGCACTCACTTCTTCATTATCAAAAACTAACTTAGGTTTAATTTATTATCATCAATGGCTGCTCCTGCTGGAAACAATCAAGTTGCACGACGTGTGACGGATGATCTCATTTTCTTTAGTGGCATCCTTAACAGCCAGCCTTGGTTGATGCACATCAGGCTGGTTTGGCATTGCTTGAAACTCAGCAATGACGGCGGTGGTTTGAGCAATGCAAGATCTTATGGTGTTGGCATCTTCACGCCACTTGTTGACTTGTCTCCGGCACTCATCAAGCTTCTGGTTCAAGTAAAACCTGGTGTACACCAAGGCTTAGAGCATGTTTACCATCACAACCCATCAGCCCATAATAATAGCTAAAGTCTCAGCCCATTTTACAAATTGGGCTTAGAGAATGATCCTCACATGTACACCAGGTTTTACTTGAACCAGAAGCTTGATGAGTGCCGACGACAAGTCAACAAGTGGCGTAAAGAGGCCAACACAATAAGATCGTGCATTGCTCAAACAACTGCCGTCATTACTGAGTTTCAAGCAATGCCAAACCAGCCTGATATGCATCAACCAAGGCTGGTTGTTAAGGATGCTACTAAAGAAAATGAGATCATCCGTCACACGTCGTGCAACTTGATTATTTCCAGCAGAAGCAACCATTGATGATAATAAATTAAACCTAAGTTAGTTTTTGATAAAGAAGAAGTGAGTGATAAGAATGTGAGATAATAATGTGAAGGAGAGGGTATATTTAAAGGCAGAAGTGTGGTGGAAAATAATAGCCAAGCCATCATGACAAGGAGTAATGAATATTTTCACATCGAAAAACAGGAACTGATCGATCCAATCCCTCCCCTTTTCCTTAAAGAATTCCCGAATTTTCCTTAAAAAATACAAACTAAACCCCTGGCAAACATATTATAAATAAAAAACATATAAAAGCATAAGATTTTTCCCCAAATTTGCCCACCAATTGGAGCACGAACCCTAATTCCCAACCCTAACTGCCAACAATTATTCAAGATGGAAAAAAAGGTAAAGGTAAAGGTAAGTCTTTCTTATACTTAATTGAAATCTGATGTTTGATCCAAGTAAATAACCATCTCTTATGTGTTGATATTTTTCATTATTCGTAGATGTCAATGGAAAGGGGAAGGCAAAAATCAAAGGTTAAAATACTTAATTTTTTCATTATTGTTCACTGCTTTTTGTTTTTATTAAAATGACATTTTTGATAATCAAGTGTCTGGTTAGTCAGTTGCTGAAAGAAAGATTTACCATAAGTAATTTGGAAGCTCCTTTTAAGGAACTGAAAGAAAGAAAACGTAATTGCCGAAATGGTTAGTCACTTGCTGAGTTTCAAGTGATGGAAAGGTTTCAAGTGATGGACAATTCAAACCCTATACATATTTCAAGTGACGGACATAAATAAACCCATTAATCTAATATTTACCGATCATTTATATCAAGCTAACCGACATCAATTAATACCCAAGCAAAAAGGAACCACGTGTCCAGTTTATTCATCAATAACTCAGATAAATTGACGAAAAAAATATGATTTAGAGTTGTTTAGGTATGGCCAAACCACCATAGAGTTATAGGGAGTTGTTAACGATTTAAAAGTATTAGACTTTGTAAATGGTTTTAGGAAAGAGTGATTCATTATTTATCTTCATTTTGGAACTACAAGTCTTATAAGTTATAGGAAAATGCTATCATGTTATGTGTAATCAGGTATAATAAGTCGTTTAACCACATACATCAACAATACCCGATAATTAATAATAGGTTCGGCCAGTTAATAAATTGGGCTTAGAGCATGTTTACCATCACAACCCATCAGCCCATAGTAACATCTAAAGTCTCAGTCCATTTTACAAATTAAGCTAAGTCCTAAGGCCCAGACGTGGGTCGTTATATTCTATGTCCAGTTTACTAGTTCTTATATTTTAGGTTTCTTTTATCCTTCTGCCGACACACACACCTAACATAGTTTTCATCTTCATCTCGTCTTATCTCTCTCTCGCTAGAACACATATACCAAAGTCTCCTATGTCTATAACAATAAACCGGTTGGCTAGTATATGTAAATCGGACGAGGATATGGGATTTATTCCCACATTAATTCAATTCGAGGTCAAGATTTTCAGAAGTTGATTCGATGGTGGTTTTGGTGTTTGTCGACTTCGAACATTATAATGCAATCAATGTGCGTCAAACCATGAAACCTACAAATCATTCATTAAAACCATTAACATGCAATCAATGTGCGTCGAAACATAAAACCTACAAAGAATTCATTTCATCTACTTAACCGCCCTAGCATATATATAGTCATATTACTAATAATCGGTTTTTAAGAATGTAACGTGTTTAAAGTTACGTATATCTAAAGTCACTATAGGTCTATTCACACCTACCCTAAACCCATAAATGAATTTCATAAGCTCTAGCTTATTTTTAAGCCAAAGGCTTATTAAGGGTTAAATGTGTCATTTAGAAACCTATAAAACTAAAAGGACGTGTTGTGTAATTAACCAAATCTTTAGAACAAGTTAAATAAACTGTTTATAAAATATTTTAGGTTAAAAGTATAACTTTTGAGACGTTAGGGGTTAAATGTGACATTGTTGAAAGTAAAAGGACTAAAACGAAACTTTATAAGGACCTAAATACAAATTATTAAAAGTAAAATGACTAATTTTGAAATACTTTAAAAATATTTACTTTTTCATAAATTTAATTATTTATAAATCATTTAAATAATTAATATTTAAATTAAAAATGATAAATATTTTATTATTTAATTATTTACTTAATTATTCTTTAGAATCACAACACATGTGTCCTCTCCATTTGACTCCCAAGCAAGTGAAAGTGGGGTAACATTAAAGTGGGGTAATCACAACACATGTGGCGGTACACGAGTTTTCTTTTATTTTTATGTCTTTTATCTATGTCTACCCAGGAAAATGTGAGGATTAGCTATCTTCGCAGAATTTTAATAAAATATGTTTTTAGTACTTATTATTTTACATGTCAAAAAATAAAAATTGTGATGGAAAGGTGCACACGACTAATGTCATCCATACTAAGCCGAATCTCGTGTTCGCAAAAATAGCGGGATCACGTATCCGTGCACAGTACGTAAGAGGTTATTGCAAGGCCAGTACAGGCTGAGACCACCAAACGGGTCCACTAAGACTGCTGCAGATCTTGCTAAAACTATGCTGATAAAATTCATATTTAATGGTTAACAACTAACAATATACAAAATGGTTACAAGTTTCATTCAAATAGTTTTAAGATGTGTATTAATTCCATTTGGCTA
This sequence comes from Glebionis coronaria, assembly GCA_025667525.1. NCBI lineage: Eukaryota > Viridiplantae > Streptophyta > Magnoliopsida > Asterales > Asteraceae > Glebionis > Glebionis coronaria. The sequence continues at coordinate 2,614,708 of CM046874.1, forward strand.
TTAACATCACCTATTAACAACTTATAAGATGTGAGTAATTATATGGTTTGTAATTGAACCTAAATAATAGTTAATATAATAAGATTAAAAAACTGCAATGAAATTATTAACATTAGGCAAGTAAGCAAATATGAATTGCAAGACTTGCAAGAAGATATGAATTCCAAGAATATATGAATGAAATGAAGCTTACATTGATGTTGATATTCAAATCCATCTTGTGGAAAGATATGAATTGCAAGAATTGCAAAAATATATGAATGAAATGAAGAACTAATGTTCTTTATATATGAGTTGCTAACCCATTTAGCATAATGGTTGAACAATTAACAATATACGAAACAGTTATAAGTTTCATTCAAGTATTTTACAATGTGTATTAATTTTGTTTAAGACATTTGTGAATTGGTTAACTGGTTTTTAAAAAATTATATGACTTCAAACATTATAATGCAATGAATGTGCGTTAAACCACGAAACCTACAAAGCATTAAGTAAAACCATTAACATGTAATCAATGTGCGTCGAAACATGAAACATACAAAGAATTCATTTCATCTACTTAACCGCCCTAGCATATATATAGTCATATTACTAATAATCGGTTTTTAAGAATGTAACGTGTTTAAAGTTACGTATATCTAAAGTCACTATAGGTCTATTCACACCTACCCTAAACCCATAAATGAATTTCATAAGCTCTAGCTTATTTTTATGCCAAAGGCTTATTAAGGGTTAAATGTGTCATTTAGAAACCTATAAAACTAAAAGGACGTGTTGTGTAATTAACCAATTCTTTAGAACAAGTTAAATAAACTGTTTATTAAATATTTTAGGTTTAAAGTATAGCTTTTGAAACGTTAGGGGGTTAAATGTGACATTGTTGAAAGTAAAAGGACTAAAATGCAACTTTTAAAACTATAAGAACCTAAATTCAAATTATTAAAAGTAAAACGACTAATTTTGAAATACTATAAACTATTTACTTATTAATAAATTTAATTATTTATTTAATTATTTATAAATCATTTAAATAATTAATATTTAAATTAAAAATGATAAATATTTTATTATTTAATTATATACTTATTTATTCATTTAAATAAATAAATAAACCTAATACCTTTTTATCATTTCGATTCCCGATCCAATCTTATCTAGGGAGCTTTATAGTTCAGATTGTTCCATCTCGATATTATGTTCTAGCAAAGTGGTTAAGCTTACGATTTAAAGTGTCATCACTTCCAAAACATTTATAGAATGTCTTGTGACCAATAATGACCTGAACAGGATATCTTAATTTAAAATCAAATAGATCTCAAACCTTATGAAGACTCTGTCCAAATAAACCCAAACTCCCAATCACACCATATAAACCTAATTTTCGTGTGCAATCTAACTAATGCTTGATGTATGTGATAATTAATTACTCCATGTTGCATAACAGCGATTTATTTACTTTATACTTTTGGAAATTCAAAGGTTTTGAATAAACGGTTATCAGCTGTGACCTATTGTCACTCTCCTAATTCTCAATCAAGGTGAGTTTATAGCCTCACATCTTTTATACTGTTATGAATCCTTTATGAGTACACACATTTTTATTACTTTTACAAATACGTGAGGGGGATACATAGCTTTATATTTATAACCCACGTATGTAGTATATCTTTAAAGATGTAAGACAGGTTCGTTCACAGGGCTTTGAGGTTATCATTTATGACCGATTGTCACTCTCCTAATTCTCAAGAAAGGTGAAATGGTTTTTGACAAGAGAAAATGAAGCTTAACTTAATTTGAATGGTTTTTGATATCAGATAATAAAATATGATTACTTGGTTAATTGCAAATAAGGGGGTTAAAAATCCCCTAAAACTATAAGTCAAGTAATGTATTGTTATTATTCTAGGAAATACATGGGTAAAATTATAACCCACGTATGTAGTATATCTTTAAAGGGACAAGACAGGTTCGTTCACAGGGCTTTGAGGTTATCAGCTGTGACCTATTGTCACTCTCCTAATTCTCAATCAAGGTGAAATGGTTTTTGACAAGAGAAAATGAAGCTTAACTTAATTTGAAATGGTTTTTGATATCAGATAATAAAATATGATTACTTGGTTAATTGAAAATAAGGGGGTTAAAAAGCCCCTAAAATTACTACAAAATGACACCTCATTAGTTTTTCTTAAACTATCACATCATAATTTCACTAATCACTCATCCTAGTCGACCACGACCATTAGCAACGATGATATCATCCGGCAGGAATAAAAACCGATTATGATGTCCTAACTCAAACTTGAAGGTTGTTACTTGAAGGTTAGGAACAACTGGATTATGATTGGTTGAAGGAAACAAATTAATAACCGATGATCTCATTCAAAAATGGAAACACATTTTTGTACATTCATGTTTCACTAACTGATGCCTTGTTGTTGACTACGACCATTAGCAACTAGTCGGGCTTTGCACCGACTTAAGGTACCGTCCAAATTATATTTGTGTTTGTATAACCACATGGAGCGGATAATGTACACGGCTTAATTACATTAAACCAACAAAAATGAGCTATTTGTTTGTTTGCATATCTTATGAAGCCGTGTACATTGTAAAACAGCTATCTATTTGTTTGTTTTTGTTGGTATACATGGGTTTCCAACACGACATTGTGAGTTGACTAATTTCAGGGAGACTATCCTTTTGTATAGCATGAAGTCGGCAAATGTGAACCTCCGTATTTTGACTTTTTGAGGTCAAATGTAATATATAAATAAGAATTATGTTAGACCTCTTAAATAATTAAATATTATTGTTTTATAGAACTTAGCATTATTTTTTAAGACCATAATAAGCCACGAAACCTTTTGAGATTTGAAATGCAAACGTATATTGACCTAACTTGAAGTAACAATCCAATGATTTTGACCAAAGAGCATTTGAGATAAGCAAATAAGCTAAGAAGCAAAAACGGGCTTATATGTAAAAGATGAAAAGAAAACGTGATAAAAATAAATGGAAAGTATATACTAACAATAAAGAATCAATGGCATAATGGTTAAAGGCGGGGATGTGTGCATATTTGGGGATTTGAGGTCAAGGGTTCGAGTCCCACTCCTCACCCTTTTTGCTTTTTAAACCAAATCCTTAATAAAAACTTTTAAGCAAGCATTTGAAAAGTTGAGAATAAAGACGACTATAATGATGACACATAATTACAATAATTACAAATTGATTTTAACTAACAAATTTTTTTGGTATTGCCCGTAAGCTGATACAATAGGGTCGACTCATATGGAATCTAAGTTGTCACAGGCTAAAACAAAGTCACAGAAATGTTTAATAAGCTCACAGGAAAGAGCTTAAAGGCTCGCAAACTTAAACAAATAAGAATTAAGCGTGAACTAAGCATCAATCAACATCATATTTAACACAAAATATGAAAAGAAACGGAGTTTAAACAAGCTTAAGAGTGGTACTGAGTGTAAAGGTTACAAACATAGTTTAGAACCTGAAAGTTGCATAAACTGAAAGTCTTGAACAGTTCATTAAACTAGCAAACTCATCTGTTTGACCCAACCATCATACTATCCTCACACATACTGTGTGTCCGAACAATGCTCATTAGCATCTTCAATTATCTCTCGTGCTATAGACCCCCTATCTTCCGGGGGAGAAAGCATAATCTGATTGATGGCAAATTGATCTTTTTTGTAAACCTTATATGTGACAATCTAACATTTTCAGGTAGTAAATTATTTTCTCGTATAATATTTTGAAACTTATTTTTGTGTTGGTTGATGAACTCACAATTTAAGGATTTAAATTTGGGCTTACGTGCATAATATAGCGTCCTTTACGATTAAACCGGAAACCTTAGGATTACGTATTTACGTTTTTGAACTTCGTTTTTGATGAGACAATTTTTATTGGATTCGTTTTGTGCCGTTGATTCATAATTTATAAAAACGTTTTTCGTGAAACGACCCGAGGGCACGCAAATCGAGGAAACTAGAATCGAGGAATACCCGTAAATTAGCGGGATGGAACAAAATACATTATCCCACCCCACTATAGCATGGGACGACACACATGACACCACATCAAAGATGTGGCATCATGTTAACTTGTAACATTACAAGTGTAAGCTTAATCTTACACTTTAAGCTACCACTAACATAAAACCAACAACTAGCTACTCATACCACCATTCTCACATGCAAAATCAACCAAAAACTATCTCAAAACCACCACCATTGCCGTCCACTTTAAAGAACAAACACCCCTTTTGATCTTTTCTAGCCACAAAATACTTGTTATCTAGCTCTATCATGGAGTTACCTTGAAGCCTTGATCACTTGGTGGCCATTTTAACAATAAAGGAGGTGATTTTCTTGTGTCCTAGGTCTGATTCTCAACTTATATTCTTGGTGTTTGATGATCTTGGAGTTACATTTGGTGTTCATCAAGTTCTTGTCTTCCAAAAACAAGATATACTCTTGGTTGGTAAAGAAGATCATCCTTTCCATTTCTCTTGTTATTTTTGTAAAGATCAAATGACTTTTCTTTCTTGTTGTATATGTATATGATGAATATATGATGATAAAAATATTGTGTGGGGATCAAGTGTTGATAAATATGCTTAAAAAGATTAATAACCATAAGAAACAAGGCTAAAATCATGCTTAATTTGTTGGCTGTATAAAAACAGTAAGTAACCAAAACTTAAAATGATAAATTTGCATGGTGGAATCCCATTTACAGTAAGTAAAAGATGTCATACACATGTGAGAGTTGGCCATGCAATGGAATCATTAAAATAAGTGAGATATGATCAAAACAAGATGAGTGTGCTAATCTGAATAGTCTATTTTGTAGGGACTGTTAAGGATAGTTAAACATAAAATGAGCAGTAGCTATAACTAACTTAATTGTAGCACATAATATGAAGTTTATGTCATCCAAAAATAAGCTTCTAATTCATTGTAGAACTCTAGATATGATAAAACTGGTGAAGATGAAACTAAAGTCAGATTTTGGAGAATTAATGTTTAATACTATTATATAAGCACTCAAATTATATAGTATAAAATGTGAAATTAAAACCCACTAACTTATGAATTTCATTTATATAAATATGTATAAGGTTAAATAAATGGACAATTTATAAAAATGGTAGTTGAATAATATTTATAAGTTATAAAAACTATAAACATGATTTTTACGACTTTTTCGGCTATTACCGTAAAATTAACGTTTTTCGCCAATTAAAACTTAGATGATCAAACCCGTCTAATGTAAAGTTTTTAAAAGTCATATACTGATATATAAGTATCTAATACAAGTAAAAACCGATAAAATCCAAACTATATGACATACGGACATTAACGAGCTAAGTTAGCATATTGGACTAATAATTGGACTAAATAAGTTAAACGCTTATAAAAAGTACATATTGGGCTTAACCCATTTGGGCCCAACATGTAAAGTATACATACTGATAATACAAGTATAAAATGGACTAATACAAGTTAAAGAACTTATAATAAGCTTATTAAACTTAAAACATATAAATAGATAAAACTAGTAAACTAGTAAAAAGTTACTAATACATAAACACTAAAACGAGTAAATAAGAATATATAAACCCACTTGATCATCATCATATGTACAAAGTCATCATATGTATATTTGTTATTTTGATAAAGTCATTGGACAAAAGTCTAAGACCGATTATTATTTATATAGGTTTCAGTGACCGAAGCACGCCCGTAGCCGATAATCCGCCTTTCATTATCAACGTGAGTTCATAGCCTCGCACTATTTTAAATGTTTTATAAAATGATTTGTAAACCCGCGAGGGAGATAACATGCTAGTTTTTGATAAAAATAGAACACAAGTAGTTCTGATGATATGCTTAATGATATGGACCCGAATGATGCTATACCCTATAAACGAGATAAAAAGGATTATTAGTAGTTAGGTTATGTCACTCAAAGTCCCATTAGCATAAATTGTGAACTACCGGGATTTGGTAGACGCTTATGCATATGATAGTACTATTTGGGGACGATCACCCCAGTTCGCGCCTTGACGGTTGATCCTCGTCGTACCACATTGATTGGTAAGCGAATTTATGTATGAGAAGATTTCCATAGCGTGATTTTTGTGACGACACGCTAACTTAGATGGGCAAATTGTTTGTCGGGTTCGCGGCCCGTTGTTTTCATAGTAAGGTAACAATGTCATGCGGCTAATAATAATCCATAATGTATTCCAATACGATTCAATATTGATGCTAATAACGATAATAATGTTACCTATAATGGTAATACTGAGGCTATGGTCTCATGGACGGTTTAAGATGTATGCTTGATTTATATATTGCCTGACTAGCAATACGAGGACTTACTTCCGATATTATACTTGTGTTCTGATTTCAACGATTGTTTTATATAACGGTTTTATTAAACTCTATGAATTCACTCGGCATTCGCTGAGATGATTTTTGCATGTTTTTATCTCAGGTGGTTGAAGGTAATCCGGATGGAGATCGACTCTGATGGCCCACATAATATTAAAAAATGTTCATTCGATCTATGTTTTGTAAACTTAATGACCTGTATAATTTGGGACCTGTTGTATACTTTAAAACTTTTTATCGAATGAATGTATGTTAAACCTTGTACAACCATTTTTATGTGTTGTCTATGATTGGAGTTATTGTGCTATCCCGTAACACTCTAAAAGACCCTTTCGTTGTACTGATACGAAAATTGAGAGTGTTACAGTTTGGTACCAGAGCTCTCGTTATAGAGAACAAAAGATTTTAAAAACCAAGGTTTTGAACAAAACTTTTCAAAATCTTTTAACTATGAACATTTGAGAGAAAAAAAATATTTGAAAAATCTTTTGACTATAACGGTGCCAGAGATCTCCGACGTTACCAACAAGCCCTATTGAGAAGATATATATTTGATATATATAATTTAATTTATATATATGTATATATCGTGGTTTCAGTATGTAATTGTTTAATAAGTATGTTATCCTAATACGAGATATATATATAAATACAGATTGTCATGGCTGACCCTAATATTCCTGTAGAGAACCATGCTATTCCCGAACCTAATGTAGATGATGATCCTTATTTAGACTTAGTAGATTATGATATGGATGATGAGGAGGAACCATTTGAGGATCCCGAGCCCGAGATAGGACTAGGAGATCAGATTGCCCCTCAGGTTGATATGGTAGAGAATGAGATTGATAATGTTGATATTGAGAATGATGATGAGATTGGGTTAGATAATTTAGATGATGAGATTGACGACGAGGCTGTCGAGGAGGATGTAGGTATAGACGATGAGGTTGATGACAATGAGGAAGCCGAGCTTATTTACCCTTATGATGTTCCAGAGGGCGAGCCTTTACCCCCACCAGTTTATCTGTCTGATTCTGAGGTTGAGCTACCTAGGGATGAAATGTCTGAATCGTCTGAATCTGATTCTGAATCAGAGGAGGATGAGGATGATAATGCACCCGACGGTACTGATGGTATTGCTACTCGTAGACGTGTGATAGGAGAGTCGTCTAGTACTCGAGAGGCTACTCATATTGATGGTCTTGCACCATGGGCCTTGAGACGTGATCTAGATGCTTCCCGTGTTAAGAGTAGTATGACAGAGATTGGATTAGGTGTTGTCCAGACTCATGTTGCTTATTTGGAGTTGAAGACTAAGGTTGGTGAGAAAGAGCGGGAATTGCTTAGTTTGGATTTGACTGATGTAGAACGTGGTTTGAATGAGGCTTTTAGGAGATTATCGGTGTTGGAAAGTGGTGAGTTTGCTGCAATGAAGAAAAAGGTGAATTCTATGGAGATTCAGTTGAGTGTAGCTCGTGCGATGCGTGAGAAAGCTGAAAAGGAGTTGAATATATCTGTGGGATGGAATAGTAGATTTTATGCTGACATGGTTGAAAGAGGAGTGATCCGTAAGCGCCCAGCTGAAGATGTGTCTAGTGATCGTCCGAAGAAGATACAGAAGACGATGGATGATGGACCATCTGGCGGTTCTCAGTAGACCAGTCTGTATTTAGTAGTGACCTTTGTATCTTTTGTACTTTTGTAGATTTGATTGAACCGACTTGTTAGTAGTAGACCTGGCACGAATTTTGAGTATATATAGTGCTAGAACTTTGATATGGGATGTAACTAAGACAATGCTTTTGTTTCAAATTGAATGAAATATGTATCTTGTCTTGAATTCCATATTGTGCCTTATTAGTACCTTGATTATGAATTCAATCCATATTATATGAATCCCTTGTTGGGTGAATGCTTAATACTTTGAAATTGTGAAATTTTAGAACTATACCGCCCAAGAAGGCTGTGACTGAGGATGATGTACGTAAGATTATTACGGAGCAAGTTACTGCATCTATGACTGAATTTATGGCAAATGCTAGAAATGAAGCTGGCGGTAGTGGAGCTGGCGGTAGTGGAGCTGGCGGTAGTGGAATTGGCGGTACTCATGTGAATGTGAATGCTAATAATGTGAGTGCTAATGCTATAGGAAATGTAGGAGGACTTGGAACTAATGCACCTGAAGTTGGTGGCTATACTTATGTGACGTTCATGAAGTGTGAACCTCTACCTTTTAATGGAACTGAAGGTGTTGTAGGATTAAGCCAGTGGATCGAGAAGATTGAGTCGGTGTTTCGGATTAGTAAGTGTAAGGAGGAAGATAAGGTGACTTTTGCTATGGCTACTCTTAAAGGTCGTGCGTTGACTTGGTGGAATGGGAGAATTTCTTTCATAGGTCTTGATGCTGCTAATGCTACTCCTTGGGCTGAAATTAAGAAGTGGATGACTTTGGAGTTTTGTCCCCGTAGTGTGATCATTAGGTTAGAACAAGAGTTGATTCATTTGAGAATGAAAGGTGTGGACATTGATAGTTACACAAACCGATTCCATGAGTTGGCCTTGCTATGTCCTCGATTGGTGGAACCCGAAGAGATCCGAATTGAGCAATATATTAAAGGGTTGACCAGGATTATCCGGGGGGACGTGACATCATCTAAACCACTGACCATTGATGATGCTGTTCGAATGGCTTACCAACTCATTGGACAGATAATTCAGGATAGGGAAGATGAAGCCCGTGTTGGTGAGAAAAGAAAGGGAGACGGTGATCGTGTAGATAGAGGTGATAATAGGAAGAATATCAATCGCCGTCAGAACCAGAGAAAGGGGAATGCAAATGCTCTTACCAACAACACACCGCGCAACGACGATATATGTCCTCAGTGTGGCAACAAGAGGCATGCTGGAGACTGCTGGAAGTGCCGAAATTGCGGAAAGCTTGGACACAAGTTTGAAAGGTGTAAGAAGGGAACCATTTGCTTCAACTATAATGAGGAAGGTCATAGGAAACCGGAATGCCCCAAGTTGAAAGCGATTGTACATGGAAGAAACCCCCAGGGTGGTGTCTATCAACTTGGAACCATCGAGGTGAAGAAAGAGGATCCGAATGTCGTTACTGGTACGTTTTTACTCAACAATCATTATGATGTTGCTTTATTTGATTCGGGTGCTGATAGGAGCTTTGTATCCACTAAATTTAGTGCCCTTATTGACATTGAACCTGTTGAGATAAATACAAGTTACGTGGTGGAATTGGCTGATGGTAAATTAGTGAAAACTAATAAGCTATTAGAAGGATGCTCTCTAAATCTCTTGAACTATTCCTTTCCGATTGATTTGATGTTGATAGAATTAGGTAGTTTTGATATTATTATTGGTATGGATTGGTTGTCAATGAATAATGCTACTATTTTATGTGGAGAGAAGAAGGTTAAGATTCCTCTTAGGAATAGGACGTTAGTAATTGATGGTAATCGAGGTGAATCTCGTTTGAAAATCGTTTCATGTATTAATGTCCAAAAGTACATCAGGAACGGTTGTGAGTTATTCTTAGCTCAAGTGACCGGGAATGAGTCTAGGGAGAAACGATTGGAAGATGTACCTATTATTTGTGAATTTCCTGAGGTATTTCCTAAAGATTTACCCGGATTTCCACCAATAAGGCAAGTAGAGTTTCGAATCGATTTAATTCCTGGTGCTGCACCGGTGGCACGTGCGCCTTACCGATTAGCCCCTTCTGAATTAAAGGAGTTATCTGAGCAACTTACGGAGTTGTCTGATAAAGCTTTTATTCAATCGAGCTCGTCGCCTTGGGGAGCTCCAGTCTTGTTCGTTAAGAAGAAGGATGGATCTTTCCGTATGTGCATTGATTATAGGGAACTGAATAAGTTGATAATTAAAAATCGATATCCTTTACCTAGGATTGATGATTTGTTTGATCAACTACAAGGATCTAGTGTGTATTCTAAAATAGATTTGCGGTCAGGATATCACCAACTTCGCGTCCGTGAAGAAGATATTCCTATAACTGCATTTAGAACTCGTTATGGACACTATGAATTTCAAGTAATGCCATTTGGGTTAACTAACGCACCTGCGGTTTTCATGGATTTAATGAATCGAGTGTGCAAGCCCTACTTGGATAAATTTGTGATTGTGTTTATTGACGATATTCTAATCTATTCTATGAATGAAGATGAACATAGAGAACATTTAAGGATTATTTTGAAATTGTTAAAGGATGAAAAGTTGTATGATAAGTTTTCGAAATGTGATTTCTGGTTAGATTTTGTGCAATTTCTTGGTCATGTGATTAACAAAGATGGAATTCATGTTGATCCTACAAAGGTTGAAGCCATTAAGAATTGGTCTGCACCGACAACGCCAACGGAAGTGCGACAGTTCTTAGGATTGGCTGGCTATTATAGGCGATTCATTAAAGAATTTTCTTTAATAGCTAAACCCTTGACTAAGCTTACCCAGAAGAATAAACCTTTTGTTTGGGTAAGTGATGAGGATGGAGCATTTCAGACATTGAAGCAAAATTTATGTAGTGCGCCAATTTTATCATTACCCGGCGGGAGTGAAGATTTTATAGTGTATTATGATGCATCTCTTAGAGGCTATGGAGCTGTTTTGATGCAGCGAGAGAAAGTGATAGCTTATGCTTCTAGGCAATTAAGGAAGAATGAGGAGAATTATACTACTCATGATCTTAAGTTAGGAGCTGTAGTCTTTGCCCTTAGGTTGTGGAGACATTATCTGTATGGCACCAAGTGTACGGTATTCACCGATCACAAAAGCCTACAGTATATTCTCGATCGAAAGGAATTGAACATGAGGCAACGAAGATGGATAGAGTTGTTAAGTGATTATGATTGTGATATAAAATATCACCCAGGAAAAGCCAATGTTGTTGCCGATGCATTAAGTAGGAAAGATAGAGAGCCTATCAGGGTACGTTCTCTAGTCTTGACCGTGCACAATAATTTGCCTGAGCAAATTAGAAATGCGCAAATAGAAGCTTGTAAGAAGGAAAATTTTGTTAATGAAGGGTTCCGAGGAGAAGGAGATCCTTTAGAGGTTAGAGCTGATGGAGTGAAATGCTTAAGAGGTCGTATGTGGATACCTAAGTTTGGAGGCTTAAGAGATTTTATTATGTTAGAGTCCCATAAATCTAAGTATTCCATTCATCCAGGATCTGATAAGATGTACCATGATTTGAAGAAGTTGTACTGGTGGCCGAATATGAAAGCTGATATTGCCATGTATGTTCTTCAATGCTTGACTTGTGCTAGAGTTAAAGCTGAACATCAAAAGCCATCAGGACTACTTCAATAGCCAGAGATTCCTGAATAGAAGTGGGAGCGAATTACGATGGACTTTATCACCAAGCTTCCTAGAACATCATCTGGAAACAACTCGATTTGGGTTATTGTCGACAGACTGACCAAATCAGCACACTTCATTCCGGTTAAAGAGCAGTTCTCACTGGAGAAGCTGACTCGTATATACCTTGAGAATGTTGTATGCAAGCATGGAGTGCCTGTATCGATCATTTCAGATCGAGATCCTAGATTCGCATCGAATTTTTGGAAATCTCTCCAAAGATCTTTGGGAACGAATCTCGACATGAGCACTACTTATCACCCCCAGACTGATGAGCAGAGTGAAAGGACGATACAAACACTAGAAGATATGTTGAGAGCTTGTGTGTTAGATTTTGGTAAGAATTGGGATAAACATTTGCCGTTAGTAGAGTTTTCGTATAACAATAGTTACCATTCTAGTATTAAGGCTGCACCGTTTGAAGCTTTGTATGTTAGGAAGTGTAGATCTCCTGTATGTTGGAGTGAAGTTGGGGATACCCAGCTCACGGGACCGGAATTGATCCGGGAGACTACGGAGATGATAGTTCAGATTAAGAATAGGTTGTTGACTGCCCGTAGTAGACAGAAAAGTTACGCGGATGTGCGGCGGAAGCCGATGGAGTTTAAAGTGGGTGACCGAGTAATGTTGAAAGTATCGCCATAGAAAGGCGTTATAAGATTTGGAAAGTGAGGAAAATTGAATCCCCGTTATATTGGACCCTTTAAGATTTTATCTAGAGTAGGTCCGGTGGCTTACAAACTAGAGTTACCCCCAGAACTTCATGGTGTTCACAACACATTCCATGCATCTAATCTGAAGAAATGTCTAGCAGTGAGTGATGAGAAAATTTCGTTTGATAAGGTTTGAATAGATGGGAAGATGCATTTTATCGAAGAACCCGTAGAGGTTATGGATCGTGAGGTAAAGCAACTGAAACAAAGTCGGATACCTATTGTCAAGATCCGATGGAATTCAAAGCATGGACCGGAATATACTTGGGAACGAGAGGATGAAATGTGGAAGAAATATCTGCACCTCTTCGATTTCAATAAGAAATGTACATCAAAATGAAATGGATCACGAGGACGTTGATCCCTTTTAGGAGGAAAAGCTGTGACAATCTAACATTTTCAGGTAGTAAATTATTTTCTCGTATAATATTTTGAAACTTATTTTTGTGTTAGTTGATGAACTCACAATTTACGGATTTAAATTTGGGCTTACGTGCATAATTTAGCATCCTTTACGATTAAACCGGAAACCTTAGGATTACGTATTTACGTTTTTTAACTCCGTTTTTGATGAGACAATTTTTATTAGATTCGTTTTGTGCCGTTGATTCATAATTTATAAAAACGTTTTTCGTGAAACGACCCGAGGGCACGCAAATCGAGGAAACTAGAATCGAGGAATACCCATAAAATAGCGGGATGGGACAAAATACATTATCCCACCCCACTATAGCATGGGACGACACACATGAATCCACATCAAAGATGTGGCATCATGTTAACTTGTAACATTACAAGTGTAAGCTTAAGCTTACACTTTAAGCTACCACTAACTTAAAACCAACAACTAGCTACTCATACCACCATTCTCACATGCAAATCAACCAAAAACTCTCTCAAAACCACCACCATTGCCGTCCACTTTAAAGAACAAACACCCTTTTTGATCTTTTCTAGCCACAAAATACTTGTTATCTAGCTCTATCATGGAGTTACCTTGAAGCCTTGATCACTTGGTGGCCATTTTAACAACAAAGTAGGTGATTTGCTTGTGTCCTAGGGCTGATTTCTCAACTTATATTCTTGGTGTTTGATGATCTTGGAGTTACATTTGGTGTTCATCAAGTTCTTGTCTTCCAAAAACAAGATATACTCTTGGTTGGTAAAGAAGATCATCCTTTCCATTTCTCTTGTTATTTTTGTAAAGATCAACTATATTTTCTTTATTGTTGTACATGTATATGATGAATATATGATGATAAAAATATTGTGTGGGGATCAAGTGTTGATAAATATGCTTAAAAAGATTAATAACCATAAGAAACAAGGCTAAAATCATGCTTAATTTGTTGGCTGTATAAAAACAGTAAGTAACCAAAACTTAAACTGATAAATTTGCATGGTGGAATCCATTTACAATAAGTATAAGATGTCATACACATGTGAGAGTTGTCCATGCAATGGAATTATTAAAATGAGTGAGATATGATCAAAATAAGATGAGTGTGCTAATCTGAATAGTCTGTTTTGTAGGGACTGTTAAGGATAGTTAAACATAAAATGAGCAGTAGCTGTAACTAACTTAATTGTATCACATAATATGAAGTTCATTCCATCCAAAAATGAGCTTCTAATTCATTGTAGAACTCTAGATATGATAAAACTGGTGAAGATGAAACTAAAAATCAGATTTTGGAGAATTAATGTTTAATACTATTATATAAGCACTCTAATTATATAGTATAAAATGTGAAATTAAAACCCACTAACTTATGAATTTCATTTATATAAATATGTATAAGGTTAAATAAATGGAAAATTTATAAAAATGGTAGTTGAATAATATTTATAAGTTATAAAAACTATAAACATGATTTTTACGACTTTTTCGGCTATTACCGTAAAATTAACGTTTTTCGCCAATTAAAACTTAGATGATCAAACCCGTCTAATGTAAAGTTTTTAAAAGTCATATACTGATATATAAGTATCTAATACAAGTAAAAACCTATAAAACCCAAACTATAGGACATACGGACATTAACGAGCTAAGTTAGCATATTGGACTAATAATTGGACTAAATAAGTTAAACACTTATAAAAAGTACATATTGGGCTTAACCCATTTGGGCGCAACATGTAAAGTATACATATTGATAATACAAGTATAAAATGGACTAATACAAGTTAAAGAACTTATAATAAGCTTATTGAACTTAAAACATATAAATAGATAAAACTAGTAAAAAGTTACTAATACATAAACACTAAAATGAGTAAATAAGAATATATAAACCCACTTGATCATCATCATATGTACAAAGTCATCATATGTATATTTGTTATTTTGATAAAGTCATTGGACAAAAGTCTAAGACCGATTATTATTTATATAGGTTTCTGTGACCGAAGCACGTCCGTAGCCGATAATCCGCCTTTCATTATCGACGTGAGTTCATAGCCTCGCACTATTTTAAATGTTTTATAAAATGATTTGTAAAACCGCGAGGGAGATAACATGCTAGTTTTTGATAAAAATAGAACACAAGTAGTCCCGATGGTATGTTTAATGATATGGACTCGAATGATGCTATGACCCTATAAACGAGATAAAAAGGATTATTAGTAGTTAGGTTATGTCACTCAAAGTCCCATTAGCATGAATTGTGAACTACCGGGATTTGGTAGACGCTTATGCATATGATAGTACTATTTGGGGACGATCACCCCAGTTCGCGCCTTGACCGGTTGATCCTCGTCGTACCACATTGATTGGTAAGCGAATTTATGTATGAGAAGATTTTCATAGCGTGATTTTTGTGACGACACGCTAACTTAGATGGGCAAATTGTTTGTCAGGTTCGTGGCCCGTTGTTTTCATAGTAAGGTAACAATGTCATGCGGCTAATAATAATCCATAATGTATTCCAATACGATTCAATATTGATGCTAATAACGACAATAATGTTACCTATAATGGTAATATTGAGGCTACGGTCTCATGGACGGTTTAAGATGTATGCTTGATATATATATTGCCTGACTAGCAATACGAGGACTTACTTCCGATATTATACTTGTGTTCTGATTTCAACGATTGTTTTATATAACGGTTTTATTAAACTCTATGAATTCACTCGGCATTCGCTGATATGATTTTTGCATGTTTTTATCTCAGGTGCTTGAAGGTAATCCGGATGGAGATCGACTCTGATGGCCCACATAATATTAAAAAAATGTTCATTCAATCTATGTTTGGTAAACTTAATGACCTGTATAATTTGGGACCTGTTGTACACTTTAAAACTTTTTATCGAATGAATGTATGTTGAACCTTGTACAACCATTTTTATGTGTTGTCTATGATTGGAGTTATTGTGCTATCCCGTAACACTCTAAAAGACCCTTCCGCTGTACCGATATGAAAATTGAGAGTGTTACATTATAGATCTTTGCACGGTTTTATAAACTGAAGCTAGTATGAGCAAGAATCTACTGAAATTCAAGGTCAATGGTTTCCGGGCTTGTTTGTAGTAAATCAGCCGCATAAAACCCATGCCTCGATGCTGCTGTGCTCTTCCTGCTTGTTCTTGTCCTTGATCTCGTACCAGTGCCTGCACTATTACTCTTTGAACATTTTTTTGATGGCTGTTTAAATTTCATTACTTTTTTATGTCTTCAAGAACTGACATCATGACTCTACAAGTAGCATCATTAGTAATCAAACTAACCTAAATATTAAGCAATATCATCAAACGCTGAAGTCTTAAAGCAATTAGGCAGTTAGACATGCAAGCTAAAGCCTTCTAAAAGGTTGTCACAACTGTTAGAAGGCAAATTTTTAGGGTTTAGGGTTTAGGCAATTAGGCAGAGACACAACTAACATGGCTGTAAATAGAATTTGCCCCGCCAAGATACAGATAAAACAACAAATATATCAATAGTTTGCATCCCCAAAACACAACTGATGTCACAACCGCCACATGTTGGTCGTGTATAACTAACCATGTCTCGGTCCACTATGATCGCCACAACAACTCTCCACGTACTAGAGTCTTGAGAAGAAGGTTGATCCTGTATAAATCAACCTTCTCTCGGTCCTCTATGAACAACATTAAAGAATTGCCTTCTCACGGTCCTCTATGGGTGGGGTTAATTATCTATTTCTAGCTAATTATGAAATCAAATAATAAATTACCGGTAATTTTGAGACAATTTCCAAATTCCTTGCGTAGTCTTTACAATCTTCCTCTGTAAACAAACGTAATATCTCTCCTTCGTTCAGGTAAATGTTACTTTTGTTATAGTCATTATAATATAACCTCCAAATTATGTTTTTCGGCACCTTCTCAGGAGTGTATTCCCCCTGGCAGAATTCTTCGTAAAATGCCACAAAAGACTTGTGATATTTTTGGTGAAGATGGGTTCGGTTAAATACTACAATTGTTAAAAATTAATCAGTTATACATTTGGGTAGAATGGGTGCACATAAATTCATATCACCATACACATTTGCGTACAAAAATATGGTCTTAGCCAATTGGTGGAAGCCGTGCATAAAAAATATGGGCTTGGCTACTTAGAAGAGCATTTGTGAATATAAATGTGAACAAAAATATGGTCTTACCAAATTGTTACTCGTCATTAGCTCACTTTTTTCACACTTTGTTCGCTTTCTCTATAAAAAGGCAAATCAAAAGAAAAAGGATGTTAATAATATTGTAAATGAGCAAAATATCCCTTAACTGATCATACAATTTTTATAACATTGTCAGTGAGTAACAACATATACCCTGAGTAACAATACAATTTTTTACAACATTGTTAGTGAGTAACAACATACACCCTGAATAACAATACAATTTTTACAACATTGTCAGTGAGTAACAACATATACCATGATCCATCATGTAATGATACAAATTTTTAGGGAGTAACAACATACATTCAACCATACTAAATGAGTGCTTGGCTAAGCTTTTTAGGTGCTTATCGGTTTACTGTGTTGCTACCAAAACACAAATAGCTTTACCTACACACTTCCTGAATAATGCTTAAATACAATAAGATCTTTTGATTAAGCATACACAAACGTCCCCGAAGATTAACCTAAAACTCAACAAGTGTAACGATTATACTCATTAACAAAACATACCATAGGAAAAACTGCATAGAACACCTTTAAACTAATTTTTTTCTTGGAACAACTTATATGAAAACTTATTCAATAAGTCAATTGAACAATGCAAACAAATAAAAGGGGGTGTTTGTTTCGGCTTTATGTGAGCTTTTGTGATTTTGGCTTATATTTCATAATCCCCAATTTTCCGGCCTATTCTCAGACTAACACTCAAAGGGAGTGTTTGTTTCGGCTTTTTGTGAGCATGTGTGATTTTGGCTTATATTTCATAATCCCTAATTTTTCGGCTTATTCCGAGATTTTAGGGCTTATATATGTTTATTACGATATGATAAACTTATACAAGCCTATATGTCCCAAAATAAGCCAGAAAATTGGGGCTTATGAAAAATAAGCCAAGAAAAACATAATAAGCCAAAATATGTAAGGGGTGTTTGTTTTAGTTTATATAATGAGCTTATATAAACCATTTATGGCTTATATAAGCCTACGTTTAATAAGCTTATAAGCCCATGACTTATATAAGCTTAAGTTAACATGACGCTAAAATAGTAAATATGTTATATAAGCCCAAACCTTCATAAAAAACACATTTTTGTGGCTTATCAAAACACCCATATATAAGCTTATATGCCCACTTATATAAGCTTAGCCAAACACTTAGTTTTGGCTTATAGGCTTATATAAACTAATAAGCTTATAAGCACATTATATAAGCTAAAAAAACACCCCCTAAATAGACCAAATTCATTACAACTACAAGTAATAAGCTACAAGTAATATCCAACTACAATTTTGTCTTCATACTTTAATATCCAAAACAAAATAGGGAACATCCCACAATGATACACAAATTATCCTAATGTAACCATCGAAGGTGTTTGTTTAAGTTTATACTTTGGCTTATTATGACTCAATAAGCTATAAAATAAGCAAGGGTAAAATAAGGTTAATTAATAACCAACCTCTTTCTTAAAATTTCTCCTTTTAGGGTTATTCGATAAGCTTTGTGAGCTTTCTGGGTTGTAACACCTTTTCTTGTTTTCATATTGATGAGGTGTAGACTTAGTGATTAGGTTAAATTTGGGAGGGTGCAGTGGAGTAAAGATGTTAGGACGGCTAACCATATGCTTTGGGAAGGTGCAGAGGAGTAAAGTGATCATTTTCAACTTTTTCTTTTTCTTTCTTTGTTGTGATTGTGCTTTTTGGTCATAAGTTGACTGTGCACAGAGTATTAGCTCTCCAAAGTTTAATATTTAAGGGTTGTTTGTATTTGCTTATTAAAAAGATTTCGTGACTTATAACCCATTTTCCAGCTTATTGACTTTAGTTAGCAGCTTGTTTTTATTTTTCCTTCGTTTGTTATTAGATTTAGGATTTTTGTGTGCAATAGATTTTTTCCATTTCTTAATTTATTTTTAACCATTATTTTTCTTTTTAACTTTAAAAAGTCCATAAAATAGAAAAAAGTTTATAAAAATTTTAGAAAAATATTTTTTAGTTTTTAAATAAAGTATTTTAGGTTTACAATAGAAAAAATTTGGATTTTGACTTTTTCTTAGTTAGTTTTATTTTTAGATTTTTTATTTAACTTCAAAAATTAATAGTAGTTAATTAAATCATTTTTCAAAAATTTTGGTTTCCGTATTTTTCTTAATTATAATTTTTAGAACATTTTAGTAATTTTTTAAATAGGTAGGACGGCTCATATCGTGTCAAGAAATGACAACGGCTCATATCGTGTCAAGATCTCTGCCAAAGCTACTAAAATAATTGCAGAGTCGAGAAGGCCTTTAGAGCAGCTCATGAATGGAAGAACCATAATTGATGATAGGCTCACTCCTTCAGTTTTACAGCTAACCTTTTCGCGGGACAGATTTTTTACGCTAAAGTTATAATACTTGAAAATTTTAATGTTAAAAATTGTCGGTGTTTATGAAACAATATGTTACTGTTGTTCTATTTGGTGCGTTTTGTTGATATATATTATTTATTTACTTTCGGACTTTAATCTTTTTTAGATAGCACCTAGCAAAATGTCATACTGTATCTTTTAAACTTCTTTAATTACCTATATATTTTGATTTGAAAAATCTCATGGGTTCACTTTTAACATGTATCATGTCTATATCGTACTTACGTTGATTAGTATGCTTTGCTAATTACTGGTGGAGTCATTTCCTTTCCAATAATATTTTTTTTAAGATCAAAGAAGGGTCTCATACTTTTCCTTTTCTTTCATTTTTAATGTTGATGAAACCAGCATAGACACATCTACTGTATCACACTATATAATGGGATGATCATAATCTCTTTGTTTAATTTAGGACATACGATCATTTAAAAAATTTCGTTGGTCTAAATATGCATGTATGGAGTATGTATTACAGTTTCAATATCACATATATAGGGATTCAGTACCACAAGAAAAATAACGGTATATTACAGTTTCAAATAAAAACACGCATAACAATAGTATCTATTACGTATCTATTAATCTTTTGCCATGGCTGACACCCTCGTAATGCTTTCCCATCAATATGTTCCAAGGCCTTCGCCGTCTCCAAATGCAAACTTCCATCGAAACTAATCTCCGTCTTCATGAAATAATCCGTTGGTTCAGCAGGATGAAAAATATGTGTAGAACCTAGAAGGGGGGTTGAATAGTTTCTAGTTACTTTTTTAAAACATTTCGCATAACTCACTGTGCGCGGTTCTTTAAACATGTTCGTGGTTCGTTATCACTAAAGAACCGTGTGTCCCTTTAAGGAACCGCCGACAGTGAACTAGGCTATTTATTACATGTTAAGCTTTAACAATCCTTGGTATCAAATTCTCGATCAAGCTTGACTAGATATGAGATGTGTTTGATTGAAAGATAAATACTACAAGTAAGAAAACACACAAACACATCAAATCAAGAGTACATCAAACAATAGTCTAAACACTAAGCACACACGTACTAAGCATAAGCTTTTCCTCAACTAAGATGTTTAGACTAAGTGATGTATACTTGACCATAATCTAAACATGAAGCACACACGTACTAGGCCTTAACTTTTCCGCAACTTAGATGTTTAGATTATGAGATGCACACAAAACACAACAACATAATTGCATCAATAAGAGTAAATACATAAATGTGAAGGAAAGTACCGACACGATGATTTATAGTGGTTCGGTCACGAAGATCCTCTTCGCCCTACTCCACTCCTAGAGTACACCTTACTCGAGAGTTACTTCACTATTCAATAAACTCCTTAAGGTGGAGAAACCATACACAACGTCGCTTATCCAATTTCTGAGTCTAAGCTAAAAGTCGAGTCCTAATCTTAGGTAGGACCAATCTACACAACTTCGCCTACTTCACCATTTTCTGACACAAGGCTATATGTTGAGTCCTGATCTTAGGTAGGACCAATCTACACCCATCTACACCGATCTTCACACTAGGTATGTTTTATGGCCCAACATAACAAACCTTGTGTTTTATGGCCTAAACACATAAACCATATAGATCTAAGCACACAACATTTAGATCTATGACTCTAACACTATATCCAAGTATTAACAAACTTGGATCTACACAACTAACACCTAATCCAAGGATACCCATCACTTGGATCTTCTACCCTTACAAACACATCCAAGTGAACCCAACACTTGAATCTTCTACATATACATAGTAGGAAAACAATGACTTGATCTAGAAGGAGAGATCTTCATCATGTTATGAACCCAACACTTCATGCTAATGAAAGTGTTCTTCTCTTTGCACTTGAGAGGATTGAAGGAGAGAATCACATCTTAAACAAGATTAATCTAAACTAACTAATCAAGGAGTTTAAAGATGTTTTTGAATAAACTGTGCAAAAAGGGTTGAAAGAAAAGTTGGAAATGATCCACTATTTATAGGGCAAGAGTGCAACGGTCAATAAAGAATAATCTTTGGAATATGCCTACTTGGAGACCGTGCAATTTTTTCCTTTAGTGGGGATATGCCATCCGGGGTAGTTTATACCTTCAAAGGATATTCCTTTGGCATATGGAATATGCCAAATTCATATTAAAGAATATTCTTTGGAATATGCCTTAGGGAATGTTAGTACAAACATTACGATGTTTAATCAAGATGATCCCTTCATGTTTTGGTGATGACAAACGTATAACTCGCAATACATAATGTAAAATGTGTAAGGTACTCGTAATCACTCAAGCATACTTATGTATACTTCTCTCGACACCTTGAAGATTACATTCGTCATGAAAGACAAGAAGGACGCACGGTTCTCTTATAGAACACGCGGTTCCTTAGTGATATCGAACCGTGGGAAGATATAGAACCGCGGGCAGTTAAGCCGGTTTAGGCTTACTCAAGATTTCTGGAAGCTTCTAGAAGATGGAGGGAAACTAATAAATTCAAAATTCAAATTTTGAATTTGGGCTCCAAGAATATAAGGTGCATCCTTTTATCCAATGGGTAGTCCACTCTTTTATCCATTGGGTAAAAAGGTGCTCTCTAAGGCAAGAGTTGGCTATAAATAGAAGACTATTCTCTTCCATTTTACTTGCATAAAAAACACAAAAAAAAGCTTCCAATATCCCATTCCTCATTTGCCTCATCAAGAGAAATGAGAAGAACACTTTCACCCTTGTGAAGTGTTAGTGTCTAGAGTCATAACATGATGAAGATCTCTCTATATCAAGTCATGATTATTGTCTTCCTACTATGTATATGTAGAAGATCCAAGTTGTGGGTACACTTGGATGTGTTTGTAAGGGTAGAATATCTAAGTGATGGGTATCCTTGGATTAGGTGTTAGTTGTGTAGATCCAAGTCTTGTTAGTACTTGGATATAGTGTTAGAGTTACAGATCTAAGTGTTGTATGCTTAGATCTATATGGTTTATGTGTTTAGGTTATAAAACACAAGGTTTGTTATGTTGGGCCATAAAACATAACTAGTGGGTAGATTAGGTTGTGTCTTGGTAGTTCTCACTAAACTCTAATGTGATGTGGTTGTGTCTAGGTAGTTCTCACTAAACTATAAAGTGATGTGGTTGTGTCTTGTGAGTTCTCACTAAATTTTAAAGTGATTAGTAGTTGTGTTGTGTGAAGTTCTCACTTAGCTTCAAAGTGAAGAGTCGAAGATTGGTTCTAGCTTTCGATTAGAACTCGACATCTAGCCTTGTGTCGTTAAATGGTGAAGTGGGAAACGTTGTGTAGATTGGTCCTACCTAAGATTAGGACTCGACTTTTAGCTTAGAGTCGGAAATTGGATAAGCGACGTTATGTATGGTTTCCCCACCTTAAGGAGTTTGTTGACTAGTGAAGTAACTCTCGAGTAAGGTGTACTCGAGGAGTGGAGTAGGGCGAAGAGGAGCTTTGTGGCCGAACCACTATAAATCATCGTGTCGGTACTTTCCTTTACATTCATGTCTTTACTATTATAGATGTATTTATATGTTGTGTGTTGTGTGCATCTCATAATCTAAACATCTAAGTTGCGGAAAAGCTAAGGCTTAGTACGTGTGTGCTTCGTGTTTAGATTGTGGTCAAGTGTACATCACTTAGTCTAAACATCCTAGTTGCGGAAAAGCTTATGCTTGGTACGTGTGTGCTTAGTGTTTAGACTATTGCTTGATGTACTCTTGATTCGATGTGTTTGTGTGTTTACTTACTTGTAGTATTTATCTTTCAATCAAATACATTTCATATCTAGTCAAGCTTGATCAAGAATTTGATACAATGGATTGTCAAAGTTTAACATGTAAGTTCACTGTCGGCGGTTCCCTAAATGGACCAGCGGTTCTTTATTGATAAAGAACCGCGGGTACACATAAGGAACCGCGCACAGTGGATTAAGCCGAAATGTTTTAAAAAACTAACTAGAAACTATTCAACCCCCCCCCCCCCTTCTAGTTTCTACAGGGAATATTCTTTGGAATATTCCAAACTCAAATTTCCATATTCTTTTTAATAAAACATTTTCTTAAAAATAAAGTTTATTAAAATCTTTTGTCACATTTGATTAAATGTGTGGTTTAAGAAAATATTAATCCTTGATCACTTAGTTAGGTTAATGACATGTTTATTCATACCTTGAGTGATTCATGCCGAATGCGATCTTGGAGATGTCGAGAGAATTATACAAATGTATTCTTGAGTGATTACGAGTACCTCAATATTTTATATAATGTATTGCAAATTATACGTTTGTCATCAACAAAACACACACAGATTATATCGACATAACATTGTAATGTTTGCACTAACAATCTCCCCCTTTTTGATGATGACAAACAATTAAACCGCAACGCATATTAAAATGTATAAGTTACTCGTTTACACTTACTTCTCCCCCCTTTTGTCGAATCAAAAAGGTAGTCAACGTCTTTGAAGAAGAGAAGAGTCAACATCGAGAGAGCACACATCCAAAGTGGTAATCATCGATAACACGTCTTTTAAAGGAGAGAAGAATTGACGTCACGAGAGCTTAAATCCGAAAGGTAGTCTTCATTTGTAGAAGAGTAGGATCGACTTCGAGAGAACATGCATCCAAAAAGCTAATCATCCATTGTGGTTGTCGGTTGAGAAGCGAGAATCCAAACCATAGACCCATCATCTAAAGATATTGAGCTTGCGTCATCCTAGTGAAGTCTTCAATCAACATAGGTTAACCAACTCCATGCATAATAAAATGCTTATCTTCGAGATTCCAAAATTCATACTTGCAAGAAGTTCGATGAATGCAATTTAAGTGAGTCAACGATCGCAAATGTAATGACTAGAAATCTTGCAAATGCTCCCCTTGATATGAGCTCCCCCTTGCTTGAGGAAACCAATGAAGCAAGATAGTGACAAGCTACAAAGAAGGGTTAGAAAAGTCCTACAAAACAAAGTTAGTGGACAAGAGCATATATTTATAGCAATGTCACCCAAGCAGAATTAGCTTTAAACATCTTAAGTACAAAGAGAGGGACTCAAGAGAAAGCTAAAACAATCTTAACTTTTAGAAGTGTCAAAAATATGACAAGTTAAGAAAAATAAGAGGGCTATTAGATAGAAAAGAGAACCCAACTTATTTAGGTGACACCAAAAAAGAACATAAAAAGGACTATAGAGAGAAAAGAAATGTACAATTTATAAAAAAAGAAAATATTGTCGAGGGGACATACTCTACTTTAATATTATGGCAAAAATACAAAACTAAAGAGAGTATGACATCGACAATAAAAACAATTCCACATAGTCAAAAAGAGAGAAAGAAGGACTATGATGAAAAGAAAAATGAGGATGATAATCAAATCGTTTGCACAAACAATGACAAGCATTGAAGAAAGAAGTATGCATGCGATGCTATCAATCCAAAAAAAAAATAAAAAGTCTAAGGAGAGGATTTTGACAAGATCAAATCACAATTGATGGAATAGAGGTAGAGAAGAAACATCCATACCAATTGTAATGATAATATGTCAAAAGGTTAAAAGCTTAGAATTTTTGGAATCACCCAAGAAAATTCAAGATTTAACCAAGATCCTCTCAAAAGGTTAAAAGCTTAGAATTGTTGGAATCACCCAATTCAATTATTAATTTTAACCGCAATCAATTCTCAACAATGAGAAAGACGAAAAATATCAAACCAAAGACATTGTGACCTTGAAAATAATTCCTTTAGAAAGCTCCAAAAGATTTAAGTCAGGAATCAAGGAACAAAAATAAATAAAAACCAAAAGCGAGGATAAATCGACGCTTAAGAAAAATACTAGATATAAGACATTATAGGCACGGATGCTTATGAATGTCGACACCAAAAGGATGACTCAATTATATAGAGAAAGTGATCAAATAAGCCAAAGAATATAAAGACCAAGATGGATGGTGTTTAACATATGATAAACTACATGCTCAAAGTTCCGTAGCTCTTCTCAATCATTGTGAATGTTCAAAGAACAATTACATGACGAGGAAAGGGTGGTGCTCGACTTGACTTAGTTTAGAAAGGATAGAAGAGAGAGACTCAACTTAGAGAGGCATGATTAAAATAAATCGAGGGAGATTCAACAATGATAATTTCACAAAATGATTCAAGAATACTATACCTTATTAGGTGATAGTGAAGTCTTGAAAGAAAACGAGAGAAGAAAGGAAGGAATCTTCAAGAAAACTGGACAAATAGAAAAAGACCAAAACGAACAAAAGGGACTCATTGGTCGCGGTTCATTAAATAGGTCCGCGGTTCATTATCAAAAATGAGCCGCTAGGTTATTTAAGGAACTATGGACAGTAGGTGTCCAAAACCGATTATCGACTCAAAAGAAAATCACCTGGTCAAACAATTTAACAAAAGTTGCTAAATGGCTTGAGAGTCAGCTTCGGATATGACTTTTAACAATTGCAATTGCAAGTTAAAATTACATGAATATTTTGAAAGAAGTATTTATGTTGTCAATCTTACTAGGATAGGAATTAGATTAAGATCTAACCTTCCTTGACAATCAAGTGAGAAAACAAAGAAGAAAAGGAAGATCACAAGGAAAATGAGATCCAAGACCCAAAGACATATCATGTTGAAAAACATGAAAGGAAATACAAAAAAATAAAGATCATACAAAGATATATTAAACACAAGCCTAAAACTTAAGCATAATTTTAATCTTAGTTACACTAGAATTCTAAGATTTGCTTAAATTAGATGTCTTAGTAATAAGCAATCCACATGCTTAAATGAAAGACAAAGTGGTGGCGGAATTTGGTGGAGAAGGCTTGGTGATAATCTTGTAATTCAACTCATCATAGATATAAGACATGACAAGATGTTGATATTGACAGCAATGACAATATGCTCCATGATGCATGACATAATCTTGTGATGGAGTAAGAACACAAAAGGGAAGTGGTGGAAAAAGAGAGTTTCCAAAATCAATATCCTTTGAAGGAGAAAATATTTAATTTGGTGTGTTCTGTGGTGAATTTAGATTGAAAGAGATTTTAGAAAACAGTGGATAATCAAGGCTTTCATTTGAAAAAAAATACATTTTGCTTTGGTGTGAAAGAGATTTCAAAATGTTTGGGTTAAGAGGAGAAAGCACAATATATTTTGGGAGTGACCAAAGGTTTGAAACAAGGATTACAAAGGGTGATGGAACAATTGGGAAATTTTGGAAAACCCGTTTTTAAAGGTGTCTGCCCGCGGTTCCTTTTCTCCACCGGCGGTTCCATATCGATATGGAGCCACGGTCTCTATAAAGAACCGCCCACAGAGGGTGTGTTTTGAAAGATAAAGGAATTTTTCCAATTCAGCAAATCTTAATGTTCTAGTCTAACTTATCATAAAGTCATGCTTAAGAGCAATAAAAACTAGAACACACACAAGGGAAAAACACATAGGTACAATTAGCACGTAGGAAGAAGGCTAAGAAAAACCTAATGTCTATAAAATAAAAAGACTCCTAATGACATACAAAGTTTATCAAAGTAAACTATCATTAGTCATATTTAGGAAGAGCCATTTAGCCAATTTAGAGAATGAGTATGAGACTATCACTAGAGGTTCTCAATTAAGGCTAAGCACGACCGTTTTTACGAGTTATAAAATAACCCATCTTCCAACACGGAAGTAATTCAACCGTTAGGTCAAACTAATATTCTAGTGCATAAATTCTCTAGTGGTCAAATGTAATTGCTACATTTGTCTAATAAAGTGTAGCAAGGATAAAAGGTGTATGATGACACAATGCACAACCTAATGAGGGTAAAGAATGAACCATTTCATATCTTGTCAAACAAGTCTAGCTAAGGTTATTTACCTTAGTAGAACTTGAGGCCAATCACTTTGAAGTGTATAAACACTGTTTACACAAAACAAAGGAACACTCTTGATTGGTCTTTCGAAAATGACATATTTACAAATTGCATTGCAATGTAAATTACTTGAGTATTTCGGATGAAACATCCAAGTTGTCAAACCGACTCCATTGTGCATTATAAGCAATTATTAAACAAAATATGTCTAATAATTTGAACAAGTAGATTCAATATACCATCATCAACACAAGTGTGAGTTATGATCCGATGTATATTATTAATAAACCACATTTATGTCTACACACAAAAAACATGTCAATTAGATTCAATAATGATACCAACCATAGTTTGAATAATAAATTGATATTTGATCGAAATCTTTCTTGATTCTCATAAACACTCCTTTAAGAGACAAAGTTAAGACTTTCAAAGGGTGTTTCATGTTTTATAGTGAGACATTAATCTACTTGAGCTAATAACACAATGATCGAGTAAGACGACCCACATCAATAGATTTGACAAGCTCCAAAAGCTTTCAAACCTAAAATTGTTAAAGAACATGCCAAGGTGTACAAAATGTTTATGTAAACAATTTTAAACCAAGAGATGTTAATCCTATATGCAATGCACACATAAGTAGACAACTAAGTAACACTACTACCAATAGTAATGATCACTTAAGAATGTCTGAAGACAAAAGAAAAAACACAAAAGCATTCGTCTTTGTTTTGAGTGTTAGATACACCAAAGTATACATAACTTGATTTTATTTGAAAAAAGTTTTCGACCCATTTCAAAATTAATTAAGTTTAACACTTTATAAATATATCAATTTACAAGGATATATCAACAAGAGATGTCCAACTTAATATAAAAGTGACAAGCATCAAAAACCACCTTGGTTCGGGGGTTCGGGGATGATCAAAGAACATATATGCCATTGTTAGTTCTAGTGAGAGAAAGTTAGAGAGAGGTGAAAGGAAAGTTGTGTGTTTTATTTCAAGTGAAATAAAACAAAAGAAAAATGAACTAAACTTCCACACCCCCATGGAGAGTCATGGGGGTATTTATAGGCCTACCAATACTAGACTATCTATCCTTTACATAAATAGTCCCTGCGTATAGCAAAGTATATAAATCTAGTCCAACTCACGTAAAAGGCGCCAGTTTACCAAAAAGTAAGTCTAACAATCTCCTCCAAGATGGTGACTCACGTGAGTTGGTTACAATGATTCCTACAAGCAAAAATAAAGAAAAATGATAAGCTTGAATTCCAGCATTCCTTGAAACAGTCTTCAATGACCTTCATCTTCTTGAATACTCCAGCTCTATTTCTTCAGCTTTGTAGAATCTAGTTGAGTTTTTCTCCCTCCCAACTATAAGGCCTTTCAGAAAACAAGCAGTAAAGACAGCTCCCTCCCAAACAGATCATACAGAGGAAATCTATGGGAGGTGATAATGTCATCAACATTTTCTCACAATTTGAAGCAATCCCAGTCTTGATTCTATGATAGATTACCAGAAGTACACACTCTATCCCGAACATGAAGTAAAACTGTAGCACCATAGTCAATTAAGTCCCGGAAATGCACATTTCTCCTGACAGAACAGTGATGATAAAAAGTTGCCACATCAAAGTCAATTAAGTCCCGAATGTAGTCAACTTATCCCTTTATGTAGAAACAGTAACACCAAAGTCAAGTGACCTCGCATGTACACATTTCTCCCTCCAAAATGATACCTATTAAGGGAATCATCCTTCATGTGTGTACGTGGTATGCCAACTGGAACCGCTTACTTAGTAACCAATACAATGTGAGAAGATGTCAACAATATCTCTCTAAAAAAAATTCTCTCTTGATCATCCCGAACTGAATCCCTTTATCAATTCTGTTGGCTATTGATAGTGACCATTGATGAAGATAACCCGATAATCTGAACTTGAAACTGAAGTAGAATTCCCCAAACTTGAACTTAAGCTTGCACTATAGTAGAATGAAGAGTGATGCGGAGAAGTCTTAAACGTACCCTATACCAACAGGTGGTATTAAAAAGGTACAACTTCTCTAAAGTACCCTATACCAAAACAGGCGGTATAAGAAAAGGTACTACATCTCTTGAAGAAATCCACAACTGCAAATGCGTGTGACACTGAGAACCGCAACGAAGCTCCCAAAAAATGATAGTTATCCATGTCGTTGTCCATCCTCCCCTTGACAATGGAAACTAGATACTTCAAGTCTTATTCATAACCGTATACGCTCGAAAAAAGTTATCTTAAAAAGTCGTAAGTACTCCTTTAAAGATAAAATAAGAACGCCTCTGAAAAATCTCACTTCAACCTCAAATAAGTAGCATCGAATCATCTTCGTAATCACATAAACCGTAATAGTCGTTAGGAATTTAGGTGAATTTTTTATAAGGATCGTTTTAGTGTAATGTATCGTGTTTGTTGTGTTTGTTGTGTTTGTCATTCGTGAGGAAGTGTTATGATCGAAAACGGATACCCGGCCTTGAATGTCACTGTAACACCCCCAAATTTACACAATTCAATACAGCAGAAGACTCTTTGGTGTTACGGGATAGCACATTACTCACATCATAGACAACGCTTAAAAGTCGCGTCGTTTAATAATAAATCATTTCCATTCATAAATATCAAATTTACATAGGTCTCAAGTAATTGTATTTCATACAGGTTTTACAAAGCATTTGAATGGAAATTATTATTTAAGTGCGGGCCATGAATTCTTGTCGTCTTCCCGAGAATTACCTTCAAGTACCTGAGATAAAACATGTTAAAAGAAAAGGTCAGCGAAAACGCCGAGTGAATTCATAGAGTTTTAATTAAATCCATCAATATAACATCGCTCTATAAAATTATTACCGAAAATCATTTTGTACAAATCTTTGTAATAGGCCATAAAATAGCCAAAGTCATTTTATACAAATCCTTATCAAAATCGTAGTATAGGCTTTTGTCTTCAAAATCATTATACGAACCAATGTCGTAAAAACATCATACAATACGTTTTATAACGTTGTATAAAGTTAAATAAAAACCGTTATATGAATATGGTTATGTAAAACCAAAACACGAACATCATATCAATAGTAAGACCCCGTATTGCTAGTCAGGCAATATATCGTAATTTAGTGCGTATAGCAGTATTTCGTTATTTGGATTATTATAAGCCGCATAACATTGTTACCTTACTACAACAAATAACGGGTAGCTAGCCCGAAACTCATTTGCCCATCTAAATTAGCGTGTCGTCACAATAATTACGCTTGTGTAAATCTTCTCATACATAAATTCGCTTACCAATCAATGTGGCACGACGGGGATCAACCGTCAAGGCGCGAACTGGGGTGATCGTCCCCAAATAGTACTATTATATGCATAAGCGTCTACAAAATCCTGGTAGTTCACAATTCATGCTAATGGGACTTTTAGTGACATAACCTAACTTTAATAATCCATTTCATTTCATCTATCGGGTCATTTAATCATTCATCGGGTCATACAATCATTCGGGTCCAAATCAATAAACAAACAATCGGGACAAATGGTGTCCTATTTTATCAAAACTAACATGTTATCTCCCTCGCGGGTTTATAAAACATTTCATAAAAACATTTAAAAGAGTGCGAGGCTATGAACTCACGTTGATGTGGGAAGGCGGGTTATCTCCCTCGGACGTACGGTACGTGCTTCAATCACGGAAACCTAGACAAATAATACTCGTCTTAGACTCTTGTCCAATGACTTTATAAAAATAACAATTATGTATACATATGATGATTTTATATATATAATGATTATCAAGTGGGTTTATACATTCTCATTCACTCATTTTAGTGTTATGTATTGGTAACTTTTATACTAGTTTACTAGTTTTACTTATGTACATGTTTTAGGCCCAATAAGCCTATTACAAGCCCAATACTTTTCATTAGCCCACTTATACTTTTAATATCAGTATTATACTTTACATGTTGGGCCCAAGTGGGTTAAGCCCAATAAGTAAATTTATAAGTGTTTAGCCCATTTAGTTGGATTATTAGTCCAATAATGCTAACTTAGCCTGTTAATGTCCATATGTTATATAGTTCGGGTTTCATCGGTTTTTACTTGTATTAGGTACTTATATATCAGTATATTACTTTTAAAAAGTTTACATTAGACGTGTCCGACCGTCTAAGTTTTAATTGACGAAAAACGTTAATTTTACAGTATTAGCCGAAAAGACGTAAAAATCATGTTTATAGTTTTTATAACTTATAAAACTTACCAAACTATCATTTTTATAAAATTTTCATTTATTTATCCTTATACATATTTATATAAATGTAATATATAAGTTAGTGGGTTTTAATTTCACATTTTATACTATATTATTTGAGTGCTTATATAATAGTATTAAACTTTAATTTCACAAAATATGATTTTTAGTTTCACTTTCACCATTTTTATCATATCTTGAGTTCTATAAGGAGATAGAAGCTCATTTTTGGATGATATAAACTTCATATTATGTGCTACAAAGAAGTTAGTTATAGCTACTGTTCAATCCATGTCTAAGTATCCTTAACAGTCCCTACAATACAGACTATTCAGATTGGTATACTAATTTTGTTTTGATCATATCTCACTCATTATAATGATTCCATTGCATGGCCAACTCTCACATGTGTACAAGTCCTAATACTTACTGTATATCAATTTATCTATACCATTTTATCAGTTTATCATAAGGTTCTTTACTGTTTTATACAGCCTACTATTTTAAGCAAGATTTTAACATCTTTTCTTGTAGTTTTCAATCTTTTTAACCATATCTATCCACACCAAATCCCCACATAATATTTTGATCATCATTAATCATCATATACATATACATAAATAAAGAAAATACAAGATTACATAATCAAAATAACAAAAGGATAGGAAGAACAATCTTTATACCACCATTAGTGATGAAAAGATGAGGTTTTTGATGAACAAGACTTGATTCTTGTTATCAAATCTTCAAATTTAGCAAGGAAACTTCTTAGGTCCTTTGGATAGATGAACACCTCCATGAATTCATCCCTAAACTTCTTCTTGAAAATCAGCCCAAAGACCTCCATGAAAACTCCTTTTCACATGTTAAGATCACCTCCAATCTTCATATCTTCAAAGGGTTTTCATCTTGTGCAAGTTAAATACATGATTCATGGTTAAATTTTTGATCAAATGGTGGTTTATGAGGGTATATGGGACGTTCATAGAGACACAACAAGAGAGAGTTGTGAGTTGTTTTGCATGTAGAAAAGTGAGGAAGTGGTTTAATGTTGAATGGTTTTGTTAGGTTGCTAGTTTGGTGTAAAGATTAGGACAAGTGTCCTAGTCTTTTCATGTAAAGTTGACACACCTCAAGTGTGTTGGCTAAGCTTTAGCCATCTCATGGTGGGGTGAGGCAAGTGTAAACTTGTCTCATCCCACTAATTTACGGGTACTTCTCGATTCTAGTTTCCTCTATTTGCGTGCCCTCGGGTCGTTTTACGAAAAACGTTTTTATAAATTATGAATCAACGACACAAAACGAATCTAATAAAAATTTTCTTATCAAAAACGGAGTTCAAAAACGTAAATACGTAATCCTAAGGTTTCCGGTTTAGTCGTAAAGGACGTTAAATTAAAATCGTAAGTCCTAATCTCTTCTCGTAAATTTGTGAGTTTATGAACCAACATAAATTTAAAATTCCAAAATAATATTCACGGATAAATTTATTTCCTGAAATGTCGGACTGTCACCAAAACGGTGTATGTAAACGTAAGCACGTAACGTAGAATCCTCCGGTTTAGACGTAGTCGATGCTACTTCAAGACGTAAATCCAAATTTCTTCCCATAAATGGGTGAGTTCATAATATAACATTAAAATATTGTTTTTAAATAATACTTGAGAATAAAATATCAACCATAAATTGACGGATTGTCACAGTCACTGTTTAAACGGCCCGCCAAAGTAGTAAAATCCGTCACATAAGCATTTATCCCGACAAAATATTTGCCACATGGTTCTTACGAAATACCCGGCTCAATCCAATGATAACTCCCGTAATCCACATAATTCATTATAATTAGTTTTGCACCATTCGGATATATAATCAGTCATACTGAATACGATTGCAAAAATTAATTAACCCTCTAAATGCCTTCGGTAAAAGATTAGCCCCTCAAATATACCAGCAGTTGTATATCGTTTATAAAATTAGGTCCAATACCAAATATAAACGAAACGTGTATACGAAGCAAAACGTAATATGTCCATCACCATTTATACTCGGCCCTACTCAATGTCAAAATACACGATCCTATACACTAAGTACACGGCCCAAGAAAAAGAAATGAAAGGAAAACTAATTCCATTTGCATGGTCCACCAACTGGGATATATATCACCATATAATATAATCCCTTGTTACCACCGCCTCTTTTCCATATGACCACGTGTAGTCCACTGAAAACAAGACCTGGCCCACTAGCACACTTGAAAAACAATAAAAACACACCAAACCCACTCACATATCTCGTAACATCCGCCCCCAATATCATCTCTCCCAAATCACCATCTTAGTCTCATATAATCCAATTCAAATCAATACCTAAATTCCCTCCATTAAACATTCATCCATGGAACCATAATACCAACATCATCTTCTTAACATTCTGATTACACAAACTGATTAATCGAACCGATGCAAAGACGTGCACTACAATAATCTTCAAGATCTAAAGAAAGATCTAAGGTAGGTTTATTTGTGGATGCATGAATGAGTCAAGGTCAATGAAGATAATTTGTTAAACTTAAAAAATATTTTTACAGATTAAAAAAAACGTTTAACAAAACCAGAGATCAAGATTGACATGTATTCAGTCTATAAATCGAGTCTAGGTGGTGGGTTTAGGGGACGATGGGATTAGGACTAGATTGAGTGGTGTTGAGGAGATAAAAGGATGGAGTTATGAATATTGTTACAGTTTTGATCTCGGTTTAGGTTTGAAAGTCCATGAGTCGAATTAGAATGTTACTGGTTTGTGTGTTGTGATACAAGATTGGTTTTGGATTACTGGTTTTGTTAAAAAATGATGTGATAGGTATAAACTGATGGGTTTCTTGTAAAAAATAAGAGTCTAAATCTGATATATTAATTAAACTGATATAAACTCCACTGTTTTGACTTTCTTGAGATATGATCGTAGTGGCCAACGCATGATACGATCGCAACATTGCCATTGTAACATACGAGCCATCGCAGTCAATGTGATCAAGGTAGCCATCGCAATCAATGCGATCAAAGTAGCCATCAGAATGAATCTGAGTATCCCATCGTAGTATGCCATCTCAAAATTCCATCGTAATATCCCATCGAAATAGGTTTTTGACCAAGATTTTTGTAACCCCGAAAAAAAATGGTTGGACCATATTTTTTTTGTCCAATTACACACTCAAAAAAAATGCAGGACAGATTAAGGAAAGAAGGGACAAAAACACAAAACCAGGGTAAAAAAATGGACAAAAATTATATGACAAAGCACTTTGAAACAGATTTAGACAACAATAATTTGATACGAGGCACTTTGACACAGAGTTCGGACAATAAATTTGCGACATTTAACATAATCAAAAAATATAATAACAAAACATGTTAAAATCTGATCAAGAATTGAATCCAAAATGTACGAATAGTGAAACTTGATAACACAACACGAATCTGAAGACACGACACAAACACAAATCACACGGATACAAGACACCCCCGGTTTGCTCTAATACCAATTGACAAGCATAAAAAACCACCTTGGTTCGGGGGGTCGGGGATGATCAAAGAACATATATGCCATTGTTAGTTCTAGTGAGAGAAAGTTAGAGAGAGGTGAAAGGAAAGTTATGTGTTTTATTACAAGTGAAAGAAAACAAAAGAAAAATTAACTAAACTTCCACACCCCCATGGAGAGTCATGGGGGTATTTATAGGCCTACCAATACTAGACTATCTATCCTTTACATAAATAGTCCCTGCGTATAGAAAAGTATATAAATCTAGTCCAACTCACGTGAAATGTGCCAGCTTAGCAAAAAGTAAGTCTAACAGAAAGAGTAAAACACAAGTTTTATGACAAACCGAGACTCAATACGTTGGACAAAGTATAGAACTTAAAAAACATCCAAAATTTAAAGTTTTAATAAAGGTTTGGAATTATTTTTAATAGAAAGGAAATTCAATTACGCTCGAAATGACGGGTGGCACGACTTCTACGGACTTACGGTTGAGTTTATATGATTTTTCAAAGTTTGCAAAAATCTGTGTCAGACTGACTCCGGTTCCTTATTAATAAGAAACCTCGGGGAACAGATAAAGAACCGTGGTCAGTAGGCAAAAATTTAGTTTTTGGCCAAATCATTTGGTAACATTTCGGAAGGACTTAGGACTCTAGAAAATCATTTTTGACACATAGAACTCGTATTTTAGAGTTAATTGTGACACAAAAGGTTTTATACTTCCAAACATGAAAATATTTAATTCAAGCTATTATACAACGTTTATTTAACACCAAAACTTGTACAAATGAAACAACAAAATACATTTCATAAGCAATCACTCTTCATGAACAATTTGATATAAAGATCGTCTCTATTTTTATAAACCGTTTCATTTAAAAATAAAAAAACCATTTGTTTTGAAAAAGAGAGCAAAGATCGGTCCAAGATTTAAAGTACAATATACTTCATCTTGAATAATCACGCTCTAATACCAATTATAGAAACTAGAAGGGGGTTTGAATAGTTTCTAGTTACTTTTTTCAAAACATTTCGCATAACTCACTGTGCGCGGTTCTTTAAACATGGCCGCGGTTCGTTATCACTAAAGAACCGCGTGTCCCTTTAAGGAACCACCGACAGTGAACTAGGGTATTTATTACATGTTAAGCTTTAACAATCCTTGGTATCAAATTCTCAATCAAGCTTTACTAGATATGAGATGTGTTTGATTGAAAGATAAATACTACAAGTAAGAAAACACACAAACACATCAAATCAAGAGTAGATCAAGCAATAGTCTAAACACTAAGCACACACGTACTAAGCATAAGCTTTTCCGCAACTAAGATGTTTAGACTAAGTGATGTATACTTGACCATAATCTAAACATGAAGCACACATGTACTAAGCCTTAACTTTTCCGCAACTTAGATGTTTAGATTATGAGATGCACACAACACACAACAACATATAAATGCATCAATAAGAGTAAAGACATAAATGTAAAGGAAAGTACCGACACGATGATTCATTGTGGTTCGGTCACGAAGCTCCCCTTCGCCCTACTCCACTCCTCGAGTACACCTTACTCGAGAGTTACTTCACTAGTCAACAAACTCCTTAAGGTGGAGAAACCATACACAACGTCGCTCATCCAATTTCCGACTCTAAGCTAAAAGTCGAGTCCTAATCTTAGGTAGGACCAATCTACACAACTTCGCCTACTTCACCATTTTCTGACACAAGGCTATATGTTGAGTCCTAATCTTAGGTAGGACCAATCTACACCCATCTACACCGATCTTCACACTAGTTATGTTTTATGGCCCAACATAACAAACCTTGTTTTTTATGACCTAAACACATAAACCGTATAGATCTAAGCACACAAGACTTAGATCTATGACTCTAACACTATATCCAAGTATTAAAAAACTTGATCTACACAACTAACACCTAATCTAAAGATACCCATCACTTGGATCTTCTACCCTTACAAACACATCCAAGTGAACCCAACACTTGGATCTTCTACAAATACATAGTGGGAGAACAATGACTTGATCTAGAATGAGAGATCATCATCATGTTATTAACCCAACACTTCATGGTAATGAAAGTGTTCCTCTCTTTCCACTTGAGAGGATTAGAGGAATGAAGGCGAGAATCACATCTTAGACAAGATTAATCTAAACTAACTAATCAAGGAGTTTAAAGATGTTTTTGAATAAACTGTGCAAAAAGGGTCGAAAGAAAAGCTGAAAATGATCCACTATTTATAGGGCAATAGTGCAACGGTCAAAAACACCCGCGGTTCTTTATCAATAAGGAACCTACCGCTTGGAGACCGTGCATTTTTGTCTCTTAGTGGGGATATGACATTTGTGGTAGTTTATGCCTTCAAATGATATTCCTTTGGTATATGGAATATGCCAAATTAAAATTAAAAAATATTATTTGGAATATGCCTTAGGGAATATTCTTTGGAATAATTCAAATTCAAATTTCTATTTTCTTTTTAATAAAATAGTTTCTTAAAAATAAAGTTTATTAAAATCTTTTGTCACATTTGATTAAATGTGAGTTTTAAGAAAATATTAATCTTTGATCACTTAGTTAGGTTAATGACATGTTTATTCATACCTTGAGTGATTTATGCCGAATGCGATCTTGGAGATGTCGAGAGAAGTGTAAAAATGTATTTTTGAGTGATTACGAGTACCTTAACATTTTATATAATGTATTGCGAATTATACGTTTGTCATCAACAAAACACAAAGAGATTATATCGACAAAACATGGTAATATTTGCACTAACAATATGAACAATGACACATTCATGTTTAGGATTCCCGACAGGCATGAACAAGCTCACCTCTCTTAAAAGCGCTTCTTAAAGAGTGAGAAGTGGTTGATTCTCAACACAAGTCACTACTTCTGTGAACTCGCTGCAAATGGTATTATTGGTCGGCCGGTTAATAAGATCAGAAATAATTTGGGGCCACGAGTTCGAAATATTCTAAAGCTTAGATAACAACTTTAACCTGCCCCAAACGTTGGCAGCAAACTGACATTCAAAAAATAAACGGCAATGATAATCCTTACATGATTTGCAGAATGGACATGCCATATCTGGAAAATTTAGTTATAATATAGGCATAAGAAAATTGAGTTCTATTATAGGCACGCAAGTAGATTGGATTTTATAATTAGTATTTTGTATTGAAATATTACTCGCACATAAGTAGATCGAGTTATATACACCATGTCTTTTTGGTTATTGAAATAATTTGTATCAGTATAAACAAACAATTTGAGCTTGTAAGCTTATTAGACATGAGTTAATCCAAACACCTCGAAGTTGAATAGATCTATACAGAAACTTTTTAAAAAAATAAGTCAAATTTAATGAATATACAAATTTGCAGATTTAACAAAGAAATAGTTTGGTTTGTAGTCTTATATACAAGTGGTATATTAATGGGCTAGTCAATATTAGGGGTGTAAATGATCTGAGTCGAGTCGAGTTTTGACATAAACGAGTCAGACTTGTTTATTAACAACCCGTCTCAAGATCGGATCGAGCTCGAACAAACTTTTACAAATAGGCTCGAACTCGCAATCGAATATTTTTGTTGTTGTTCGAGCTCGAGGTCGAGACCTGTTTAAGAATTTTAACATATTTTTTACTACTACAATAAACTAACTTTGAGGTCGAACTTCATACGCTCGTTTGTTAACTCAAGCTCGAACTCGAAAACTCGTTTACAAAATTATTTTTTTTATAATGTTAAAACTAAACCTTATGTAACTTATAAACTCAACAACGATTATTTTTAATTACATTTAAAACTTAAATAAATTCAAAACTAGGAGAGTTTGCTTGTATAGAGTTTTTTTTATCATAAGCGTTTTCTAATTCAGAAAATGTGGCATAATTTTACTAGTTATGTCTTTCTTGTACTAGTAAAAATTAATATTCGACCAAATTATGCACTCTCGTTAAAGTTGGATCTACATCCGAATAACATGTAATCATAGTAAAAATGCAATGTTATCACATGTTATTGACCATCTTTTACTCATTGCATTTGACTATTACATTAATGAATAACGGGTTTAGATTTTATGTAATATTGTATCCAAATTTGTTTTGTAATACATGTCTTGAAGATATTCGGCTGAGTATCTCATGTCGCATCAATAGTTGTAAGAAATTACGGAGTTGAAGTGTTCTACAAATAGTGAGGTGAAAGCATGAAAAAGTTTAAAAGTGTTTTAGCATCTTGGTCCATGATTTGGGTGATTTCATAGTGTTCTTTGTTTAATAAAGTGTATTTTCTTCATAGTTATTATTTTTAATTAAAAATTAATTATCAATACTTACTAAAATTTAAAATATATAAATTTTCATAAAAAGTTAAATTGTATGGCTGAATTAGCTCGCTCGGCTCGTTAAGCTCGACAAGCTCAATCGGCTCGAGTAACTAGACGAGCTTTCGAATGAGCTGAGCCAAATATTGTCTTTTAGCTCGACTCGTTTAACTAAACGAGCATCTTTTTCTGTTTCGAATCGAACTTGTAAAAGCCAATTGAAATTACCATTTTTGTTTTTTTAATACTTTAATATCTTTCTTATTTGTTATTTTAACATAAGCTTTAACAGTTAATTGGTTTTCCATGTAACTTATAGCATTTAGTTTTGCTTATATACTTCATCATGTTTTTATTTTTTTTGTTATATAACCTTTGTCATTTCATTGCTTTTGAATATAAGCTACTAAGCTTTAATATTTGGCATTGGAACAAAGACGGTATACCTTTTGAATATAAGCTACTTATAGCATTTAGTTTTGCTTATAAATTTCACGAATTTGCAAACACTTTTCAAATCTTATGGATTGTGATATTTTAAAGTTCATATGAACTTTACCATTAATGTTATCTGGCCAAAATAAAGTAAATCGGATCCCTCATTAGGAATCACTGTTTTGTTTGTGAAAATTCTCTACCGTTGAAGTTCATATAAATTTTACGAGATCTTGATCCATGTTTTATACTAATTCTAGCTTAAGGGTTGTGTTCTCTTTATGAATTATTTTGCAATGATCTAATGTAATATGTTTGAATATATAAGAGCCGGCTGGAAATCATCTTTCAAAGTAAAATGAAACTAAATGGTTTTTGGTTTTGTCCCACATTGATGAGGTAATAAAAATTAAAGACTTTTATATGTGTGACTAGTTAAAAGACTCGTGAAATTTACGGGTATATTAAAAAAAACGTTGAAAGAGTTAGGGAATCACACTGATTATTACGAAGCTATTAGTTAAAAAAAGCCACATCTGAATAAAGAAACGTAAAATATATAGCAATCAAACAAACGTTATATGAAACACAATAGGCAAATCACAAAAAAAAACATCAACATTTTATTATACGAATGCGGCATATGTGTACATGA
This sequence comes from Glebionis coronaria, assembly GCA_025667525.1. Taxonomy (NCBI): domain Eukaryota; kingdom Viridiplantae; phylum Streptophyta; class Magnoliopsida; order Asterales; family Asteraceae; genus Glebionis; species Glebionis coronaria. The sequence continues at coordinate 2,655,459 of CM046874.1, forward strand.
AGATGTGATTATAAATTATGTAGCAATTCTTTATTGACCACGTTGATCTTGGTATTAATGAGATTTCCGTCCTCGTCATGAATAAACATCTTGAGTTATTTTTTGCTCGTATCATGAGAGATGGAAACATATAATTGGCCATGTGAAAAAATGGGTCATTTAAGTTAAGGTCAAGAATTTTGGTTTAAGTTGTTTCCGTGAGGGGGTAGCGATATGCAAATGAATAATCTCCTTACTCACTTACAGAACTACATTATTTCTTATCAGTGGGTTAAATTGAATTGTTACTATATGTTTTTATTTCAAGAATATGTGCGTTTCCCTCCTTCAAGCAAATCAGCAGGATAATCAGTTGTGGAAAACTATTGCAGAAAACTACAAATGGGTTATTAAATGAATTCTCGGTAAGTATTTCTTGGCAATCTATCCGTCAAAGAAGCAATGAAGTTGTTTGGTCTAGATTGGTGTGGTGGAAGTACGACTTCCCACGACACTCAAGTCACCTTTGGCTCGTTATGAGAAGAAGACTTAAAACTCAATATAGGCTAACGCAATGGGACATTGGCAATAATTTCAACTTTAACCTGCTTCGATGTTCTCTTTGCCATCTTCATCCTGACTCTCATGACCATCTATTTTTTGAGTGCTCGTTCTGTTCTAAAGTATGTAGCATTGTTGGGATGGTTGCTAAGATGTCGAGCAAATCTCCTTTATGGAACGATATCATTAGTTGGTATTGCCCTTATCTTTAAAGGACAATGTTTCAAGTATTGTCGGTCGTCTTAGTTTGGCTTCTTCCACTTATTCCATTTGGAAAGGACAATATAATCGTATTCACTCTAACCTAATTAGGAATGAAGATCAAGTGGCCAAGATTATTTTAGAGACGGTTCGGCTTAAACTTTCGTCTATCAAGTTCAAGAATAATAGTAGTGTGAGACATATGAAAGCTAAATGGAAGATTGCTTGAGTTGTGCATTGAGCTATCATAAAATTCCGATATGGCTTAGTTTTCTATTGTAATGGTTAGCTTAATGTTGGTTGTTCATATTTGAAAATGTTCAAATATGAGTGTTTTTATTTTTCGTTCATATATAATGACTCATTCCCATTCTAATTGTCCTATATTTTTTAAATATATTTCGCCGGGTATAATCCTTTTACACAAAAAGCCACAAACACCTTTAACAGTAACTAAAATGATTTTTTTTTGTGCTCATGGGTCTAATGGTTCATATTAAATTTCGTGATAATAATCTGATTTGCGGCATTGGAGTGATAAGTAAGTTACGATAAAAAAGGTACATCTTTATTGTTAAAAATAAAACATAAACTAAAGGAATGTTTGATAACAAGTTTGGGCTATGTACACTCGTAAGTCTAATACTGAGCTTATGAGCCTTTTACACTTTCAAATGAGTTTATAAGCCTGAAAAATAAGTTAACAAAACACCCTTTAGATCGACCCATTTACAAGTAAATGGGTGGAGATTGCCATTCAAATGAAAGAAGTGTGAAAAAAATAAGTTTTGCACTTAGGGCATCCACTATGGTAAACCTTTGTATAGGTTTATAAAATTGACACATCATATAATGTCATTAATTTTTAAACTTTTTCAGGTTTATAAATATTTTAGTTTATAACATGAATTAAATGCACATAAAGTTTTAGACCTCTAGGCACGAAATGGTTTTTTACTAAGACAAAAAAAAGTTTTAGACCTCTTTATAAAATTTTAGACATCTTTTTGAAACACCATAGTGGATGCTCTTACATAGAATTTTCTCATTCCATGATTAATGAACTCATTATATTACTCTTTCTCATTTTTTATTTTTGGAGAAGACTGAAGCCTTGGCTCCTCCATTTTTACCACTATTATAACTTTTTAATTTATTACGCGATCCTACAATTATTATCTTTTGCATCATATCACGTGACCCGTCATAACTCGCACAATTCACATAATTGAGCTAAAAATAGCTTTAATTTTAATTTTAATATTTCAAATGGATCAATTAAACGTTACTCCTTGAAAAAGAATTACATTTGTTTATAAACGATAAAACTAAAGCAATAAATAGTTTTAAGATATCACTACTTAATGTTTGAACTCAAAAATATTAAGTAGTTTTAAGACTTAGATTTTCACATCCTTGCATCTTTGATTGACATGTGTATGGAACTTTTATGATAAAATGATCTTACAAAATATATCTCACTTTTGGAATATTTGAATTTTCGTTTTAATGTGCATTTTATCAAAGCAAGTATGGTTAAAAATGCCTTTGTAATTGTTAGTATCTTGCTAGTTTTTCTATTTTAATATCACAACCGTTTAAAAACTTATTATGTTTTCAATGTTTTTCTTTCTTGTGAGACATTTTATCATATTGTTGGTGCTCAACTAATAACCATAGCATTAAAAAAGCCTATCAAATAAGAAACCAATATTGAACTCATTATAAATTGGTTAAACAAAGACCGACCTTTTTATTATGCGTCATCACTTTTTATGATAAAAAACGTTTCTCATGAAAATCGATATAGAGAAAAACCGATAAAAATAGTCAAGTAAAATCAAGAAATGTTCTGCACAAATCAAAATAAACAAAATAACACAGACTAAAGTTACACGATAAAGAAAGATCCATGAATCAATACCAATCTTAAGTATTCTAGTCTTAACAAAATAGTTGAAATAATCGAGATCTTCCATCGCCAAACCTCACACCTGTAATGCCAACAAAAGAAAGTGTTAATCCTTTAAATTGCATTTATTCAAAGTATATCAATGAGAACTTTTAGGTTTTGCTACAACACAAATGAGCTGAACTCAATCATTCTAAATTTAATTTAGATCTAAAAAAAGAATTGAATAAATGAGAAAATTACCAATTTTATGGCGTGTGCAACTGGTTGAATCGAAACAGTTTTCGTGTTTCTGAATCAGCGATATTGAGGCGTATCTGATGTGGTGGTGTCAAAGAATGCACATCGGTTTTTCTTTCTGACGAATTGTAACTTATCGTACTTGTGATGTTTCAATCAAGTGATATGTTTATGTCAAATTAAATTGTAAAACTCGTATTTAAAATCAGAATTTTAAATACGCAGTTTTGATTTTAAATAAACGCAAGAATTCAGAAATAAAAACACGAGAATTAAATACGAATTACACGAAAGTTAAATCGAAGTCGCGTTAAATATATGAAAACGGAAATGAATAGTGTGTAGTTTATATTGGACTGTTTTTGTTATTACAATAAAAGAAGATTAAATGGGCTTTTGAGCCCGTATGCCTATAAAAAAAAACGGGGGTTACCCCATGCCCTTTTTACACCAACGTTAAACAAAAAAAAAAGGAGATTAGGGTTGCTATGTATGCCGCCGGTTAGAACAATACAAAGCAGGAAACAGTTTTTTTTCTATCATCGGATTTAGTATTCATGTCATAAGCAGTCCATAACCACGGAAAAGGTAATCAATCCCTTCCTCACTTTCTTTTCGAATCTATCATATGATCTTCATGATCAAACGAAGGTAATCAGCCTTAGAAACAACATTTAAAACCATGTACAGTCGAGTTTTGGGAGTTGGTCACGAACACCCAGAGTTAATCACTCTCGGTCTTTTTTTAATGACGACCTGCCGAGATCATCAGATCTCGGTGGTATGTTGTGTGTTCATCCATAGCCAAAACCTCCTAAACAGGGGCAACGAATAGAAAAGGGGATGTTTGGGGTTTAATAACAGTGGGTAAATCACAACAGGGGTGTTTGGGATTAAATTTCTAAACATGGTGCGTTTGGGATTACCAGGCGATAAGGGGGCGTTTGGGTTTGTCAGAAACAAAAGCAGTGGGAACCACTGCATTAGCAGTGGTAACCACTGCACTAGCGGGGGGAACTCGACCAGCAGGGGGAACTATCAGTGAAAACAGTGGGAACGTACAGTTAGCAGTGGGAACATACAGTTAGCGGGGGGAACCATGGAAACGGCAGCAGTGGCTGCTGTGAGTTTGGAAGCAGGACCACGACCGAGCGGTTGTGGGTTTTGGTTCACGGTTGACCCGAGACAAAGTGTCTCGGGGAGTCTTTGACTCGGGGTTATCGGGTTTATATTTTTCAAATAATTCTTGAAGAAGGTTTTAATTTAAATCATTTAATTAATTACGTTTTTATACCTTAAATTATACGCGTTAAAAATGTTGTTTATTTAAATATATATTAGATAAATAATGTTAACTAGTTTTATAAATAAAAGGTATGGTAATTATTAAATGATTTATTTTCCTTTTTGAAACCAATTAGAGAGACCTTTCTATTTTAGGAAACTTCTAATTTTAGAAACTTTCTATTTCGGGAAAACTTCCTATTTTTAACAGGTTACTCAATACAGTTAATACCATATCAGGGTACAGTATAGTATACAGTAACTAGAAATACATGATATATACTAATCGGTAAACATTTAAAGAACAGTCAGACTTATCATAATTACGCCGGACAATCAGATTAGTCAGATTATACATAAACAGTAATACAAGAATAAAATAAATTAAACTAAGAGCAGATGAGACTCAGTAGTAGTAAACAGTAATCAGTTAACTCATTCGCGTCCGTTATTTATGTAGTATCCGTAAAGTCAGAGTCGATCCTTCAGCTTTCATTCTGATTTCATGACTGGACACGAGGTACGGATTTTCCGTCCTTTCAGCAAGGACTTCCTTTCTATGCATGATTAGGATTCCCCGTCTTCAGCCAAATGTTTTTCCCCAGTATATGTTTAAGTTTATCAGTAATCATGTTAATAACTAAATAAATTGCCTGAGCATTATATACAAGCATGACCAGTTTATGTACTAGTTACGGAGGTACCGTAACCATAGCACTAGAGGCACCGGTGTCGTGACTCACATGCAGGAGAGTGATATCCTGCATCGTCCCACTCATGTTCAGTTTGGCCATTTTTTATAAGTATGTTTAGTGGGGCGTATGGATGCATCCTAGGCTTATATGTGTTACAAGTTATCAGGGTGAATGTGGTGTGTGCTCTACATCCTTCACATTGGAGTTGATCTCTCCACCCAGCACAGTTATTCAGAGGTCACCCCTCTATAGCATGACGAGGTCACCCCTCCAGTTATTCATGCACGGTTGTTACAGCACGTGACCTATATAAACTCTGGCAAATAAAATACAGTAAATGCATGTTTTCAGAATTAATAGTTATATTTCAGTATCAGTATATATGAACCAGGTTTCTCAGATTTTATGCAGAGTTCTACCACATGTTACATATCAGTCTTACAGCTTCAGTATTCTATCGCCTGTTTCATTCAGTATATTCTTATCATGCTTTATATCCGTTCACTGAGCGTTATGCTCAGCCGTAGTTCCTTTCATGTTCTAACGGCAGGTACACCAGGACGCTCTTAGGATTCTGAGAGCATGTGCATTTGGATGGAAGCTATCCAGACTTCTTACTTTATGCATTTCTTACATTATTCTGTTTATCTGGACATTGTTTAGTCCTTTTATTCAGTATTTTATTTTTCATGTTTTGGGCTTATGTTTGGATTGCCGATGTTTGATTCTGGTATTTCCTTTATGGTCAGTTAATGTTTTAGGAAATTTACCTTATGCTTTGATGACACGCCATAAATACACGTAACGGTCCACTTATCCAAGTGGGGTGTTACATAAATATTGGGGATGACGTGGTTTTGGAAACACATGTGGGTTTGAAGATGAGTTTCAAATAATATGATTTAGTCAAATGATATTTGGTTGAGGCTAATGATAAGGTTTGCGATTTGATTGAGACACATTAAACATTAATCATTAATAATACGTTTTCAAGATGGGTATCTTTTTAATTTTCAATGAAGGAGGTTGTACTATGTATAAAATTGGGGCTAAAGTTTCGGTCAGTCAAAACCTTCCGAGTTATGGTTTTGTAGTTTTTTATGCATTTGGTCATTCTACAAATTGTCAAATTACGGCATGATATTGATGGCGATTTTAAAGTGACTTTTTAAATATGCGTATATTCATTTGAAAAGATTAAGAAAGATTACAAAAGTATATTTATTAACCTATAATTAGTTTGTATACTTGAAACAAACTTTAAGGACTTTACAAACATAGAGTTACAATAATAAATTGTATACGTGTAGTATTTTTCCAATACATTAAAACGCATGTTTCAATTGATCACATAATTATTTTTTTAATTATTTTTTAAAACATGTTTTTATTTTTGTAAGTTAATTATGAAATGGTTGTCATGACATAATTAATAGCAAGCTCTAAAAACTTGTACAAATGTATTATTTTAGGAAGTTTATTAATTTTTGAAGGTTAATGAACTTGTAAAGAACTTCATTTCATTAGAGTAAATAGATAGATAGATTTTTGTTATAAACTTTTCACGCCAGAATTATTTTTCTTTATAAACATTTTATTAAAACTTTTCTAAACAACTTGTATTTTTAAAACCTTTATAAAAATTTGTACACGATGAACAATATAAAAATGAAGGATAATTATTTTTTAATATGTTATCTAAAGGATACATAATTTTTCTTAAAGAATAATAACTATTTATAAAAATCGTGTTTTAACTTTTTTTTATAAACACTGTATTTACCATCAATTTAGAATTATTCATTTTTATAAAATCTATTAAAACTTTTTTTTTACTAAATTCGCACAGCTGATATTTATAACATTTTTTTATAATTTTTTTGACTAAATCTTTGTTAAATAATATTTTGTAAAAACTTTTTCATTCCCGAATCTTTTTTTAACTTTCTTTAAAAACTCTTATTTTTGGAAATGCTTTTAATAGCCATTTAATTTTGTTGCATTATGTTCTTGGATTCAGACTTGTTTGAGTTCATCTAGAAGTTCTATTCTTATCAATGGTAGTCCTACCGAGGAGTTTCAATGCTTTTGAGGTCTTAAACAAGGAGATCTGTTGTCTCCGTTTTTATTTATTCTCATTATGGAGAGTTTTCACATATCTTTCCAACGTGTGATTGACGCGGATCTCTTTGCGGGTATTATAATAAACTCTATGGTGAATTTAACTCATTTGTTCTATGCGGATGCGCGCTATTTATTGGTGAATGGAGTGACTCTAACATTGATACGCTTGTGCACGTGTTGGAGTGTTTGCATTGGGCTTCGGGTCTTCGGATAAACATGTGCAAAATTAAAATTATGGGCGTCCATGTGAATAATGGGAAGATTATGAATGCGGCTTCTAAATTGGGATGCTTGGTTTTGAAGACTCCTTTTACTTATTTGGGCACTAAAGTGGGCGATAATATGGGTCGAAAACGGGCATGGAAGGATGTGGAGACTAAGGTATTGTCTCGTTTATCCCAATGGAAAATGAAAACACTCTCTATTGGTGGTAGATTAACTCTGCTTAAAGCGGTTTTGGGTTCTATGCCTATATTTCATATGTCCATTTTTAAAGTCCCTAATAATGTTCTTAAATCCCTTGAATCTATTCGAGGCCGTTTTTTAATGGGATCGAAGTTGGTAGCAGGAAAGCGACATGGGTTCGGTGGAGCAAAGTGTTAACGCCTAAAGATAAAGGGGGTTTATGGGTGTCTAGTTTTTTTGCAATTAATAGAGGGCTTATGATTAAGTGGTTGTGGCGCATTATTACTCAAAAGTACGGTCTATGGTCAACAGTGATTAAGGCGATATATGGTAGATATGGTGGTCTGGAAAATGGGGTTATTGGTGGGCCAAGAACATGTTGGTCTACGATTGTATATGAGAATAAAACTCTTCAGGATCGGGGTATTCGTGTTTCTGAATACATAAATTTGAAGATCGGAGATGGTAAATCAACTTTATTCTGGGACGATCTATGGTATGCTGGGGGTGCTCTCAAAGACTTGTTTCCAAGAATATATGCTTTGGAGACCTGTAAAGATGCTACAATCTATACGAAGGTGAATGATCTGAGTATTGATACCTCGTTTCGTAGAAAAGTAAGAGGTGGAGTTGAAGAAGCTCAATTTAATGCTTTGTTACAGGTTATGCAGTTGATTACTCTTACTCCTTGTGATGATAGGTTCAGGTGGACTTTAGAATCGAATGGAGAATTCTCGGTTGCTTCTATTCGTAAAGTTATAGATCAACATCCTTATCAGGAGGCAAATGGGAAAACTAAGTGGGTAAAATGTGTTCCCATCAAGGTGAATATTAATGCTTGGAGAGTTAAAATTGATGCGTTGCCTACTAGATTTAATTTATCTCGGCGTAGTATGGATATTGAATCCATTAGCTGTCCTTTGTGCAATACCGGTGTGGAGACGACTGATCATCTATTCTTTCAGTGCGACGTGAGTAGACATGTAATGAAGAAAATTGTTTCCTGGTGGAATGTTGACTACGAGGAGATGAATTCTTTTGAAGATTGGAGTTCGTGATTGTCTTCTATTCGCATGCAATCAAAGATTAAATCTTTGTTTGAGGGTGTTTTTTACGGGTTGTGGTGGTTTATGTGGAGATTTCGAAATAAAACATTGTTTGACAAGAAGACTCCTTCAAAGGCGACGATTTTTGATGATCTAGTTTCTGTCTTGTTTCAGTGGTGTAAGTTCAGATGTAAAGCCACGTTTTCTTGGGACGACTGGCTTAAAAACCCATACCTTGTAATTGTTTAATCTAGCTCCTTGCTAGTTTTAATATAATGCCGTTAAAAAAAATAACTTTTGAAACAAATTATTACAATGGCTGATGGTTCAAAAATACAAGTAGCAGCACGATAGTTAAAGTTATATTTGGAAAAAGTTAATTAGATGGATGCTTTAAAAGTTGTACAATGACTGCTTTAAAGAGCTGTACAAAACTGTGTTTTATTAGATATAATAGATAATAGATTTGGTAAAAGTAAAACAAATGAATTTCGGCCAAGAACGCAATCTGAGGTTGAGGTTACTTCAGAATCATTTTTTTTAATTTTAAAGGTTCTTGTTGAAGAAGTTCATACAACAAAAACAAGCTCACGGTTGTATTCAATCATCGAGATATAACTCCAACGAGTGATGAAAGTTGTGTGTTGTTTCGTAATACTGGAGTATATAGCCATGTTTTCTTTTCGTCGTCCGAGTTGTTACCAAATTCCCTTTAATGTTTTATTGACAAGAACATGTCATGCATGCATGGCCTAGAACACATGTTGTTGACTTCAACAAATTTTAAAATTGGAATGTTCATAATTTTAGTAAATTTTTTAGCTCTCTTAATTGCTAGATTGTTATAAGTGTAACTCATAAACTAGTTATCATAAAATGAGAAGTAATAGTCATCAAATCTAACACTTTCACGTCAACATCAAATCATCAATACTACTCCTTCCGTCCAAAATTATTGTCTCCCCACAAAAAAACACACATTTTAAGAAAAGTATCACATTTTCAGCTTTCTCTCTCTTACTTTTTGTAGAAATACAGTTTTATCCTTAACTAATTAATTTAGAACCTTTTTCAAAATTTGTAATTATGATTTCAGTTAAGGGTAATCTAGTAATCTTGATTTAAAATCCATACCTATTTTTAGAAGTTTTGAAAGTGGATAATTAATTTGGGACAGACCGAAAAAGAAAAGTGGACTATAATTTTGGGACGGAGGGAGTATTATATAAAGAGGCTAACTCCGATCTTAATCTCGAACCTAAAATTTCCAAACCTAACTCCAACTCAAAAATTAATATATGAAGGTTAAATTTAAACCTTTAGATCATACTTTTTAAATTAATCTCATCCATCCATATGTTTTTATAACAAACTTTTGTAACAACCTTAGTAACAAATAATTCAAAAAACTTTTATCTTTAAATTGAAATATCTTTTGATATTTTTTTTATAATCTAATTTCACCATATTTTATAAAATTATGTGCTCTTTAATTATAAAATTATGTGCTCTTTAATTCAACATCCGTTTTGATATAATTTTATTAAATTTTAGTTTTTTCGTTTTGAGTAAAGTGCAAAAATCATCCATGTGGTTTGTCAAAAGTTTGAATTACATCCCTCGTTAATACTTCGCGCAATATACATCATTATGGTTGTAAAATAGTACACCATACATCCCTGAGGACGGATGGTGCAAATATTTTTCCGTTAAGGGTTAAAAGTGTTTGTTATCTTAGGGGTATTTTAGTCCTTTTACAACCTAGGGATGATTTTTGCACCTAACTTTTCAAAAAAAAAATTCCAAAAAAAAATTTCAAAAAAAGTTCCAAATTTTTTTTAAAAAAGTTTCGAAAAAAAAACTTTCGAAAAAAAACTTTTTTTTCAAAAAAATTCAAATTTTTTCTCAAAAAAATTTCAAATTTTTTTCAAAAAAATTCAAATTTTTTTTTTAATCTTCGAAAAAAAAAACTTTTTTTCAAAAAAAAATTTCAAATTTTTTTAAAAAACTTTTTTTTCAAAAAAATTCAAATTTTTTTTTAATCTTCGAAAAAAAAAATTTCAAAAGTTTTTTTTATAAAAGTTTTTTTTTAAAATGTTTTTCGAAAAAAAAACTTTTTTTAAAAAAAGCTTTTTTTAAAAAACTTTTTTAAAAAAAAAACTTTTGAAAAAAAAACTTTTTTCGAAAATTTAAAAAAAAATTTGAAACTTTTTGAAAAAAAAAATTTCAAATTTTTTTTGAAACTTATTTTAAAAAAGAAAACATTTAAAAAATAAAACATTTTTCGAAACATTAAAAAAAACATTTTTCAAAACTTTTTTAAAATATATTTTCGAAACTTAAAAAAAAACATTAAAAAAAAAACATTTTTCGAAAAAAGAAAACATTTTTCGAAACTTTTTTAAAAAAAATTTGAAATTTTTTTGAAATTTTTTTTGAAATTTTTTTTTTTTGAAAAGTTTGGTGCAAAAATCATCCCTAGGTTGTAAAAGGACTAAAATACCCCTAAGATAACAAACACTTTTAACCCTTAACGGAAAAATATTTGCACCATCCGTCCTCAGGGATGTATGGTGTACTATTTTACAACCACAATGATGTATGGTGCGCGAAGTATTAACGAAGGATGTAATTCAAACTTTTTACAAACCACAGGGATGATTTTTGCACTTTTTTCTTTCGTTTTTAATGAGTTTATTTAAGTTTATTTAACTTTTTACTATTTTAACTTTAATTTTAACTTTAGTAAAATTGTAATATTTGTTCGCTAAAAAGTAATCATCGAGTACTCGTCGCCAGGGGCGGAACTACTTTAATGTTGCAGGGGGCGGTGCCCCCCATGGCTCGTCAAATAAGATCAAATTTTAGTGTAAAAAAATTTTTTAGGACCATTTTATTAATGTGCACCCCATTGTAAAATCGGATTGCCTCCCACTCGGAAATAAAACAATGTAAAAATCTTCAAATTGCCCCCAAAATAAAAAAAACAATGTAAACGTCTTATATTTGTATCTTCAATTTTTATGTATACAACGACTTTTATCGAAAAAAAAATTTTGCCCCCAATCCGCCAACTTCCTGGTTTCGCCCACCGATACGATGCTAGTCATTCAAAAGATCACTAATCTCACACAAACATAAGAGTACCCAATTAACAACACACATAAAAATAGAGTGCACCACAAAAGTTGTTTGCGCCGTTTGAAAAAAAAAAACAAAATAAAAGTTGTCTGCACAATCAAACATGTGCAAAAGTGACACCCGACCTAAATCTGCAGAACTATCATTCGTTTGTGTTACTCAACATGTTAACTCGAAAAATATATGACAAAAAATAGTTGGGCATCATTAAATCATCTATGTCGGATAAGTCTTTACGTTGAAGGATCGTCATTAACCGGAGAACCAAACCTCCTCATCCCAACAAAAAACTTCATAAAAAAGTAGTTGTCTTGATCCACGGCGATCTCTCTTTGATGAAACTCTGAGCTAACTTTGTTGAGTTCCATTAGTATTTACACCACGAGTACAAGTATAGACGATCATCGAGATATGACTCCACCAGGTGGTGAAACTGAAAATTGGTATATGTCTCAAGATTAGCATACGTAATTTTGTAGATGTAAAAGGAATTTTAATGCAACTATACTTGGATACGTTTGGTTTTTTATATACGTTTAACAAACATATATGATAATTTGATCATGTAAAAGATTACGTCTAAACTAGAAATGTAAGACTTAAGATATAAATTGTAGACGATTATGGAGACACGAGGTTTAAAGTTCAACGCAAATGTATTGTTCTAGGCTTTGTCCCACATCGATGGGTTAATAAAGCGTAAAGGCCTTTATATGTGAGAAGTGGTAAAGTTAATCAAATTGATTTCGAATTACCTTCAACATGTATTGTTGAAGATAATTCTAGGTCGGTTTGTTTAAAATGTTTTCAATCTTTTTGTAGAAGAAATTCATCCAACAAAAAGCATGCTTACAATTTGTAGACGATCATCGAAACATGACTTCACGGGTGTGAAAGTTGCTCGTTGTGTCTTCAAGACTTATTTCAATCTAACATTTAATGAGTTTCATGATGTAGTATTAACACGACTACAACCTGGATACTAGATGCGGAAAAACATCGATCTATGAAGCCATCGACAAAAAAAGAACCCACAAGGTAGTATCATTAATCGTTCAATTGATTAGTTATTGAAAAGAAGTGTTATGAATCCTATCCCCCCTCACCTCCTTTTATAGAGATGAGGGGGGAACCGACTATTACATCGACTACGGACCGGGTTGGGCTTCGACACAACCAACCGACCTTATTGCTATAAGCTATTTAGGAAATAAGAAAACTATCCCTAGACACGACTTAGGCTAATAAACACTATTACATGATAATTTCCACCTTAGGCTGATATTAGCCTATCCCAACACTCGACAACTCCAAGTAGTGTTGTAACTTGCGTCTAGGTATCACCTTCGTCAAGGCATCCGCAACATTGTGTTGAGCACCCACCTTCAGAATTTCAACGGTCTTTGCATCCAAGACTCCTCTGATAAAGTGATAACACATATTGATGTGCTTAGTCCTTTCATGAAAAACATGATTTCGCGATAAATGAATCGCACCCTGATTATCTGATAACCACCTAATTATATATTTTCAACCTATTATTATAATGCCACTTTGTAGTATAAATAAGAGGTCTGATAATTAATATGTTGTGTTTTATATGCACATGTAAAGTATGAAGGAGCAAAGTGAAGATATACAAATAAGGGGCCTCAATATGCAATAAAGACAAAGTTATTAAAAGAAGATTCTGAATCGCCCAGAAGTGCGGCGCACAAAGTTATAAGTGCGGCGCACATTCGCATCTCCAAAGTGCGGCGCACTTGAGGAGAAGTGTGGCGCACATTTGACCCCATACATCACTATAAATAGGGGCCATTTCCATCTATTTTACACACACCTCTCTCTCTCAATACTCCATAGCTCGAGTATTTTAGTCCTTCTAGTAAATTTTCAGTATTATCCACTTTTGGGAGATACTTGTAACGAGAGTATTTCACTTTTCGATTCTTGGAGGAACGATACAATCGTGACACTTGTGTACTCGTTTATTCAATCCAATCTAAGTATGATATTCTCTTACTCTTTTCCAATTGTTACTTTGATTACTATGTTAGGCTAAGCTATTTGTGACTATATGGGTATGTAACTATAATTAGTGATGATGTTATGATATGATCCTTTATAAATGATTTCAAGCTAATGTTGTAGAACTATTTTACCTCCTAGTTCTACAAACCATATTTTATCTAAGTTGATTTGTTACGATAGTTTGGTGTTAAGAAACGCAAATTGTTATAATAAGTTTTCTAGAACTTGTCTATGGTCATGAATCTTTGTTTGGAGAAATCCGCTTAGAAGCTTGATAAAATATTGAACTCGTTGGCAACTTGTTTTGAGCTTAATCCCTTAAATAAACATAAGTCTTGAATCAACCCAAGTAAATTGTGTAAACGCCATTTTGACGAAAAAGGATTATCACACTTTACCTACATAAACATATCTCGATCATTATTATCATCATCACGAACTTATACGAACTATCCCATATTAGTCATATTTGTTATTATTGATATTACTTCAACTATTTATTTCTTCAATTGTTATCTTGATTACCAAAACGAAACTAAGTCTCAACGAATGATCCTGGCTTACCACTACAAAGCTATAGTACGAACAAAAGAGTATACTTGTCCGTGTTTGTCTTCTAGTCCCTTGTTTTGTCTAAACCTTGTAATATAAATTTAAGACTTGCAAACGAACATCATTATCACAATTAAGTGCAATAGTCTTAAGCTTCACGCCTAACTCTTCCACGTATCCCCTTAGCCAAATAGCTCATTTCACAACCTTCGTAAGTGTCATATACTCCGCTTTAGTTGTCCACAAAACCTCCGTGTGCTGCAACTTAGCTTCCCAGCTCCTCGCACATCCATGTATGAGCAACCCGTACCCTGTGATTGATCTACCCATGACAGTGATCGATCTACCCATGGTGTAGTCAATGTTGATCCCAAACTTAGATCGATTAAGCTTTGTGTATACGAGATTAGATCAAGTAATACACGTAGAGAAACCTTTGCTTATGAATAAAGTAACTAAGTGTTATGCGGAATTAACACTTAATCTAAAACACAAAGATGTTAAACAAACTTTCACTTGTATTAGAATGATCGAACTTGATTACAATGAAAGAGGTTTAACTTGTGAAAACTTATGAAAACTGATGATTAACTTTAACCTAAAAGATCTTCTTTTATAGATTAAGAAGTCCTGTACAATAAGCTACGAATCAACTATTCTAGGTAAAGATAATAATAGAAAATACAATGTCGAGCTTATCTTTACCATACACAAATAAAGAAACAAATAAACAAAATGATTCGTATGAAGATATATTCCATCAGTGCTAATCTTCAAGGCTGTCAGCGTTGACTTCTACAAATGTCAACGCTTGGCTGTCAGCGTCCAATGTCATCCTATCAGCGCTTGAATTCTTCTTATCAGCGTCTAGTGAACTGACCCATAATTTATTCCCAACAATCCTCCCCTAAACTTGATATTTATTCCAATGATCAAGTTTCTAAATAAAAACTTAAGGCTTAGGAGGAATCTTACAAAAACTTCTTATGTTGGTGATAAACATATCTAATCAAGTCTTTGGCCACGTCACTAGTATAATCAATCTCCAAGGGTGTTTCCTTCATCTTCTCCAATACTTCTTTGGACAAGAAATAGTTAGCATCCATAAGTAGATACTCTGAAAACTTTGTAGAGCTCAAATGAAACACACCACAAGTAGAATAAAGCCTCCAATGAAGATTACTGAGATCATCTTCAAGATCCTTCCATATGGCAGGATCTGCTTCCCTTGGACCACACAAAGTCAAAAATGTGTGCCATAGTCTTATTCCATTTGCTGAAGTAGGTGCTTCAGCTGTATACTTGGCCTCTATTAATCTCCATAGATGCACCAAGTCTTCTCTGTCTATGCTTGCAAAGATAGAAATAATTGAAGTGAAAGTATATACCTCCTTTCCAAACCTGCCAATCTTCCAAAATCCACACTCATCTTCATCAAAACTTATGATTGGATTTCTGTCATCTAGAGGTACTACATTAACCAAATCTGAAGCTTCCAATGGAGAAAGCTTGAGATGCTTCCTTATAACAGTTTCAGTTGGATAATACACATCCATATCTTTAGGAAATTGAAGAGGATCTCCTTTCTTCACTGGTCTTTGAGCAATCCTCATCTCCTTTTGAATCTGCATTTCCTCAGCAAGCTCTTGTTTCCTTTCTTCTGAAAGAAACTGGTAGACATTATTTTCTTGCACATGCCTCCAAATAGGATGTGCCCTATACTCTAGCTCCTCAAAAGATAAAGCCAGCAACTTCTTGTATGTCCATCTAGGTTGATGGCATCTAAGCAACTTGTAATACAACTGCCTTCTATCTCTTTTAAGCCAAGTCTTGACCTCTTGTGCATTAAACCTCAAAATCACCTTTATATCATCTTGTACCCTGAGAAGAACTTCCAACCCCCAAATTTGATCTGACAAACTCATCCCTGGGTTGTCCATTACTTTGTCTTCCCAAGCATGGTACATTCTGGTGATTTCTGGAAGGTCCCAATCAACCTGCTTCTTTAAATCACTCAATCTTTCTCTTGCTAACTCATCCCCATATTCAAGTCTTTCTGGATCTTCAATAATTTGAACACTTGAATCTGAGCTATCTCCTTCTTTTTCATCACCACTTTCTTCCTCACTCTCAGAAGTGTCAACAAATGGTGATCTACCACTCCTCTTCAAATCTCTTTCCAAAAGTTGTGCAGCCAACTGTTCATCAAATGCAATTTGTGCTGCATCTTCCTTTGGAACATCTTCTTCAACCAAAATTCCTTTACCCTTGTCTTTTGGATCAATAATAGGTAAGGTAGAAGAAGAAACCTGTGTGGACACATCTTTGATGATTGCTGATGACTGGAATACATCAACACCACCTGCAACTTTGTCAGCGTTCAAGTTACCTTTATCAACGCCCCGATTACCTTTGTCAGCGCTGGATGTGTCAGCGTTCAAACCTGTATCAGCGCCCATTGTTGTTGTGAAAGAACCTTCCAAGTTCAATGGAGTTACCTTGGATGTATCAATAATTGGGTGCTTCTTCAAGTTGGTGAGTGCTTCAGCAACATTTAAAGATTCACTAAATTGTGAACTCTTCTCACTGGCTGTATGAATCAGCTCATCCTCTTCATCCTCCCCTTTGGAAGATTCCTCCATTCTACTCCTGCTACTTGGATTCTCCAAAACAGTTACCCGCTCCCTCAATACTTGGAGTTCACGGCCCTGATTATTGACAATTTGTACAAGGCTGACATTTTGCTTTTGCAAGCTAATGACAGCAGCCGTCAATTTAATCAATGTCATAGGTTCCAATCTGCCCTCAGCTAGAATGGGGATTTGACCTCCCAAAATAGAATCATAGGGCGTGGATGAGGTCTTAATGATGTTGGGACTGTCTTGACCAGCATCTAAGCTTGTGTCAATAGCCCCAGCCTCATCCATGGCACCAGCCACACTTGTGGAGGTGGTTCTCTCTGCAACAAGGCTAGGACCACTAGAGGAGAACACTCCAGTAGTCCTTTGGCGTTTATTCAACCTAGATTGTAATGGGGTGGAAGAGGAGGTAGAGTGTGTGGGTGTTGGTTGGTTAAGGGGTGTTTGGGATTGTTCAGGGATGTCATCAGCGTTGAGATTGGCTGTGTCAGCGCCAACATTTTGAGTGTCAGCGTTGACATTGGGTTGGTCAACTTCCATGTGGTCAGGGGAAGGTAATGGTTCAAGGATAGGCTCAAGTTGAGGTGCAGGGTCTGGTTGTGGTTGAGCAGCCTGAATTACTTCAAGCATGGCTTGGGTAAGAGGGATAGATCTGTTTGTGGAGCTCATTTTGTCAAAAATGGTTTTCTTTTGCTTAGGGATCTCATAAAAAATGTCATGATCCCTAGTACAATATTCTTGTAAATCAAACACCATTTGCAAAAATCTTGGGTAAGCCAAAGTCATTTTACTTCCCTTATTTTTACACATCCCTTCAAAAATCATTTTTGAAAAATTATACTTAAACCCACGTGACATACAAACCAAAGCACTTGCAATAGACCTGTTTATTTCATTAAAAGCAGTACATTTTGGACTTAAGCATTGAAGAAGGACATGTATCAAATATTTCCAGTCAGAGGGAAATTCCTGCTTATGATATTTATTTAAAGTTTTACCAGCAGGAATAGGATAACCCAATTCCCTAAGACCTTGTTCTATTGTTGCAATGGCAAGAGTAGTCACACCATCAGCGTCATCAAGACGCAAAGCTTGGCGAACCAAGGCTTCAGTGACCACCCATGTTCTTCCATGAACAGTAGATGTTAATGTGGTCACTCCATTAGCTGTTGTGGAACTAACATTGTTCCAAAACTGTCTAATGTGTGCGACAGGGACTAATGGTTCATGAGAAAGTGCATACCTTAATGAGGATTCATTTAAAAATGCCACCATTTGTGAATACTGAGGGAACAAATCATTATCAGCAGCCAAGTAAGCGACCATATTATGTTGGCTCTTGAACTCCAATGTCAGATTGGTTGAGTTGAACTTTGGTGCCATGTTTAAAGTTGTTTAGGTTATGTGATATGGGAAAAATCTAGGAGAAAAATGTTAGACAAGAAAATATGAATACCCAGAACAAAAAGTTTAGCCAAATTTATAGGAGAGATGCATGATTTGGATTGGTAAAAAATGAGGCAGTTATATTCAAAGAGCAATGATGAAAATATTGAATCAAATATAACTTATCTCATGCATTAATTAAAAGTAACAACTCCCCAAAATTACGGCCAAAGATTAGTCAAAAGTAACAACTGGGTAGGGCCCACTAGGTGTCAACGGTCAAAAAGAGCCCATCAACGCCCAACGGCTATATTTTCTTGTCAGCGTTTGCCTAAAGCCTTGTCAGCGTCACGATTGGACGTAACAGCGTTTAGAGAAAAACTTGTCAGCGTCTAAAAATAAAAAATATTGTTAAAAAGAAAAAGACCTTAACAAAGTAATTTATCCTAAGGGAAATATCTTACAAGTTGATAATAATTACTGGGCGGCAAGCACTGTCCATTTATGCACACTTGCTTAAGCAAGATAGACACAAATGTCCTCTAGTGTCCCTTGCTAACCAAAATACTTACCAACAAAGTTATTTCATAAAATTCTTTGTAACTCCCAGGTAAACCCATAACAAAACTATTCCTAAGTCTTCCATCAAACCACAACCAATTCTAGGCCAAAAATGTCTTGGCAGCATGCATAGTTTGTCAACTTTGCATGCTACAGTGCCTCATGGTTTAGTAAAACTAACCCATACTCACCTGTGGACACAATCTAGAATTGTGATGAGAGTATTATAAGAATACCCAAAAGTCCTAAAGGTTCCTTAAACCTCCCCTTAAACTATGATACATGAGTTTCTCAAAATATATATGAACATTAAAAATTTATGTCAAGATAGGAATATAAATATTCCAACCATCATCCATAAACAAAAACATGTCCAAATAGCTCTTCAAAGATCCATAAGCAACTCTGTATCCAATGGCATAAAGCTACCACCACCTACACATTTAGATTGAAAACCACAAAACTAACATTTGTTGCTGACAGCGCCCCGACAACACGTATCAGCGTTGAAGGAACTCTTGTCAGCGTTAGACAATAATATCTCTAACAACGGCAAAATAACACTTATCAGCGTTACATTTACCTTTGTCAGTGTTAGAAAAATAAAGTGGAAAAATCTAAATCATCACAAAGATCAATAACAATGCATTATCCTGTACATACTTTTACAAAAAGGTTCCAAAACACATATTAAGTGAGATTAACCATTCCAATATTTGTTACCAAATATTGAAATCTTCCAGTATCAAAAGGTTTAGTTAATAAATCAGCCACATTATCTTCTGTGGCTACCCTATCTGGCTGTATTAAACCTTTCTCAAAGCAATCTCTTATAAAATGATGTCTAATTTCTATGTGTTTGGTTTTAGAATGATGTACAGGATTTTTAATAATGCATAAAGTACTGTTATTGTCTACAAAAATCTTGGTATGCATGAAATTATACCCATAATCCAACAGCTGGTTCTGAATCCATAAGACTTGTCCACAACAAGCAGCTGCTGCAACATATTCTGCTTCAGTTGTAGAGTTTGCCACCACTGTTTGTTTCTTGCATTGCCAAGATATCAATCTACTCCCAAGAAATTGACATCCACCAGTTGTGGATTTCCTATCAAACTTGTCACCACCATAGTCACTGTCTGAATATGCAATAAGCTCCAATGGAGAATCTTTTGGGTACCATAAGCCAAGATCTGGATAACATCTTAGGTACCTAAAAATTCTTTTCACAGCAAAAAGGTGACACTCTTTGGGAGTCACTTGATGGCGTGCACAAGCACACACAGCAAACATGATGTCAGGTCTTGAGGCTGTAAGATACATCAATGAACCAATCATTGATCTATAGTGCCTAACATCCACATCTTTTCCAGCTCCAATTTTTCCCCAAGGGTTTTCCCTATCCATAGGAGTGGAAGCACTCTTTTCATGTGGAGAAAAACCATATTTCTTCAAGATTTCAGCTACATACTTGTCTTGGGAGATGAAGATACCATCTTCTTTCTGCTGAACTTGTAAGCCTAGAAAGAAGTTCATCTCACCCATTGCACTCATCTTGAATTTATCTGTCATAAGCTTGGAAAAGTCTTCACTCATCTTTGGATTGGTAGATCCAAAAATGATATCATCAACATAGACCTGGACAAGTAAGACATCCTTACCTTTCTTCTTTGTGAACAATGTCTGATCTATGGTGCCCCTTTTAAAACCATTTTCCACCAAGTAGGTGGACAATGTACCATACCATGCTCTTGGGGCCTGATGAAGTCCATACATAGCTTTCTTCACTCTATAAACCTTGTCTGGATTCTCAGGATCTTCAAAACCAGGAGGTTGCATAACATATACCTCCTCAACAATTGTTCCATAGAGGAAAGCACTCTTCACATCCATTTTATAAACAGTGAAGTTCATACAAGAGGCATAAGCTAGGAAAATTCTTATAGCTTCAATTCTTGCAACAGGAGCAAAGACCTCTTCATAATCTATACCTTCCTCTTGTGTATATCCCTGAGCTACCAAACGTGCCTTGTTTCTGACCACAATACCCCTTTCATCTTTCTTGTTCCTTAGAACCCATCTTGTCCCAATTGGTCTCACATATCTAGGACAATCAACCAGCTCCCAAACATCCTGTATAGCAAATTGGTGAAGCTCATCCTGCATTGCTTCCACCTAACTAGGTTCTTTGAGAGCATCAAAAATCTTCTTGGGTTCTTCTTGTGACAGAAAACATGCAAACAAACATGCTTGTACAAGAGGGGTATCAACCTTCTTGTGTATATTGACAATAAATCCACCAAGATTTTGATGGGATCTTCGTGTCTGAACTGGAGCCATAACATCACCAATGATCTGAGATGAGGGGTGATCCTTTGTTGTGGAAGTGAGAACTCCTCCTTCAAAAAGTCTGGTGTCCTCAACTTCACGCTCCATGTTGCCAATATCTTCTTCATCAGACTCTCTTTGATCAACAGGAATCTCTTCATGGACATTGGAAGGTCCACCTTGTTCAAAATGGGAAGAGAAAAGATGTGCAAAGGTGTCATCAACGTCTGAACCTTGTTTGTCAGCGCTTGGGATAACAACGCTTGAACTGTTGTTGTCAACGTCTGATCCATCAGCGTCTGAATTGCTCTTGTCAGCGCTTGATTTCCCTTTGTCATTGCCTGAATAACCATGCATGTTTGTATTTGGTGGTATTTGGAAACCACCATTATCTTTTCTAGCAGCAGCAGCAGCAGCATAATACTCATCTGTCCATATAGGAAGTGTAACATATTCTTGTGTGGGAGATGACTCAACTGCTGGTGGTCCATCCTTCTTAGCAACCTGTATACCTGAAACATTACCAATTCTCTTTTCCAAAACACTTGAAGTTACCTTCACAATGTCTGGATCAGTAATAGGCATATAATTTAAAGCTCTAGATAAAGGTTCCAAGTCAAACAACCAATTTGGACCACTTTCAGGATCACTAGGTTTACTCTCTAAAAACCTAACATGTACTTTTTCAAGTATACGTTTTTCCTTTTTAATGTAAACCCTATATCCTTTGCTCTGCACTGAATAACCCATGAAGTAGCCTTCATCACCTTTTGTATCAAATTTACCTAGGGCATCACTAGTTTCTAAAACAACTACATGACAACCAAAAGGCTTGAGAAAGCCAATATTTGGCTTCCTTCCCCAAAGTAACTCATAAGGTGTCTTATTATGTATTTTGTTGACCAATGCCCTATTTTGAACATAACAAGCTGTGTTAACAGCTTCAGCCCAAAAGGCTATAGGAAAGTGGGCATCAGCCAACATGGTTCTGGCTGCTTCAATTAGGGTTCTATTCTTCCTTTCAGCAACCCCATTTTGCTGTGGGGTTCTAGCTATGCTAAACTGCCTAGTAATCCCTTTCTTGGCACAAAAATCATCTAACAATTGATTTCTAAACTCACCCCCATTGTCACTTCTAATAATTTTGACCTCATTACCATTCTTCTTCTCAATCTGGGTAATGAAATTAATCAGACTTTGGGCAGTTTCACTTTTCTTGGCTAAAAAGAAAGTCCATGTAAACCTGGAAAAATCATCAGTGATGACAAAACAATATGATTTACCCTTCAAACTTTCTATATTAGTTGGACCAAAGAGGTCCATATGCAATAAGTGAAGTGGTTTAGAACTAGAGTGCACATGTTTAGATTTGAATGAGACCTTGTGCTGCTTGCCCTTAAGACATGCAACACAAGAGTGGTCATTGTGGAAAGCCTTTTCAGGCAAACCATCAACTAAACCAAGCCTCACAAGTCTATTGATATTTTTAAAGTTTATGTGCCCTAATCTCCTGTGCCAAAGATTACTTTCATCTACTGAGGCTTTAGCATAAAGACATGACATCATTTTATTATTCATCTTAATTCCATTAAGATTCACATTATATATGTCTTTATGCCTTGGTGTTCTAAATTCTATGTATTTTTCCTCAGGGAGCTTGTAATCTTTGCTTAACACCAAGCACTCAGTATCTGTGAAAAGAACCTTATTTTTGTTATCACACACTTGTGATACACTAAACAAATTATAATCCAGTTCTTTTACCAGGAAGAAATTCTCAAAACATAGATTATTGGTAATAAGGGTTCCTTTTCCTGTGATGGTGCCATATCCCCCTCCAAAGTATACCTTATCACCATCTTGAATAGGAGTGAAGTTTGTCAGATAGTCTTCCTTTCCTGTCATGTGCCTTGAGCATCCACTATCCCAATATCCATAATCATTGATCTTCTTCTGAATGCCCTGCACATAAAGAAAACACATTAGTTTTCTTTGGGAACCCAAGCCTTGGAAGACTCGGATTCATTTGGTTGTTCAACAAGAACAGACTTGGTTCTCATAACAACCCCATTTTCATCCCTTTTTGGATGAAATGCCCAGTTAACCCCAATTGGTCTTGACATGACCTTTGAAATATAATGAAACCTGTTGCATGTCATAGAAGGACCAGTAGAATTAGGGTTTTGGTCTTGTTTTGGTCTCCATGTTAAGCTAGTAGAAGCTTTAGACCCATTTCCCTGTGGTTGCAAATACCTAGGTTTGGCAGTGTGTCTGTCAGCGCTGAAGTTGTTCTTGTCAGCGCCCCGATTGCCTTTATCAGCGTTGAACCTAGGGTTTGCTACAGGAACCCATTGCCTATTGGACCAAGTGTTTGACTTTTGGAAAGGTCTTAGGCCTTGTGTGTTAGACCCTCTAGAAAAGAATGGGGCTGGTCTAACAACTTGTGAACTTTTGTTCACAAAGGTATTGGGTCTGACAGTGTTTGACCTATGTTGACTTTTGTCAGCGCTGAAATGGTTCCTATCAGCGTTGACACATTTGTATGCCAAATGTGAAAAGCTACCACATGAGTAACAAGCTTTTCTAGACATAGTCTTAGGTCTAGAAGCAAAGAAGCCTGTTCCATGGTTACTAACTTGGCTTTTTGGTGACCTAGTATTCCTATACATCTCTGCATACTTAACACTAGGTTTTCTAACAGTTTGTGGGCCAAGGTCAACAGCTTTGCCAGTGGTTGGGTGTGTGATTTTAATAGGTGTAGGATCATGGCTCGTGATTGGTGTGGGCTCATTTGGACTTTCACACAACAACCCTCCCTTAACAAACAAAGTGTGGTTAGCTTTCTTCCACTCATCTAGGTCAGTCAGTTTTTGTTTGTATTCTTCAACTGGGGAAGTCACTCTAGGTGGAGGAATGAATTCCTTCTCTTGGAGTTCTGGCAAGCCAGTCCAAGATAAGTCCTTTGATTGGACACCATAGAAATCCCCAGCTGGTGGTGGAACACCAGTATAATCTTTCATCCCAATCCCACTCATGTCCTTAGAGTCTCTTTGTTTACTAACACACTCTCCTAGGGATTGTGTGGCTTTATCAAATCTCTGGATTTTAAGACTCACATTATCTTTATTTTTGTTAGCCTCATCTAACTGAGCTATCAAATCAAGATTAACCCTGTTTGTGATATCTTGAATATCTTTACTTTGATGTAACTCATGATTTAAGATATTTATTTTATCCTTTAAATCAAACTCCATTTTCTTATACTCAGCTACTGTCTTTTCTGTTTGGGTAAGGGCAATTTGATAATTAGATACTTTGCATCTTTCAGCACTTGCCTCATCTAATAATTTTACTATCTCTTGATTTAGTTTTTCAGTATTTAAACGACAACCCTTAGAACAGAAAGCATCATCATATACCTCATTATCTGATGAAGAGGAGGAGTGTGCCATGAGAGCATATTCAACATGCTCTTCTTTAACTTCAGCAACCAAGGCTCTGTCCTCTTCCTTAGCCAAAAAGTTCCAGCTCCAGTCCCATCCTCCAACACCATCAATTTGTTGAACAGCAACCATGGCCTTGGGATCTTGGCTCTTAACCATTTGGCTTGAAGGCTTACCAGCATCAGATCTTCTTGGAGATCTACATTCCCTCATAAAGTGCCCCATCCGATGACAATTGTAGCACTCAACTTTGGATTTGTCAAATCTAGCGACATCCTTAGCATTAAAGGTCATCTTCTTCTTGAACCTTTTATTAAACCTGTTTGCTCTTAAACTTACAAGAGCCATAGTCCACTTGATGTCCATCTCTTCCAATTGCTCATCACTTATCTGCTCAAGATCTTCATATGTAATCCTTGAATCACTGGGCAAAGAAGCTATGAATGCACACACAGTAATCTAGATCTAAACCAGCAGGTTTAATTCCATCAGCGCCAAAGTTGTGAGTGTCAGCGCTTGAGTATAAAGCGTTGACAGGATATGATCCAGCGCTGACAGACTGAGATCCAGTGACTGGATGTCCATAGGAGTTCATGGAATCAAATTGGCCTTCACTTTGTGAGAAGAAGGCCATGTTGCTACTGGAAGATTTATTATCACTCTCCAAAATCCATTCATTCTCCAACAGTCTTAGTTTGTTGAATATGTCATCAAACCTGGAGGTCTTGTGGGTGTTATTGACAAGAATGGATCTTGTCTCAATCTTCCATACATCACCAAGACTTTTGAGAAAAGTGGCATTCAAGTCAGGGTCATCAATCTGTGTTCCCATGAAGGAAAGTTGACTTGTGATATCAAGCAGTCTACTTCTCACACTGCTGAGATTCTCATTGGGTTGAGCCTTAAAGACAGCATACTCATGCATGAGTTGCTTCTTCTTTTCTTCTTTTGTGTCAGCATTGCCACCATGTGCTACTTCAAGAGCTTCCCAAAGCTCTTTTGCAGACTCAAAGCGTTTGTACTTGTGCTGATTCTCATGACCTAAGGCGTGTTTCATGATGTTCAAGATTTTCATGTCCACCCTTTTCTTGGCTATATCTTCAGCAGATACAGCTCTTCCATCTTCAGGCTTTTCCTTCTTATCAGCTTCAGGATAATTAGGAACAGCTATCCTTGTGGCAATAGCATTAGCAATCTTTTGCGCTTTGTCGAATGTGTTCCCATATTCAACAATCTCCCAAAGAGTGTAGTCATGAATAGCTATATATTGCTCAAAATTAGACTTCCAAAGCTCGAAGTTCCTGGCATCAAACATGGGAATTTTGATACTAGGGTTTGTGGAGTTGTTTTGTAGCAAAGCAGGAGGCTGATTTGTGCCAGACATGATGTTTTTAGGGTTTTGAGAAATTTAGGGTTTTTAGGGTTTTTGGTGTTTTAGGGTTCTTGCGTTACTTAAAGATCAAAAGTTTCTCAACAAGCTCTGATACCACTTGTTGATCCCAAACTTAGATCGATTAAGATTTGTGTATACGAGATTAGATCAAGTAATACACGTAGAGAAACCTTTGCTTATGAATAAAGTAACTAAGTGTTATGCGGAATTAACACTTAATCTAAAACACAAAGATGTTAAACAAACTTTCACTTGTATTAGAATGATCAAACTTGATTACAATGAAAGAGGTTTAACTTGTGAAAACCTATGAAAACTGATGATTAACTTTAACCTAAAAGATCTTCTTTTATAGATTAAGAAGTCTTGTACAATAAGCTACGAATCAACTATTCTAGGTAAAGATAATAATAGAAAATACAATGTCGAGCTTATCTTTACCATACACAAATAAAGAAACAAATAAACAAAATGATTCGTATGAAGATATATTCCATCAGTGCTAATCTTCAAGGCTGTCAGCGTTGACTTCTACAAATGTCAACGCTTGGCTGTCAGCGTCCAGTGTCATCCTATCAGCGCTTGAATTCTTCTTATCAGCGTCTAGTGAACTGACCCATAATTTATTCCCAACAGTCAAAATTCACAAAAACTTGTACGTAAATCTGTAATCCACGATACAACCTATCCAACATACCCACACCTGCAGATGCTATGTTAGGTCTCGTGCAGACCACCTGATACTCCTGGCTTCCAACCGCGCATATATATATATGACCACTTACTATTCTTTTTAACCTCACAGTCCCCTGATAGACTACCCTCCAATGACAGCATGGAGTGTCCCTTCAAAAATGTTTGTACCAACTTTCTGTTGTAAAACCTGGACTGTGACATCCTCAGAGTATTAGCACTCTAATTCCTGATGATCTTAATACCAAGTATATTTCCCTTTGCTTTAACCAGCAAACCCTTGGTAACCGAGATCTCAGTCTTGCATCCGCAAGAAAATATCATACAATCTATATAGAAGATGTATGAACATACCTGGTGTATACTCCCAGTAATAACCGTATCTGTCTTCACTCCTTTTCCTGCAACTGTTGCTGAGCACATACTCATCTAACTGAGTATCCATTTCTTCTTCCAATCCAGCCGTCCACTTGGAAAAAACCTCACAAGAAACTGTATCATCGAAAGTCAATGACTCATGTGCATATATTTTCTCCACTACAGTAACTGCAAAAGTAGCGTCATTACTGTCTTCTCTATACTTGAATAGTTTTCGTACTAAGTGTTGCTCCCTATCACGTGCTTGATGATAGTATATCAAATATTGAGTTTGTACTTCCTTTGGAACATCTACATGATCAACATTCCCCGGAGGTTCCACCTCAAATGCATGATCCTCCCAAGATTCCACCTCAAACTCAACTCCTTGCAACACCTGCACTAAACTTGTACATACACCAGAACCAATGAAAATTTTCTTGTATTGCCCACTTTCATTGAAATCCATATTCTTGTAAAGCACTCCCTTTGAAGTAACGTCATCTCACCTCAAAGTTGATTAACATTCATACCTTTACGGTACCCCAGGAATATGCACTTGACCTTAACCGGTTCAAGCATCCCTTGCTCAATACTAGCAAGCCAACCAAAAACCCCTAACATATCTATAATCTTCTTGAATCCAATCGTTGCTGATGGTGACATATTATATAGATATGTAGACATCGTTGTATCCTCTGTCCAAAAAACCTTGGACAGACCAGACTGAATCAGAAAACAATATCCAATACTGTCACGTTCGTCTCCTCAACCAACCCATTCTACTGCTGTAACCCTGCAACATCCAAATGTTTGGCGACCTCACTCTTCATACATTGTTGTGTAGACTTATGATTACAAGAATCAAGAACATCACCTGTCTTGATCTTCCACCCAGTTTGAAGTTTTACTAACTGCTTCATACCCTTCATTGTCTTCACAGTCACAGCCAAACCGTTCAGGTTATATACGCAATTAATATTTCTTGTTCCTGATAGTACCACCAGTGAACCCTTTATAACCTTGATCTTGCCCGACTGCATCTTCACGGTAAAACCCTATTTTTCATGAATGCCCAGTGATATCAAGTTTCGTCTTAATTTCGGAACATACCTGACGTTGTCCATCACGAAACTTGACCCATCCCTCATTCGTGCTCGAACCTTACCTGTACCATGTACGCGGCATTCCTTGCCATCACCTAGTAGTACATTACCAACGTCATACTCCTTAAAATCAACCAAGTAATCTCTCTATTGTGTCATATGGTATGAGCCTCCTGAATCCATGATCCAGTCTAAAAGTTCATCAACACTTATAGCCATCATAACATCAGCATTGTCATACCCATCAGCTTCAGAACCGGATACCTGATCTTTATTTCTAACAAAACCTTGAGATTTCTTGTGATTATACCTGGGACACTACTTCTTCAAATGCTCTTCGGACTGACATATATAACAGCTGAGTCTACCGCTTCTTCCCTGTGACTTTGACCACAAATTATTTGTCCACTGCTCTATATCTCTCTGATCAAATCTCTCCCTCACATACAACACTTCACCACCATCACCCTTTGCTTCCGTCATCTTCTGAAGTTTCCTAGAATTAAGTGTCGCGAGCACGTCTTCTAGCTTGAAAGTATCCCGACCATATAGCAAAGTCTCCGCGAAATTATCGTATGATGATGGTAAAGATGTGAGTAACAATAATGCCTGATCCTCATCCGATATAGCAGTATCTATAGCCGCTAAGTCACTTACAAGCTTGTGAAACTCATCAATATGTTCAGACTGACTCATACCTTGATGCATTTGAAAAGTATATAACTTTTTCTTCAAGTATATAAAGTCTCTAACTTTTTCCAAATCCCCGCTGCAATCGTCTCCCTGGTGATCTCCGTAGGACCCTATCATCCAAACACAAGATCAATGCGCTTTAAGCCTTTTTCTGAATGACGTTATCGTAAGCCACTATTGTGGTGGCGCGTAATTCCTCCAATGCTGCATCTAATTCCAGATGTTCCATCAAAGCCTTCATCCTTACCTGTCATAACCCAAAGTCATTCTTACCATCGAATTTCTTAATGTCAAATTTGCTCAGTGTCATCTTATTATAACTGTTAGCTAGTCGTTTAACCTTTTGTGAATTTACCTACACAAAAACACAATCTAGCAAAGTATTCCGTGTGTAAAACACCCTTGCTTTATCGATATAACCCTAAGATAAAAATCTTATAAATCGATCAAACCAAGTAACCCTTCAAAAGAAAACCCTTTCTTACTCAAATATCGATTGAACCTCGGAAATTAACCTATCCAATAAATCGACAATCCTTGAATCAAGAAAGTACCCGACGCCTTTTGAAGTAACCCTTGTCGTACTTTTAATTTTGCAAAATCGATCTCTAATAACC
Source organism: Glebionis coronaria (assembly GCA_025667525.1). Classification (NCBI taxonomy): domain Eukaryota; kingdom Viridiplantae; phylum Streptophyta; class Magnoliopsida; order Asterales; family Asteraceae; genus Glebionis; species Glebionis coronaria. The sequence continues at coordinate 2,684,849 of CM046874.1, forward strand.
TAAGAAATCTCTACAACCTCGACATGTCTTGAACGCTCTTTATCCCTTTATTAATTTGCTAAACCTTGTGATAAACCCTCACAATCACAAATTAACAAAGTCCCTTCGATAATTCGTTAAATCTTATGATATATTAACTGTCACAATCACGAAATATGAAGTCCCCGTGTGTAAACACTTCAAAAAAATATATATAACACTCCTTTATTTTTTGTTTAAAAACAAAACAAGAAAAGTAAATATATAAAACCACACGTTCAGATTTTTGGCCCAATAAGCTTGGCCGAATATCTAAAACTGTAATTGTATAATTTTTTGAAGTCTTAAGTTGACTTTTTTAACAAAGACAACACACACAATCATCTGACTAGAAATTAGAGATGAGTTTCGTCAAAGGAAGCAAAAACATTAATTGTGGTGGTTTAATCTTTGTGTCAAAATTTTATGGACAAACAATGTACACGTATTTAATGTATGTATTATGAATAGATCATTTATGAATATTCTTTAATAAACGCATTAAATAAATAAAGATTTTGGTGGTCATATTTTAATTCACAAATTGAATATATATGGACTCTTTCTTAAAATCATTACTTGCGCAAGGACTTAAGTAATCAAAAGGAGTTTATTAATTCAAAAATAATATTTGGAAAGTACAAAGTGCAAGTATCCATGAATGGATGAAAGCATGCATCTAGGATATTATTCTTATGTTTAATTTGAAATCGAAGATTAGATTTAAAATTGAAATAAGATAATTTCTAAGTATTTCTAAAAGCTAGTGGGAGTATTATGATTATTTTCTTAAATTATATGTGTCGAATAGACATGTAAGAAAATAAGTTTTCATTCAAATTAAATGTTGATTTGGTTTAGATTTGAAGTGAAATTTTACTTTGAAGATTTAGAAAATAAGATATACATAACCTTGGAACAAATAAATTTATTTATTTATGCGATGGAAATACAAAATAATATGCCATGTAGTAAGTTTATATGGTTATTTAGAACATGAAGAAATATAAATTTGGTTTGAGAAATTTTAATGTGTATCACGTTGTATTTATATCATGCTTAAGATGCAAGATGATTTAAATATATTAAACTATTTGAAAGTTATTAAATAACTTGTGTAATGAATATTCTGAAAGAATATGTTTGGAAATAAAATAACATCCTTGTCTTGGATCAGCTTCCGTATTCTATAGATGAGAAATTTGTAAATAGTTGTGCAAATTATCATAGTCAACAAACTTGGATGTTTAGTTGGAATCAAACATTACATAATAGATATTATAGGTAACGTATTTATATCTTTAAATGACAAGTTATCAAAAACATGAAAAGATATAATTGAGGTAACACTCAATATTAGTCATGGTATCCTTGGATATGACATGTTAATTAAAGTTGCATTATACATTAAAGAATTATAATAGTTTAAACTTCAAATGTTGTTTTGGAAGTTTAGTATAATAAATTGGTGATCAAAGATGTTTCACAATTTTGGTACTATGTGACAATATCAAACTATTTGAATGCACATGTACAAGAGCTTCAATGAATTGAATTTTTGAAAAAAGTATTCTCAAAATTCCAATAGGTCAAAACTGATTGATTTATGCTTTGCTAGACAAGTATGAATGTCATTACTAGAGGCATAATGCATATACCAGTTTTATGCATTGATCTATTTAGTATTTAAATAAGGGATGTTAGACAATTATTATAGTGAAATAAATTACTTGGTAAGTTTATTTATAATATATTGTATCCGAAATAAATTACTCATACCTTGATGCATTTGAAAAGTATATAATTTTTTTTGAAAAAAACGGTCACTAGCCGTTACATATGAATTTTTTTTAAAATTAATGTTAACGAAAACGCGAGCTATAGCGCGAGTCAGGGTGAAGTCTCGCGCCATATCCTCGCGTTATAGCTATCATTTTGGGCTGGTGGGTACGGCGTCAGGGGCTATAAAGCGAGTTGGAATGTGGTGTTTGGCGCCATCGATCTCGGATAAATGCTATGGTTTGAGCCATACTTTGCGCGCTGTACCTTGGGCTCTTAGTATCAAATTTATGTTTCAGTTTACAAATCAGTTAAAACACAAAATTATTAATTGAAACTTAATGCACCACCCAAGTAAATTTTAATTAAAATACATGAACCTAAACAACGATTTAAGCATAGAATATATCTGGCGCGAAAAAAAATTTTGAACCCGGAATTTTTTTTATAAGTGCATACCTTATTTTGAATTTCTGGATCCGCAACTGGTTATAAGTGCACCACCATCATTGCACCCGGCCAAAATCTGCAAAACTATGTATCGTTTATGTTGGTGTCTTGGTGATGATAAGCTCATAAATGACCTACGCGTATACATTCAATCCTTAATGACATGCACAAACAATGGTATCATTAAATCATCTATGTCGATAACTCTTTACGTTGAAGATCGTCATTAACCAGAGTACCAAACCTCCTCATCCCAACAAAAAACTTCATAAAAAAGTAGTTGTCTTGATCCACGACAATCATCTCTTTGATGAAACTCTGAGCAAACTTTTTCGAGTTCCCATAGTATTTACACCGCCAGTACAAGTATAGACGATCATCGAAATATGAGTCCACGGCGTGGTAAAACTGAAAATTGGAATATGTCTGAAGATTTTCATACGTAATTTTGTAGATGTAAAAGGGATTTTAATGCGAAGATACTTCGATAGATTTCGGTTTTTACATACTTTTAACAAACTTATAAGATAATTTGATCGTGTAAAAGATTACATCTAAACTAGAAATGTAAGAACTTATGATATAAACTGTAGACGATCATCGAGACATGAGGTTTGACATCATTCTATAAATTTTAATGAAAATGTATGGTTCTAGGATTTGTCCCACATCGATGGGTTAATAAAGCGTAAAGAATTTTATATATGTGACTTGGTAAAATTAATAAAATTTATTTTGATTCATTCAACATATTCAATGTTAGGTTGAAGATAATTCTGAGTCGATCTTTTTATAGTTTTCAATCTTCTTGTAAACGGAATTCATTCAACAAAAAGCATGCTTACAATTTGTAGACGATCATCGACATATGACTCCAGCGGATGGGGAAAGTTGCGCGTTGTGTCTTCAAGACTTATTTCAATCTAAAATTTAATGAGTTTTCATGATGATGGTGAATGGGGCTTGGCTCGAAGAAGTTTCTAAATCTAAAAAATTTAGACAGTGTTAATTACTCAGTTAAAAATTATGATAAGTTAAGAAGCTCAATGGATAGTTTTCATGTATCTTAGATATGAACAAGGGATGTTAATTAATGCAAATATCTTTTGATATGTTTCATCTTTTTCTTTGAAAGCTTATAACATATAAGATAACTGGATCATGTAAAGATTACGTTTTTATATGTTTTCTTTTTTTATATGCTTTAACAGTTAAACAAACATAATGTGAGAATTTAAAATATGAATATCGGTCCTGATTTTGACTGAAATCTATAAGTTTTATATGCAACTCCATCTTGTAGGGTAGGGTTGTGTTATCTTTATGACTTAAAATCATCTTGTAAAGTTTAGCAAAAATATATGGTTTTATATTTGTCCCACAATGGTGGGTTAATAAAGCTTAAAGGCTTTTATATATGAGACTTGGTAAAGTTAAACTATTGATTCTTCCAAGTGACTTTTCAACATATGCAATGTGAGGTTGAGGTGTCTTAGGGGACTCAAATTTTTTAAGGCATGCTTACGATTGTAGACGATCGTCAAGATACGACTCTAGCGGGCGGTGAAAGTTGCGCGTTTTTCGTAGTGCTCGAGTAACTAACCATGTTTTTCTCGTCGTCCCTCGAGTTGTTACCAAATTCGCCCGGATGTTTTATGGACCACGGGCTCTTTATGTGTTATTTGTCGGGAAAAATGCTAGTAGAGCTCTTGCTAAATTTATTCGAACTCGACGTCTTAAGAGAATGGGAATACACATTCACGAAAAGGCCAAAGTTAATAAAAATTAGTTTATTCGGACATATATTATGCTATAAAAACAAACTCTTAGTGTTGCAACTATTTTTTCGACGTGAACTCAAGACAAGTGAACACCTTGAGACGTGTCATGTCTTCGTCTTATATTTTGCTACAATGTACATATTGACTTGTTTTTCCCTTCTTTGACGTTAGTGGTATTGTCGAGTAGCATACCTCTAGTCGTCTTGCTTGTATTTGTAGATTAACGTAATGAATTGTGCTATTTGGAATATGTTAAGCTTCTGTAGCATGTTTAGATGATAAAACTATAACATGAGTACATGCATCAATGAGAATGAAATAACACATGAAAATTGTATGAACAAATTTTCGCTAAAATTAAATCAGTTGGAAAGCAAATAAGGATCCATGCATTAAACTATCTTAAAATTTGTTTAACATGTATACTGGTGTTCCTCAATTCTAGGAGTGGCGGGTGCGGTGGGCTGTTAAGTTCGCGCTATACTACCAGCTTCGAAAATTGTTGGCTTATCACACAATTATATCGCTAGTACAAGCGTAGACAACCATCGAGATATGATTCCGTGAAGATTGCATCTTGTCTCGTAGTGCTCAAGTATCTAACGTTGTATACTTGTATGTGGTCGTCCCTTGAGTTGTTTCCTAATTCGCCTGAAAAAAATGAGGTCACGGTTATAGATTTTTTTGGTTGTATTTGCTTTTGTTTTGATGCATGGTTTGTTTAGTTTGTTTCACATAGAAGCCACGTGAAAGTGAAACTTGATATATATCTCAAGGTTTTCATGTTTCTTAGCTTCTTCTTAGATATGATGAAGGGATGTTGATGCAGAACTTATAATATTATTTTGTCTAGCTTGTAGGGTTGTGTTTTCTTTATGGGAAACTTTGCAATGAGCTAATGTTTGTTTAACTCTTAGCCGGTTTGACATTATCTTATACTGTACTAGTTTAATTTTTTTATTTTTTTTAACATAACTTCATTATCACACCTCATAAACGGAGGAATTTAGTACACAACAAGTTATATCGAACCCAAAGGGCAAATCAAAAGTGATTTGCCAAACAAAGTACACAAAGTAACAAGTTGAAACAAACCAAGATATACACCATAAGGATTGTGAGACGAAAGTAGCAACACAATACAAGGGAGAGGGGGAATCACCAATGTGAGCTTTTCTCAAACACAACCATATGAAGGTGAGCCTGGAGCAAAACTACAAAAGAGAACACGAACCATATAAGGAAAATAAAGCTTAACATCCCTAAAATAGGCAAACCTAAACCAAACAAATCTAAATCTAAATCCCAAGACTGCAGAAAAACATCATGTAGCAGGAGCAAACCATCTGGTGGAGTCGAAGTTAGGAAGCGCAACAGATCTAAAATATCTGAGATAGTAGCAGCACATGAGACAGTGTAGCGACGGTGACAGATGACAAACGGCAGGCAAAGTATTATTATTATGGGATGTAGTAGAAAAGACTATGCACAAGAGGGGGTCCGAGCGGCCGGTCGAAACCAGCCGCCGGAAAATGATTTTGGATTATGTCGGTTAGATGTGTGGGTGGGGGAGAAAGTTCTGATTGTTACGTGTCTCACATCAACTGGGATAATCCTGTACTAGTTTAATGAAAATGCATTATTTCAGGTTAGGTTTTAAGTTTAAGGCTTCTATATATGAGAGTTGGTAAAGTTAATTAAAATAAATTCATGTTGTAATGCATTTGGGTACAGGTTTTGATAGATTTTTAGATGCATGTAGTTATGAATATCTAGGCTAGAATTTACAGAGACAACAAGTTCCTAATTAATATAGTTATAACTTGTTAAAGCTACTAGGCTGAGTTGATTCGGTGCGCTAAAAAAAACTTCTCTTTGAAATGAGATACGAAGATTAGATGAGCCAATTCTCGCCATTGAAATCCAGAACATTGGTGCAACAAAAAATGCATATGCAAAAATGGCACAGAGCCCTCACCACACCATCGTTATATCATAAGAGATCCTACAATCAATCCCTACCGAGAGTGTCAAGACACGTAGCATTTGGGAGAACAAATGGATTGATTGCTATACATGAGAGGGCAAAGGACCCTAGTAAATTCAAGGTCCACCCTAATATTGGATGAATTGTATGAGGAACTAGAAAGAATGGGATCGCCGTGTGTCGGATAAGAAAATGGAAAATATGACTATGGCTTTAAGGATTTTTTTGATGATGGTTGCGGTTTACTGTGCATCGCGATAGCTAAACTTTGTGAGGCTTGCACGAGACAATAGAGTGACTACTATAACCCCTAGGTAAAGTTTAAAGGCTCTTATATTGAAAATATATGGTTCCAGGTTTGTCTCGCATCGTTGGGTTAATAAAGCTTAAAGGATCTTATATTTGAGACTTGGTAAAGTTATTCCAAACGGTATCTATGTGATGTTCAACATGAGATTGAATGTTCTTTCGAGTCGTTTTTTTAAATGTTTTCAATCTTCTTGGAGAAGAAATTCATACAACAAAAGCATGCTTACAATTTGAGATGATCAACGAGTACAATTAGAGACGATCAACGAGACATGATAGACTCCGGTGGGTGATGACTGTTGCGTGTTGTTTCGTAATGCTCGAATATCTAACCATGTTTTCTCCTCGTTCCCTGAATTGTTACTAAATCCCCCTGGGTGTTACGAACCACGTGCTCTTTATGCGTTGTTTTTTGGGAAAGAAGCTAGCAGAGATCTCGCTAAATGTATACGAACTTGACGTCTTAAGAGAATGGAAACACAAATTCGCGAATATGCCAAAGTTAATAAAAAAAGGTTTATTCAAATCAGTTGCCTATGTGGTAGTCTTCCTGTGTGGGAACAAAACGGTCCCTACCAAACGAGTTACTACGTGATAGGACACCTCGTTGGACCTTAGATGACTTCTGCTGACAAAGAAAAGAATGGTTCACATGCACAGGACTACTGCTCGGCTCCGGTCACCCATTCACTCGAACATGGTTGACCCCATCTTAGCTCCGGTCACATGTTGTTTTTAAAACTGATCATGGCCAACCACGGGTAGTATGTCTGTGGGGAAGCATTTAGAGAGCCGAGAGGCACGCTATGTTTAATAATGAATACATGAGCCGGGATTGCAAAGTGATGCCCAAATTATAGTACATAACAGTAACACCAATTTGGCTAGGTGAAGGCTATCTATAAAAATAAATACAAGTAGCTATTTCAAGTCACTCCGAGAATTGCATAGTGATGTCGCCATAGCAAACTCACTAAGGTAAAGTGAATCAAACTCTTTTTGCTGAGTCTTCAAAATAAAATTGAAGATTCTTCTAAATTAGTTTTTTTAGAATGTTTTCAATCTTCTTGTAGAAGATATTCATTCAACAAAAAGCATGCTTGCAACTGTAGACTATTATCAAGACGTGACTCGAGCAAGCTTAAATCTCGTTGGTACGGTCCATTCACCGTCGCCAAAGTCTTCCCTTATGGCACCATTGAGTTATCACAACCAAATGGGCCAAACTTTAAGGTGAATGGCCAACGTGTTAAGTTGTACTTTGGTGAGGACATCTCTCATGAGATGATTCCATCCCTCACCACGTTTCCCTTGAGTTAGTTCTGGGTCGAGTCAAGCTCGTGACTCGGTTAACAAAAACAATCGCTTCTCGGGAGGCAACCTGATGATCTATCCTTTACCCGTTTTCATAATAAGTTTAGGGGGAGCCACGTAGGTGTTTGTTGTCTTGTTTCTTATGATGTGCTTGGATTAAAGCTTCAAAGAGAACTTTTGATGACATTTGACAACCCGTGATCCCGTGTACCTGTCTTCCCGGTTCTTTACTAAACTGTCGTGATTTAATATTTCATATCTTATATGTTCACATTGAAATCACTATAGTTGTCCTTTCCTTAGCAAGATTTAAACAAAGTGCACAATGTCCTACGTGTAGGGGAGTTTACTCCCACATGCTTAAACATTGAGGACAATGTTTATATCAAGTGTAAGAGGGACTTCTATCGAAGTTATGTGGGATTTTCCATGAATTTGTCCTCGTTTTAACCGGAAAATCTAATTTTTCGACATTTTTCACAATTTTATTATATATTCGAGTATTAATTTATCGAGTTTCTACTGTACTAATAAAAGATCATATTTGACCAAATTATTCACCGTCTTTAAAGTTGGATCTACATCGAATACATGTAATCATAGTAAAAGTGCAATGTTATCACATGTTATTTTTAATTGATTCGATCATCTTTTACTCATTGCATTTGACTATTTCATTAATGAATAACGGGTTTAGATTTTATGTAATATTGTATCCAAATTTGTTTTGTAATACATGTCTTGAAGATGTTCGGCTAATTATCTCATGTCACATCAATAGTTGTAAGAAATTACGGAGTTGAAATGTTCTTCAAATAGTGAGGCGAAAGCATAAAAAAGTTTAAGAAGTGTTTAGCATCTTGGTTCATGATTTGGGTGATTTCATATAGTGTTCTTTATTTAATAAAGCGTCTTTTCTTCAAAGTTATTGTTTTTAATTAAAATTAAATTATCAATAGTTACTAAAATTTAAAATATATAAATTTTCATAAAAAGTTAAATTGTTTGCCTGAATTAACTCGCTTGGCTCGTTAAGCTCGACAAGCTCGATCGGCTCGAGTAACTAGATGAGCTTTCGAATGAACTGAGCCAAATATTGTCTTTTAAAAGCTCGGCTCGTTTAACTAAACGAGCATCTTTTTTTGTTTTGACTCGAACTTGTAAATATGTAGGCTCGAGCTCGAGTTAATTTAGCTCAAGCTCTGGTAGCTCATTAAAAACTCGACTCATTTACACCTTATTCAATATAGTTATTTTGGGCTGAATTTTGACATGTATTTGATATATGGTTGAGCTTATTAATTCTCTTACAAGATTCCGGTTTGAAGATTTTTTTTTTTTCGTGAGTACGTGTATTTATTTGACTTTATGAGTCAAGTTGGTCCGTTGGTTGTATGCAATATTTTAAAAATTAGTATTTTTAATTGATTAGTTCTAGTTATTGAATTATTGGTTTGACTCGATTTAATTCAATTTTTAAAAATATAAAATATATTTCCAACAACTAGAAATTTTTTTAGGTAATTATCAAATATGGACCGTGGATTATTTTTAATTTACAAGTGTCAATTTTTTAGAATTTTAAGCAAAAATGGGTTGTTACAAATCCTTTTATATATAGATAGTAGATTAATCCAATAAATGAAAACTATAATTAAACAAAAGAAACAGATTTATATGATTCCATCATTTATATTAATCCAATTAATCCAATAATGAAAAGTAAAATTGAACAAAACAAACAGATTTATATGATAATTGAATAGCCTAAAATTAGCCTGATCGTACACAATAATAAGAGGGGAAAAAACAAACCTCAAAAACTTGCAGAAGTAAATCATATTCTGGCTTTGTAATTAAAGCTGTTGATTTATATGATGTTATCTAAAATTAAAAAAATCGAATTAATTAACGATTAAATTAAATTAACAAAATCACAACAAATCATAATCTGAAAAAAAATAAACCTCAATAATTGGCAGAAGGAATCCAACTCTTCTGCCTAAAAAAACAGCAGAAGGAAATCATATCGTCGATTTGTATTTAGGGGAATGATTTCATAACTAAAGTTTTGTTAATCGGTTTGTTTAATTGTTTATTTTTTGAGATTTCATTAGATGATTAAGCACTTCTGTGGGTGAATATATTGGTTTCTTAAGGTGGATAATGTGGTGTTTTTCACAGGAGTGATGTATATTTGATGTTTGTTTAATGTGGAATGATTTTTTTTGGCAAAACTCTAATTCTGACCGTCGATTATTCCTGAATATACAAGTGTCAATTTTTTTAGATTTTTTGGCTAGGATGGGCTTTTACAAAACCTTCTTTTATATAGGTAGTAGATTCTCGTTTCTAGCTATTAATGCTCATGATCCACGACGATCATCTTTTCGATGAAACTCCAAGCCAACTTTTTCGAGTTCAAATAATATCTACATCGCTAGTATAAGTGTAGAGGACCATCGAGATATAACACCCCCGAGTTGTATTTGGTTTTTTTTTAATTTGTCCCACATAGAAACCAGGTGACTGTCACCTGAAAATTGATATATATTCAAGATCTTCATACATAATTTTGTACATGCAAAAGGGATTATAGATCCTTTAATACGTTTCAATTTCTTTATATACTTAAACAAAGTTATAAGATAATTTTTTTTATATAGTTTAACTCCAACTTGTACGGTTGTGTTCTGCTTATCAGAAATTTTGCAACGAGCTAATGTATGTTGAACGTGAGCTAGTTTGATATTATTTTGTAAAGATTAATGAAAATATATGGTTTTAGTTTTCTACCACATCGGTGGGTTCATAAAGCTTAATGGCTTTTATATGTAACACTTGGTACAGTTAAATAAAAATTATTGTGAGTATGTTCAACACATTCAATGTGAGGTTGAACGTTCTTCCAGGTAATTTTTTTTAAATGTACATTTTATGGACCAAGTGATCTTTTATGTGTTGGTTGTCGGGAAAGATGCTAGTAGAGCTCTTGCTAAATTTATTGGAACTCGACGCCTTAAGAGAGTGGGAACACAACTTCACGAATAGGCCAAAGTTAATAAAAAATACTTTATTCGGACATATATTAGGCTATGAGAACAAACTGTTGGTGTTGCAACTGTCTTTTCTACGTGAACTCAAGACAAGCGAACACCTTCAGATGTGTCATGTTAATGGTATCGTTGAGTAGCATACCTCTAGTTGTCTTGCTTGTATTTGTAGATTAACGGCATGAATTGTGCTATGTAGAATATGTTAAGCTTCTCTAGCATATCAAATGCAACACTAGCTTTTGCAATGAGCTAATGTATATTTGAATATGAAAATGTATGGTTTTAGGCTTTGTCCTACATCGATGGGTTAATAAAGCGTGAAGGCTTTTATATGTGAGACTTTGAAAAGTAAACTATGTTGGTGATTTTAGTGTCGTCAACTTTTTTTAGTTAATCGGGATTTACTAGAGATCAATGAGATTTCATATCCGGTTCAGACACGAGTTAGGGGAAGTGCGGAGTACACACTCGTTGAGCTAATATGTTATCGCCCACGACGAAAATGCAGGGGTCAAGGGGGATGCGCCCCCTTGCGGGGTCAAGGGGCAGAGCCCCTTGCTGGGGTCAGAATATAATTTGGCTGACCACTTGACGAAGGTGTTAGCTAGAGACTTAGTGAATAAGTCGGTGATTGGGATGGGTTTAAAGTCCATCTAGATCTACTACCTATGAGATACCCAATTCCCTTCTAATACAACGTTAGAAGCTGAATTCAATATGGAAAGCTCATAGCTAGAGATTGGAACACATGTGTTTATTATCCCAAGGTATGTGTTTAGACCTGCGAGTGATGTTAGGTTGAAGTATATCTTCTTAATGGTTCTTTTGAAAAATTGCATGCATGAGCAAGATTAAAAGGACCACCTATATGAGCATGAAGTTTTGCCGCTTCAAGAACCTTGGACTTGGCTTTCAATATGTTCATTAATGGATAGGGACACATGGCTTGTAATAGTGTCAAGACTGAACTGTAGAGTGTTGTAGAAACTTATGTGTATAGTATCTTCAGGTATTCACATGAGTTGACGGGTTCAATCGTTACGACACCCCGATTCTCGAATATTTGGAATGTGTATTATACTAAGATGAAAATTCAATCGCAAGAAATTTTCATTTATGCATTTGTTTGTTTTGTTATGTTTGCTTTTATACTTGTATATATCTTTATATATATTTTAGTAGATCAAGGATTACTCTAAAATGGGGAGATTTGTTGGTGATTTTAGTGTCATCAACTTTTTTTGGTTAATCGGGATTTACTAGAGATCAATGAGATTTCATATTTGGTTCAGACGCGAGTTAGGGGAAGTGCGGAGTGCACACTCGTTGAGCTAATATGTTATTGCCCACGACGAAAATGTAGGGGTCAAGGGGGTTGCGCCCCCTTGCGGGGTCAAGGGGCAGCGCCCCTTGCGGGGTCAAGGGGCAGCGCCCCTTGCGGGGTCAAGGGGCAGAGCCCCTTGCTAAAGGATTTTCATGAATCGGTATTAAGGAAATTCCTTGTTTTCCCGCCATAACCCAAACAACATGTCTGTTGGAGAACAGTTATAACTTTTCGTTTTGTAACCTCCGAAAACTGTCGTTTTTGGTTGGTAAATAAACTACCAGATTGTTTCTCACAGTATATAACGAAAATTCATACAATTTCCTCTATGTTCCTGCTTTGATCTCTTGTGCCTAGAATCAAAGTGTTCTACTTGAATTATCCCGATAAGGATTTCGTGTAACCCAGGCACCATAAGGTCGAAATACTTTATACGGAAAGTGAACTTACACTATTCAAGTTAGATATCCAGGATTATCACACCGTCGTACACACACCCTAAATCTTCCAAACTAAGCTTATTTGATTAAGTTTTCAAAGTAAAGTTGATAATTCTTCTAAATTAGCTTTTTTAGAATGTTTTCAATATCTTGTTGTAGAAGAAAGTCATTCAACAAAAAGCATGCTTATAAGCTGTAGACGATCATCGAGACACGAGTCCAGCAAGTGGTGAAAGTCGCACGTTTTCTTGTAATTATCGAGCATCTAACCATGTTTTCTCATCGTCCCCCGAGTTGTTATCAAATTTCTCTGGACGTTTTGTGGACCACGTGCTTTTTATGCATTGTTTGTCGGGAAAGGTGCTAGTAGAGCTCTTGCTAATCTATTCGAACTTGACATCTTAAGAGAATGGGAATACAAGTTCACCGATATGCGAATGTTGATAAAAGTAGGTTTATTCGAACATATATGATTAGGGGTGTCGGAAAAATTGACCCGACCCGAACCCGAACTCGAATAATCATATTCGGGTCGGGTCACTCGGGTCCAAAAGCGTATTCGGGTCAATTCGGGTTGACCCGAATTGACCCCAATTCTAATTAGGCTCGGGTTCGGGTTATATATTTTTATCTTTGACCCGACCCGACTTGACCCGAACCGACCAACCCGACTTGACCCGACTAAAATTACACTTTTTACATTGTATTAGTACTTAATTGAGCCACTTTTTACACTTTTTTCTTAAACTCGGGTTGAACCGAACCCGAGTTGACCCGACCCGAATTGACCCGAACCCAAGTGACCCGAGTTCTAATTAGACTCGGGTTCGGGTTATATATTTTTTACCCTTGACCCGACTTGACCCGACCCGAGTTAACCCGAACCCAACCGGGTCAACCCGAATCACACCCCTAATATTACTCTGAGGAGAAGAGACTTTTGGTGTTCCAACTATCTGTTTCGACGTAAACTCAACACAAAAAACTTTATAAAGAATGAAATAAGATGATGTAAACGACTAAATTATTTAATTGCTTGGATGTGTCATGTTTTCGTTTATATTTTTTCTACGATGTACATATTGACTTGCTTTTGTCTTCTCCATCTGATGTTAGTGGTATTGCCGAGTAACATTCTTGCTTGTATTTGAAGATTAACGATGAGAATGGAAATTGTGTGAACAACATTATTTGTTTGTTCTTTTGGTCTCTATCGTGACTCATTGTCTCATTTTATCAAAAATTCGTTCAAATCAGATGCGATTTTTATGTTTAATCTAATTTGATTTTGTAGGCAAAATCATGTACAGTGCTTGTGCTTACGATACTTCTTGTGATCTGACTGCAAATGTCGACTTGTATCCTTGCAGGAACATTGTTGATAACCCCACTCGTAAAAGATCTGACTGCAAGGGCCGAGCTGAATACAGTCCGAAAATTGAACCAGAAAACCAACTTGGTCTAAAAGTCTAAATCCGGGACTGGGTCAAAATAATTGGTCCAAGCCTGAAAAAAATTGTAACAGTCGATTTGAAAGCACCCCTTCCTTACAAACCTCAATTATATATAAGACAATTAAAAAATCGACGCACCACAAAGAAACCACACTAATCATAATGAAAGTACATAAAAAATTTCCGTCAGAAAATATAATCACAAGGGTACGCGTTGCAGCATCGTGCGAGTTACCGTCTTGTCACAATAAAGCTTCAAAAATTATTAGTGGATGAAATGCAAAGTTTTCACGCTGAAAATACGGTTGATCTGTTGAACCGGTTGAAAATTATTGTTGAGGGGCAGTTTTGGAACCATGTGAGCTTTAGTGAAGTTGGGTTCAAGCGTCGATGACACCACAAAACTAGTAAGTAAAGTGACTGTGTTAGATATTCAACATATTCGGAATAAGGTTGAAGTTCTTCCGCGCGAGTCATTTTTTTAAAAGTGTTTTCAATATTTTTGTAGAAGAAATTCATACAACAAAAGCATGCTTACAGTTGTAGAGATCATCGAGACACGACTACAACATCGGGTGGTGAAAGGTGTGCGTCCTTTCGTAATTCTCGAGTATCTAACCATGTTTTCTTGCCGTCCCCCGAGTTGTTACCAAATTGTCCTCGACGTTTATGGACCACGTGCTCTTTATGCGTTGTTAATTTGTCTGGAAAAATGATAGCAGAGCTCTTACTAAAAGAATGAAATAAGATGGCAAAGGTCTAACTTTTTTAATTGCTCAGATGTGTCATGTTTTACATTTTGATACGATGTACTTATTGACTTGTGTTCTTCTCTAGTCGTCTTGCTTGTATTTAAACTTTTACAGTAAGCTACATTCGTACTTTAACTTTTACAGTAAGCTACATTCATTCTCATTCCATTATTATTTGCTCTCACCAAGGTAAAACTTCATATGTGTGCCTAAGTGGCTAACCACTTGGCCCCTAGCTAAGATAATATCAGCCCCACATATCGGTAAAACATATGCAGGGAACTATATTAGATTCCTTTGCATATACAAAGGGACCATAACTTTGAGATTGTCGGCCGGTGCAATTGCAAGATGGACATGTTTAGCAATGCAAGGTTGAATAAAATTATCAGAGCTACCATCGTCAAGTAAAAACAGAACTTGTGTGCCCTGAATAGAGACTGGAAAACGAATAGTTGTTACACCATGATATGCATTAAGACTAAGGTGATGATCATTAGCATCGAGGGACACGAGAGTGTCCTCTCGCTCAACCAGATTCAGTCAATTGATTAGATTCAAAATATTCACTTATATTCATGACTCATGAGTACTAAACATTGTTTGATTGCGCATTTATGATTCCAGATATACTTTTCATCATATGTGAAACAAAGCCCTTTTTATAGTCGTAATTGTAATTGCATTTCTGATGGGAATCGAATTCTTTTCGTCCAAAATGTTCTACAATGGCATGAGCCAAACTTGCCATGTAGGGAATTGATTGGCCCGTTGAAGAGTTTGAAACCATATGGTATCACGGTACCACAGATCCCTCAAATTTACAGATGCAATAGTAATATGTTGCACATGTAAGAAACGGTGTATACTTTTATTAAAAACAAATTATAAAATTAATAAAAAATAAAGAACATAATTAAATAACAAATAAAATTGAAAGGAGTAAGAATCTAGAGACGAGACACGTGTTTAACACGCTTCCCTTAAAACAGATTCGTCGTCTATTTCCCAGGGTACAACGTCCAAAGCAGTTGTACAGCCGGACTAGACAAACTTGCCTGAAAGATCACGGAAGCCTTCTGAGTTTCTGATCGATAACTGCTGGAAAAATCGTCTGGTAATGGAGTATGAAAAAGACTGCGTTTTTCTGATGATAAAACTGAATGAGACAGATTTATTATATAGTGAAAATTTGCCTTAGTCGCCAAGACAAAATATTCTGATCTATATAAAATATTCTGATAAATCTGTTATTTCTATAACACGATTTACAAATCAATTATAAACACAGATTTATTCTAAATCTATTCCTAAAATAGATTATAGAATTTCCTAGAAAAAATTCGAATTTGTAGCGAAAAAAGATAGCGAAATCTGCCCGCACCCAAGCCAGTTTTCGGAGCTGCATTCGTGTCCACAGGTTGCGCGCTCGTGCACAAGTTCAGTAGCTTCGAACCCGTTTTTGGCCTAAAGATCCCACTTTCTGCAACCCCCTCCCCTCGCGCGCGTAGGCGTGGGAGTAAAAACCCACAAATGAATATTGTAGGGTAGAAACTAGGATTTCCTTATAAACATGTTTTCACTTCATGTTTCAAGCGATGTGGGACAAAATATTTTCCAAATATTGTGTTTCACGTGACTCACTTTGAGACACGATATCTCATTCATATTAACTCCATATTGGACATACTTTAGCTCGTTGCGAAGCTCTCTTCAAGGAGAACGCAAAGCTACTAAGTACTACGAATATATATTACATATACGTATATAAAATTATGTCCAAAGTATTGCAAAAACCATATTTTGCAAATCATTTTCCAACAATCCCCACATGAATGGGAATCGGTCGAAAACACACGAAAGTTTTGGCAAAATTTCTGCGGTTAAGTCTTGCATAGGATAGGTAGGTGCAACCCTTTGAACCTTCCCTTGTGAGATGCACTTAGTCTCCTAGATCTGAGTAGACGTGATTTCCTTGAACTCAGCCTCTGTTTACGTAGACGAAAATACACACTCACACAAGACTTTCCCTGACCTTGTCAAATCCTCATAGTCGTGTTCGTTATGGTCATGAACACTCGCCTGGTTCTGCAAGAGCTCTTAAAAATTGCGCCCCCACAATTTCCTTCGAAGCGACCCCACTTCTCTCTCACATATGTGATTTCATCTTGAATCATTAAAAACATATGTTTTATGATTTCATCTTGAATCATTATGCTTTATGATTTCATCTTGAATCATTAAGCCATATGTTTAACCTCTCAACAAGTCACATTGTTCTAGGAAAGTTCTTGTATTAAGTAACTCCCCCACATTGACGTGACTTCCCCCACATTTCTATGATTAGGTTGTCCTATTGAACCCAGATCTTGGGATCTCCAGTAAAATGGGTTAGGTTTTCCTTCATAGAAAATCATTCCTTCAAGGGCTTTAGTCCCATTCCTTTAGACGACTTACTAACTAACTCTCTTCTTAAGCCTTTCGTAAGCGGATCCGCGATGTTATCCTTTGACTTCACATAGTCAATTGAGATAACTCCTGTTGAGAGTAGTTGTCGTACCGAATTATGTCGACGACGGATATGTCTAGACTTTCCATTATACATTGTGCTATGAGATCTGCCAATTGCCGATTGACCATCACAATGTATACTAATGGCCATTACCGGTTTAGGCCACCTGGGTATGTCCTCTACGAATTGACGTAGCCATTCTGCCTCTTCTTCGCATTTATCTAACGCGATAAATTCTGATTCCATCATGGACTTAGCTATTACAGTTTGCTTGGAAGACTTCCAAGATATAACAGCCCCTCCCAGTGTAAACACATATCCACTGGTCGATCTAGAATCCTTTATGTCAGATATCCAATTTGCATCATTGTATCCTTCAACAACAGATGGATATCTAGCATAATTCAGTCAATAATCACGACTGTATCTCAAATAATGAAGTACCCTAGTCATAGCTTTTCAATGTGCATCACTTGGATTACTAGTATATCTACTTAGCCTGCTAACAGCATATGCTAAGTCAGGTCGGGTACATGTCATCAAATACATCAACATGCCAATAATTCTTGAATACTCTAATTGGGCAACACATGCGCCTCTATTTTTAGATAGATGCAAACTGGTGTCAATTGGAGTTCTAGCTAGGCCGGAATCCCCCGCATTATGAGTATTGAGAATTTTGTCCACGTAATTTGCTTGACTTAATGCAATTCCACTCTGAGTTCGTATGATCTTTATTCCAAGGATCACATCAGCCAAACCCATATCTTTCATGTCAAACTTTGATTTCAACATGTCTTTAGTAGACTTGATCATCTTGTCGTTACTGCCAACGATAATCATATCATCAACATAAAGACACAAGATTACATATCCACTATTCGTGTCTTTCACATAAACACACTTGTCGCTTTCATTAATTTTGAATCCACCCTCTCGCATGGCGTGATCAAACTTTTGATGCCATTGTTTTGGAGCTTGCTTTAAGCCATACAACGACTTAACAATCATACAAACTTTGCTCTCTTGTCCAGGAGCCATGTAACCCTCGGGTTGGTTCATGTATATTTCTTCTTCTAAATCTCCATTTAGAAAAGCCGTTTTCACATCCATTTGGTGAACTTCTAAATTTCTTAATGCGGCAATAGTAAGAATCATCCTAATAGAAGTTATTCGCGTAACAGGCGAATAAGTATCAAAGTAATCTAGACCTTCGCGTTGCCAAAAACCTTTGATCACCAATCTTGCTTTGTACTTATCAATGGTGCCATCAGCTTTCATCTTCTTCTTTAAGATTCATTTATAGGCTAGTGGTTTACAACCAGGAGGTAAATCCACGAGCTCCCAAGTATGATTTTGTAAAATAGACTCTATTTCACTGTTAATCGCTTCTTTCCATCGAGGCCCTTTCGAGGAATTTACAGCTTCTTGATAAGAAGTGGATTCATTTTCTACCATAAAAGAGACAAAATTGGTTCCAAATGATTTCTCGGTTCTCGCCCGTTTGCTTCTTCTAGGTTCAACCTCTTCTTCCTCGGGTTGATCTTGTCTCTCATCTTGAAGATCGTTATCATCTCGTTGTCTCTTATCTTGGAAAACTGCATCATCTATTCTAGATGTGCTTCCATTTTCCTTCTTTAAACAAGGAAATATGTTTTCAAAAAAGGACGCATTCCTTGATTCCATAACTATGTTCTTGTGTATATCTGGATTTTTCGAATCATGTACAATGAAACGATACGTATTGCTATTCTTAGCATATCCAATAAATATACAATCCACAGATTTAGGTCCAATCGTTTGGGCCTTAGGTGTCGGCACAGCTACCTTGGTTAGACACCCCCACACTCGTAAGTACTTGTATGATGGTTTTCTTCCCATCCACAGTTCATATGGGGTTTCCTCTTTATCCTTACGAGGTATCTTGTTTAAAAGATAAGTAGCCGTTAGAATGGCTTCCCCCCACATGTTAGGCTCAAACCAGAACTTAACAACATGGCATTAACCATTTCTTTCAAGCTATGGTTCTTCCTTTCGTCAATACCGTTTTGCTGAGGTGAATAAGGAGCGGTAAACTTGTGTCTAATTCCATGTTTCACACATAGATCAACAAAAGGAGACACATATTCACCTCCTCTATCACTTCGTGCAACCTTGATTTTCCTACCAAGTTGATTCTCAACTTCGGTTTTGTGTAGAACAAACTTGTCTATAGCTTCATCTTTACTTTTCAACAAGTAAACGTAGCAGAACTTTGTGCAATCATCAATAAATGTGCTGAAGTACTTATTGCCACCTTTTGTGGGTAGTGATTTCAAATCACATATGTCTGTGTGTATCATATCAAGTGGTTCGGTTTTTCGTTCAACCGATTTGAAAGATGATCTTTTAAGTTTGGCTTCGACACAAGTTTTACACTTATAATTTGAATCAATATGAAAATTGGTATGCCATTAAGTTTAATCAAACGACGCATTGAATTAAAATTAACATGTCCAAGACGGCCATGCCACACATTAGAAGACTCAATCAAGTAAACAGAAGAATTCCTTTTATTGATAGCATTCTTAACAACTATTACATTGAGCTTAAACATACCATTCAGGGCATACCCCTTACCAACATACATTTGATTCTTAGAAAGTACAACTTTATCAAACTAAAAAACAAGACGAAAACCAAAATTATTCAAAAGCCATTCGGACACAAGATTCTTGCGAATCTCCGGAACATACAAGACTTTAGTCAACTTGAGCTCTTTCTCGGATGTCATCTTCAAAATAACATCTCCTTCGCCCTTGATATCAGCAGTTACAGAGTTGCCCATGTACAACTTCTCTCCATTTTCAACCGCTCTGAAAGAGTGAAACATACTCTTGTCAGCACACACATGACGGGTTGCCCCAATATCAACCCGCCAATCATTATTATTGGAACCTACCAGGTTAACTTCAGAGATCATGGTAACGACGTCAGACACCATAGCAATCATGTCCACATTATCATTCACCATATTAGCCTCGTGTGGAGTCACCCGCTTTGGCGCTTTGCAATTAGCAGCACGATGACCTGGCTTGTCACAGTTGAAGCAATTTCCTTGGAACTTCTGCTTCGCAATTCAACCTTAGGAGCAAGTTACTCAGACTTCCCTTTGCTCTTCTTGTCATTCTTCCCTTTTACAAAGCTCTTGCCTTTAGACTTTGAAGAAGACGAACCATGCTCACCCATATTTGCCTTGGCAGAATCAGGTGTATAGGTGTTTTTCTGAGCCAGCTTGTTGTCCTCTTCAATTCGAAGACGAACAACCAAGTCTTCAACAGTCATCTCCTTTCGCTTATGCTTCAAGTAAATTTTAAATTCTACCCAGCTTGGAGGTAACCTTTCAATGATAGCAGCAACTTGAAAAGTTTCACTCAAAGTCATACCCTCAGCATGAATGTCGTGTAGCAAAACCTGTAGATCTTGAACCTGAGTTATCACACTCTTTGAATCAACCATCTTGTAATCCAAAAAACGAGTTACCACGAATTTCTTTGTACCAGCATCCTCAGTTTTGTACTTACGTTCCAATGACTCCCATAATTCTTTGGCAGTCTTAGTCTTGCAGTACACATTGTACAAAGAGTCCACCAAACCATTTAGAATATAATTGTGACACAAGAAGTTTGAATGTTTCCATGCTTAAACAGCTTGCACTGCTTGTTGATTTTCGGGTACACCTTCTTTAGGAGGTTCCACCTGAGGTACAGTCTCCTTTAAGAACTTCGCAAGGTTCAAAGTAATGAGATAGAAGAACATCTTATGCTGCCACCTCTTAACCCATTGAATTTTTCTGGTTTTCAGCATGATTAGAAACTGTGTGGGTAACTGGCGCAACAGTTACTTTCACAGTAGTAGTTGCAGGAGTTTCTGGAGTGCTGATAGACATTCTGAAAGATCAAACAAGATCAAAACACAAACAGTTAGACAACTGTTATAAATCTGTTTACAATAAATTCAATCATAATCTCTATATACTTATAGTGGATCTACTTCAAAGAAACTCAATCTTGGTTTCAATGAATCAGATTCAATAATCAAATATTTTAGTTTAACAGAAATACAATCTTGGTTTCAATATAAACTGATAAGAACAACTGCTTAATGAAAAAGTTAGAGATCTCTTAATTAAAATCTGTAAAATTAAAACTGATTTCCAGTGAAACTCAATCCTGGTTTCGGCAGAAGCAGTTTATAATAAATCTGATAAAATTATTAATCCGATTTAATAAAAGTTTTAATTCTGTTAAACAGAATCTTTTTTAAGATTGTAGGAAACGGTGTATATTTTTATTAAAAACATATTACAAAATTAACAGAAAATAAAGAACAGAATTAAATAACAAACAAAATTGAAAGCAGTAAGAATCTAGAGATGAGACACGTGTTTAACACGCTTCCCTTAAAACAGATTCGTCGTCTGTTTCCCAGGGTACAACGTCCAATTGTACAGCCGGACTAGACAAACTTGTCTGAAAGATCACGGAAGCCTTCTGAGTTTCTGATCGATAACTACTGGAAAAATCGTCTGGTAATGGAGTATGAAAAAGACTGCGTTTTTCTGATGATAAAACTGAATGAGACAGATTTATTATATAGTGAAAATTTGCCTTGGTCACCAAGAAAAAATATTCTGATCTATATAATATATTCAGACAAATCTGTTATTTCTATAACATGATTTACAAATCAGTTATAAACACAATTTTTTCTAAATCTATTCCTAAAATAGATTACAGAATTTCCTGGAAAAAATTCGAATTTGCAGCAAAAAAAGATACCGAAATCTGCCCGCACCTAAGCCAGTTTTCGGAGCTGCATTCGTGTCCGCAGGTCGCGCGCTCGTGCACAAGTTCAGTAGCTTCGAACCCGTTTTGGCTTAGAAATCCCACTTTCTGCACCCCTCCCCTCGAGCGCGTAGGCGTGGGAGTAAAAACCCACAAATGATCATTGTAGGGTAGAAACTAGGATTTCCTTATAAACATGTTTTCACTTCATGTTTCAAGCGATGTGGGACAAAATATTTTCCAAATATTGTGTTTCACGTGACTCACTTTGAGACACGATATCTCATTCATATTGGACATACTTTAGCTCGTTGCGAAGCTCTCTTCGAGGAGAACGCAAAGCTACTAAGTACTAGGAATATATATTACATATACATATATAAAGTTATGTCCAAAGTATTGCAAAAACCATATTTTGCAAAACATTTTCCAACAGCACATTAGGAGTCTCTTAATATGTAAAAAACTAGTCAGCCCGAACAAGCCAGTTAAGCCGATCGGAACCATTAAATCAAGGAAATTCAAGTTTAACTGGATGACGGGGAATCCTGTTAATGTTCTGACTCGAGCCTCCTGTACCACAACCTTGTAAATGTATTAATGAAATACTCTATTTTGTTTTTGTTACTTGTGGATTCATTGATGAATAATTTGATTAAGTTATAAATTCACATAGTTTGCCTAATTTTAGAAAGTGACCTGACTTGTTGGTTGTTCATAATATATGTTTATGATAGTAAAGTAATTGGGTTAAAGTTGTTTACTCATATATGAGAATCACTTATTTGCTTTAAGTGAATATACTAATTGATATTGAACTAATAGTCATATACATGTATGCAAACTTATATGTGTTATATGTTTTGGTGTTTAAACTTTACAGCTCCTTAATTTTATTGAACACAGATAAACACCTATCAATCTTCATCAACCCATCATGGAAAGACCACCGAAGAAGATAGGGATGAAGAAAGTAGAAGATCATAGGTGAATTTGTAATGTTTAATAGCCATGGTGCAGTTGTAGGTAAATACCCACATATGTTGTTTTTTAATTTAAACCTTGCATTCATTGACCGGAAGAAGCAAGTGCGCTATGGATCATAGCATATGGGTGGGGGTTAGCTCGCAAAGTGGTTGTCTGATCTTTAGTCTCTTATATACTGTTGGAACGATTCTTTATCTTTAGGATGATTTGGAAAGTCAACGATGATCGAGTGAACAGGATGATGCAGTGGTGCTCTTCGGGAGTGTCTCAAAATGGCATTATAGCCTTCCTAGTATGATACTAGTAGTATTCACTCAGGACGACAAGGTGCACACCGATTTTGTGCCAACATCAATATGCCAACTCTCTACTTGAAAAATTGACATCACGATCATAGAGGTTTTGGTTTTAACTGTTTTTAATTTGTTTGATGCAATGCATCAAGGTTGTCAAGATTCCGATCTTGATCTTAAAATCTTACGATTTTACGATTCTGTAAAGTAAAACGATCCGGATCTTAGGTAGGATCTTTCCATCCTTAGGATCTAATAGGATCCTGATCTTGATCATAAGATCTTAAGATCTACTACGATCCGATCTTACTTTTTCTGGAACAAAAAACTAAAAAACTACAAATTTATAGGTTCTATTTTGTATAATCTAAAAAACAACGTGTAAATCTTCTTATACAAGTCATAATTATAATTTAGTACCATATTGTTATAAAATATGCGTATAATTTTGTGTTTACGATGTATATTAAGTTGTAAATTTATAAAATATTTCAAATAGTACTAAGAGAATTACATTATAGTAGGGTCTTACGATCCCGATCATACTTTACTATCTCGATCTTGCAAAGACGAAAATGATCTTCCATAGGATCCCGATCTTGAAAACCTTGCAATGCATGGTTTGTTTAATGCAAATATAAAGATAATTTGATCATGTAAAAGATTACGTTTTGATATGTTTTATTTTTTTATATACTTTAACAAACTTATAAGATAACTCTAGCTTGTAAGATTGTGTTCCCTTTATAGGAAATTTTGCAATGAGCTAATAAATATGAGCTGCCTTACAAATATCTCATACTAGTTTAATGAAAATGCATGGTTTCAGGTTAAGTTTGGTTCCACATCGGCGGGTTAGTAAAGCGTAAGGGCTTTTATACGTAAGACTTGGTAAAGTTAATGAAGCTGATCGTTGAGAGTCGATCAACATATTCAATGTAAGGTTGAAGATTCTCTAGAGTCAGTTTTTTTTTCAAAATGTTATCAATCTTCTTGTAGAAGAAATTCATATAACAAAGCATGCTTACAATTGTAGACGATTATCGAGATATGTCTCTAGCCGGGTTGGTGAAAGTTACATGTTGTTTCGTAATGCTCGAGTATCTAACGATGCTTTCTCTTTGTCCCCTGAGTTGTTACCAAACTTCACCGAAAATTTTATGGACCACGTGCTCTTTATGCGTTATTTGTGGAGAAAGTTGCTAGTAGAGTTCTTGCTACATCCGTGGAACGAAGGAAATAAGTTACCATTAACAAATTCTTTCAAAAATATTTCAAATGTAAAATATCATGAACTTATCTATTTATTTGGATGATAAAACTCTCACGATTTTAGAATCTAGCAATGCAATACTAAAAAAATTGATTGTTAAGGTTACTATTACAAAATGATGACGCCTTATAAAAGTTTTTGACTAATACCACGTATTTATAAAAAAATGTTCGGTATACACCATCATATCGCTAGTTAACAAAATGGCTAATACTTTTTAGTTTTTGACTTTTTGCTAAGTACATAAGTTTATGAAATGGTGAATCGAGGTAAGGTTTATAAAAAGATGATATTCCGTATTAAGTTACTATTAAAAGTATAGACACATAACATGGATACCAGATTTAATCACTCAACCAACCTCCTCTTACTACTATTTATTAAAGATTTAAAGAACAAATTACAAAATAAAGATTAGTCCTCAAACGAGTGTTGATCAAACATACAAAAGAAAAATTGATAGTCCCAACTAGGTTGGTCTTATCACCTCACTACATAGTGTACGATTGTGCGTAAGCCATGTATAGTATTTTATATGGCCGGAAGTACGTGGGCCTAAGGGGTCACGCACTTATACATCGAGATTATCTTTTATTAAGTTATACAATACAATATGGCTATATTTATTGTGTAAACTTAGTTTGATAAAAGTTTATACTTAACGGTAGTTAATTAATAAGTTAAAAGTTTTAACGAATATTAATTAATAAGACTTAATACTTTAAGGTAATTATTGTAATTTCATAATAAGTATTAGCGTAAGTCAAAAAGTCAAATCAAACACACTATGAGGTGTTGGTCGGCCGAATACAAAAGAAAAGAAGGAAGAAAAGATTTTTATTCTAGAAGGATTATTTACTTCGAGGTTAAGTTGTAATTGAAATTAGAGATTTTACTAGTTGAAAAAGTTCGTTTTCTCGGTATCTTCTCGAATTGATTTCCGGTTCAAAGTGCGACTCAATTGTTCTTGGTGGAAATGAAAATGGTTTGGTTATCTATTACTAAGTAAAATGAAAATGTAAATTGCGATAAGTAAAAGGAATGCTAAAAGGAATGCTGATAGGAATGCTGATAGGAATGCTGATTGGAATGCTGATTGGAATGTTGATTAGAATGCTGATTGGAATGTTGATTGGAATGCTGATTGGAATGTTGATTGGAATGCTGATTGGAATACTGATTGGAATGCTGATTGGAATGCTGATTGGAATGTTGATTGGAATGCTAATAGGAATGCTAATTGGAATGTTGATTGGAATGTTGATTGAAATGCTGATTGGAATGCTGATTGGAATGCTAATAGGAATGTAAAAGGAATGCGAAAGGAATGCTGATTGGAATGTTGATTAGAATGCTGATCGGAATGTTGATTGGAATGCTGATTGGAATGCTGATTGGAATGTAAAACCCTTTTCCAATCAAGGTGATTGGAATACGTGATTGGAAAGGGGTTTACCCTTTCCGATCTAACTTTTTGATCCGAAAATTAAGCAAAAGCAATAAGCTATGGTTAATAAGCTCAAACTAAAACTTGCACGAATCTAAATCGAAATTGACTTAATAAGCATGAATAACAACTTATCAAACTTAAAAATAAGCAAACTTTCAAATCAAACTTTTAAAAAGATGAACTTTTTAAGAAAACTTTAGATCAAATAAGCATTAAGATGAAAACAAATCAAGGATGAACATGAATCAAAGAGAAGCAAAGTAAGAAAGGGAGAAGAAGATGATTAAAGATAAGAACTTGATTAAAAGAAAAGATTCCAAAATAAAAAGACTTACTTGAATTGAAGAAATTAAAAGTGCATAACATGAAATTAAATTGCAAGAAATTAAATGACAAGAAATGAAAATGGTGGAAGTGTGGCTTGTCAAGCCACCAACTACATGAAAATGAAATGGGATCAAACTATATATAGGGGTGATTAGGGAGGAGCTTAGGAAGCTTCCTCCCTCTTTCCTCTTTTCCTTAATTGCACACTTAAGTCCTTTTCTTCTCAATCTTTTGTTAATCTTTGACTTAATGACTTTGTCTCGGGATTTCTTTGAACTCGTCTCGATATTTCTTCATAAATAAGACTTGAGTTCTTCGGCTTTTAGTAAACTTCCGTCTTTTGACTTATTCTTCGATAAATCTTCAGAATTGGTCTTGGACTTCCGTTCTTTTTTCCACTCTTGATCTTTCGACTTCATCTTTCGTCTTTTTCTTCGATAAAAGCCCTTGAATGCCGTGTTTTCTCCACTTTTCACTTTTTTGTCCTAAATCACAACAAAAACACAAACCACGCATAACTCCGACATAAATGACATAAAATACACGTTTTGGCTCGGTTATTATTGTAATTAAGTGGTAAAAAGGATGGGTGTTTTCACACCTATCAAATCCCCTACACTTAACCATTGCAATGTCCTCATGCAATGCATTAGTTACAAAACACGTTTTACATTTTCCATCATAATCAACCTACCTTGGCCTTTATTAAACAACTAAGGAAAATCAAAAAGATAGAAAATAACAAGATGCAACAAGGAAGAAACTTGTAAAGAAATCTAAGACTTACATTAGGGTTTGTGTGTCATGAATGTTCATCACCCTCAAGTTTCACGTTCCCCATGCCAAGATTAAAAACAAGATCATTGTTAGTACAAGTTAGCATAACAAACATTTACTCATGTGGTTCAATTAATCACTTAAACTCCCTTATTCCTACGAGTATCTCTTATATTTTATTGATGTCTTGAATGATCACGAGGATGCATTGTTGACTTATTTCGATAATTTATTTAGGCTGAAAGCAAAGTAGGACGATTTGATCAATAGTTAGCTAAAGGACAAAATCTCTTAAAACTGCTTCTCGGGATATCAAAAAGTTCATATCTTGGCATAACTTGGTTCACGATTTGAGACCTTTCTCGGGCCGATATTTGGCATGTACTTCATACTTCATATCTTCGAGAGACGTTTTTGAGATAATGGTCTTCTCTTCCGTTATAGAGTTTCTTCACTTGGAGACTTTTGAGGGGTACTCCAGCTTTGTTGACCACGACTTCATGATTATTTCTTCAATCTTTAATTGGGATTTTGAGATACAACGATCCGCCTCCTTTTCGGACTTGGATCTATTTATCCTCATACCTTGTTAGGGTCTTTTCGGATAGACTTCTCCATGATCTTTATGGGAGTTGATTGCTTTTCTTCGTGAGTCTTGATCCTTCATATTGATTTTGGGAATAATGCTTTTCACATCACTTTGGATCTTCAGCAATAAAATTGAATCCTCATGCCTTGTTAGGGCCTTTTCGGACTCGCCAATCTTCGCGTCCTGCTTCATAAGTTATGCCTTGGCTATGAACTCTTATCATTACCGAGCAACTTTTAAACGATCTTAGGCTAGAAGCTAAGTAACTTTTCAAATCGTACGACCTTACTTATTGCATTTATTTATTTACAAGCGAGGGGAGAAAAAGATCATAATTAACTCACATAAGTTAATGAAAGAATACCAAACTTGTAACCAACTCTATCATTTCTCGTTCTCCACAATTTAAAATCTCAAGGAATGAGACTCGTGGATGCTTAGCCCAATAAACCAATTAAGGTCTACACGGTTAAGGATACTAGCTAGAGTGAACTTGGATAAGTAAACTCGGGTTGAGTCAAAAAATTCACAACGGGCCTAATATATCTAAGATAACTAAACTTGTTAAAACCATTTTATTAAAATAAGAGAAAAATAGCAAAAATAAAGGGAACTACAACTAGGCCAAAATAGATTTAAAATTTTGAAAAATTTCGAAAAATCGATTTTCCGGTTAAAATGAGGACAAATACAAGGAAAAGGCCACTTAACTTCGATAGAAGTCCCCCCTACACTTAATATAAACATTGTCCTCAATGTTTAAGCATGTGGGAGTAAACTCCCCTACACTTAGGACATTGTGCACTTTGTTTAAATCTTGCTAAGGAAGAGACAACTAAAGAGATTCCTATTTTAATATTGAGAAATATAAAATAGTGAATCAAAAAGAGTTTAGGATAGAACCGGGAAGAAGGGAACACGGAATCACGGTTCGTCAAAAGTCATCAAGAGTGTGTTTTTGAAGCTCTAATCCCTGCACATGATAAGAAAGAAAGCAAGAAATACCACGGGGCTCCCCCTACACTTATGGTGAAAATAGATAGATAATTGGGTTGCCTCCCAAAAAGCGCTTGTTTTTGTTAACCGAGTCACGAGCCTGACTCGTCCCCGAATTAAATGGTCCATGGGGAAGCCTCGAATGTGATACCGGGATCAAAGACCTTGTCCTCGTTCCCGGAGGACATCAACAAAGGAGAGGCGGGAGGATAAGTCTTGAATGGTAGGAAAGTCTGCTCAATATAAGAAAAGCAAGTGAAATCCAGATTGACAGGAGGTGGGGTGGGTAAGGGAATCACATTGTCATCCTCCAAAGACAATGGATGCAGACCAATTGGCAAAGCCGTAAAATTATCAATCATAGAATGGTCCATGTCACCTCCCGGGTCAAAGCATTTATCCTCATGAAAGTAGATCTTGTCGATATCCTCGTAGATAAAGAGTGTAGAAACTCGTTTGAAAAGATCACGATCAAGTACGAAACCATCATTCATTTGTGGGGATTGTTGATAAGGTAAATCCTCACGAATGTGGTAAACGTAATTCTCATAAGAGGAGTGTTGATTAGGTAACTCCTCGAGAATAGGATGATTGGTCAAGTGAGTTGGTTCGTCATTATTATGAAAAATAAGATGTTCCAACTCATCAAGTTCGGCATCGATGTTGGAAAAATCGACCTCGCTTGTAGGAGAAAGCGGAGGTAAAAGAGCTAGCTCTCGGTCGATAATTTCCTCAATCTCGGGCTCGAAGACGAAATGATCATACTCACCACATGTTGAACTCTTGTTGGGAGGATCAAATATCGCGTGTGGAGTTGTGAGTATGTGATCATTTACTAGCGAAGCAAACTTGTCCGTAAGCTCCACAAAATTCGGTACATCACATAAATTTTCCGGAACACCCGCGGGCTCACTTGGGATGATAACAAGTTCCTCGACACTAGACTTTAGGGATTTGTCCGATTCCATAGCCGAGATAATGTCAAGATGCTGATCCTCCATGGTGAGAGAGCCAACGGGCTCCTCGGGTGTGATAGCAATAGACGAAGGAGGAAGGGGAGAAGTCTTACTTTTCTTTAGAAATTCCTCCTCGTCGAAAATAACCTCAATATCGTCATCGCTCTCCTCATTACCTAAAGGGCCAATAATAAGCTCAGGGATATGAGTACTCGTCTGATCTCGCTGCTGTAAAAATGACTCCATACAAGTTTGCAGCGTGTGTAAAAGCTCTTTGCTTTGTTCTTGAAAAGCTATAGCAAGATCGTTTCTTTGTTCTTGAAAGGTTGTAGCAAGATCGTCAATTGGTTCTTGGTAACTCATCTCGTGACGAGGCTGATGATCAATTGGGTATTGTAGGGGTTGGTCAAAAACTAGAAGGGGTATAATTATAGTAATTTTGATCCCCTGTAGGGCAGTGAAAACTTTCGTGAGGACCCCCACAGTTGTTGCAAAACGGGTGAGGAAAAAGACTGGGTGCGTCTTGTGGATAGCTATTTTCATTGTCATAATTGTACCCCGGTTCTTGCCCGTGACCATACGGGTATCGAACCGGGCACGAAACATGCCAATGAGAATCGCTTCCACAATAGATGCACGGGGGAACAGGATGTGGGTTCAAAAAGAATGAATTAGTCGAGTTGCACAAGGGACAAAGTCCGAATTGTGTGTTGTCGATATCGTTTCCGCACCGCTCACATGTACACCATTGACAAGAGTCGTTCCCGTACAGTTGTCTCCCACACCCGAAGCAATGGACATAAAAATCCATGGAGAAAGATAGATAAGCAAGAAGAATATTTTTGGTGCAAAACTTTGAAAAAGAAATGCTTTTTAAGATTTTTCAAATGTTTTTGGATTTTTTTTTTTTTTTTTTTTTTGAAAATTTTTGACTCGAAAAAATAACGTTCACAAGTGAACGGATCCCAAAAGCCAACGCGTCTCTCACAAAAAACCGTTAATCTTCACGAAAAGAGCCGGCAGCGGTGCCATTTTAATGTAAGAGATTTTGCTAGTTGAAAGTTCGTGTTTCTCGGTATCTTCTCGAATTGATTTCCGGTTCAAAGTGCGACTCAATTGTTCTTGGTGGAAATGAAAATGGTTTGGTTATCTATTACTAAGTAAAATGAAAATGTAAATTGCGATAAGTAAAAGGAATGCTAAAAGGAATGTTGATAGGAATGCTGATTGGAATGCTGATTGGAATGCTGATTGGAATGCTGATTGGAATGTTGATTGGAATGCTGATTGGAATGTTGATTGGAATGCTGATTGGAATGTTGATTGGAATGCTGATTGGCTGATTGGAATGCTGATTGGAATGTTGATTGGAATGCTAATAGGAATGCTAATTGGAATGTTGATTGGAATGTTGATTGAAATGCTAATTGGAATGCTGATTGGAATGCTAATAGGAATGTAAAAGGAATGCGAAAGGAATGCTGATTGGAATGTTGATTAGAATGCTGATTGGAATGTTGATTGGAATGCTGATTAGAATGATGATTGGAATGTAAAACCCTTTTCCAATCAAGGTGATTGGAATACGTGATTGGAAAGGGGTTTACCCTTTCCGATCTAACTTTTTGATCCGAAAATTAAGCAAAAGCAATAAGCTATGGTTAATAAGCTCAAACTAAAACTTGCACGAATCTAAATCGAAATTGACTTAATAAGCATGAATAACAACTTATCAAACTTAAAAATAAGCAAACTTTCAAATCAAACTTTTAAAAAGATGAACTTTTTAAGAAAACTTTAGATCAAATAAGCATTAAGCTGAAAACAAATCAAGGATGAACATGAATCAAAGAGAAGCAAAGTAAGAAAGGGAGAAGAAGATGATTAAAGATAAGAACTTGATTAAAAGAAAAGATTCCAAAATAAAAAGACTTACTTGAATTGAAGAAATTAAAAGTGCATAACATGAAATTAAATTGCAAGAAATTAAATGACAAGAAATGAAAATGGTGGAAGTGTGGCTTGTCAAGCCACCAACTACATGAAAATGAAATGGGATCAAACTATATATAGGGGTGATTAGGGAGGAGCTTAGGAAGCTTCCTCCCTCTTTCCTCTTTTCCTTAATTGCACACTTAAGTCCTTTTCTTCTCAATCTTTTGTTAATCTTTGACTTAATGAATTTGTCTCGGGATTTCTTTGAACTCGTCTCGACATTTCTTCATAAATAAGACTTGAGTTCTTCGACTTTTAGTAAACTTCCGTCTTTTGACTTATTCTTCGATAAATCTTCAGAATTGGTCTTGGACTTCCGTTCTTTTTTCCACTCTTGATCTTTCGACTTCATCTTTCGTCTTTTTCTTCGATAAAAGCCCTTGAATGCCGTGTTTTCTCCACTTTTCACTTTTTTGTCCTAAATCACAACAAAAACACAAACCACGCATAATTCCGACATAAATGACATAAAATACACGTTTTGGCTCGGTTATTATTGTAATTAAGTGGTAAAAAGGATGGGTGTTTTCACACCTATCAAATCCCCTACACTTAACCATTGCAATGTCCTCATGCAATGCATTAGTTACAAAGCACGTTTTACGTTTTCCATCATAATCAACCTACCTTGGCCTTTATTAAACAACTAAAGAAAATCAAAAAGATAGAAAATAACAAGATGCAACAAGGAAGAAACTTGTAAAGAAATCTAAGACTTACATTAGGGATTGTGTGTCATGAATGTTCATCACCCTCAAGTTTCACGTTCCCCATGCCAAGATTAAAAACAAGATCATTGTTAGTACAAGTTAGCATAACAAACATTTACTCATGTGGTTCAATTAATCACTTAAACTCCCTTATTCCTACGAGTATCTCTTATATTTTATTGATGGCTTGAATGATCACGAGGATGCATTGTTGACTTATTTCGATAATTTATTTAGGCTGAAAGCAAAGTAGGACGATTTGATCAATATTTAGCTAAAGGACAAAATCTCTTAAAACTGCTTCTCGGGATATCAAAAAGTTCATATCTTAGCATAACTTGGTTCACGATTTGGGACCTTTCTCGGGCCGATATTTGGCATGTACTTCATACTTCATATCTTCGAGAGACGTTTTTGAGATAATGGTCTTCTCTTCGTTATAGAGTTTCTTCACTTGGAGACTTTTGAGGGGTACTCCAGCTTTGTTGACCACGACTTCATGATTATTTCTTCAATCTCTAATTGGGATTTTGAGATACAACGATCCGCCTCCTTTTCGGACTTGGATCTATTTAACCTCATACCTTGTTAGGGTCTTTTCGGATAGACTTATCCATGATCTTTATGGGAGTTGATTGCTTTTCTTCGTGAGTCTTGATCCTTCATATTGATTTTGGGAATAATGCTTTTCACATCACTTTGGATCTTCAGCAATAAAATTGAATCCTCATGCCTTGTTAGGGCCTTTTCGGACTCGCCAATCTTCGCGCCCTGCTTCATAAGTTATGCCTTGGCTATGAACTCTTATCATTACCGAGCAACTTTTAAACGATCTTAGGCTAGAAGCTAAGTAACTTTTCAAATCGTACGACCTTACTTATTGCATTTATTTATTTACAAGCGAGGGGAGAAAAAGATCATAATTAACTCACATAAGTTAATGAAAGAATACCAAACTTGTAACCAACTCTATCATTTCTCGTTCTCCACAATTTAAAATCTCAAGGAATGAGACTCGTGGATGCTTAGCCCAATAAACCAATTAAGGTCTACACGGTTAAGGATACTAGCTAGAGTGAACTTGGATAAGTAAACTCGGGTTGAGTCAAAAAATTCACAACGGGCCTAATATATCTAAGATAACTAAACTTGTTAAAACCATTTTATTAAAATAAGAGAAAAATAGCAAAAATAAAGGGAACTACAACTAGGCCAAAATAGATTAAAAATTTTGAAAAATGTCGAAAAATCGATTTTCTGGTTAAAATGAGGACAAATACAAGGAAAAGGCCACTTAACTTCGATAGAAGTCCCCCCTACACTTAATATAAACATTGTCCTCAATGTTTAAGCATGTGGGAGTAAACTCCCCTACACTTAGGACATTGTGCACTTTGTTTAAATCTTGCTAAGGAAGAGACAACTAAAGAGATTCCTATTTTAATATTGAGAAATATAAAATAGTGAATCGAAAAGAGTTTAGGATAGAACCGGGAAGAAGGGAACACGGAATCACGGTTCGTCAAAAGTCATCAAGAGTGTGTTTTTGAAGCTCTAATCCCTGCACATGATAATAAAGAAAGCAAGAAATACCACGGGGCTCCCTCCTACACTTATGGTGAAAATAGATAGATAATTGGGTTGCCTCCCAAAAGCGCTTGTTTTTGTTAATCGAGTCACGAGCCTGACTCGTCCCCGAATTAAATGGTCCATGGGGAAGCCTCGAATGTGATACCAGGATCAAAGACCTTGTCCTCGTTCCCGGAGGACATCAACAAAGGAGAGGCGGGAGGATAAGTCTTGAATGGTAGGAAAGTCTGCTCAATATAAGAAAAGCAAGTGAAATCCAGATTGACGGGAGGTGGGGTGGGTAAGGGAATCACATTGTCATCCTCCAAAGACAATGGATGCAGACCAATTGGCAAAGTCGTAAAATTATCAATCATAGAATGGTCCATGTCACCTCTCGGGTCAAAGCATTTATCCTCATGAAAGTAGATCTTATCGATATCCTCGTAGATAAAGAGTGTAGAAACTCGTTTGAAAAGATCACGATCAAGTACGAAACCATCATTCATTTGTGGGGATTGTTGATAAGGTAAATCCTCACGAATATGGTAAACGTAATTCTCATAAGAGGAGTGTTGATTAGGTAACTCCTCGAGAATAGGATGATTGGTCAAGTGAGTTGGTTCGTCATTATTATGAAAAATAAGACGTTCCAACTCATCAAGTTCGGCATCGATGTTGGAAAAATCGACCTCGCTTGTAGGAGAAAGCGGAGGTAAAAGAGCTAGCTCTCGGTCGATAATTTCCTCAATCTCGGGCTCGAAGACGAAATGATCATACTCACCACATGTTGAACTCTTGTTGGGAGGATCAAATATCGCATGCGGAGTTGTGAGTATGTGATCATTGACTAGCGAATCAAACTTGTCCGTAAGCTCCATAAAAGTCGGCACATCACATAAATTTTCCGGAACACCCGCGGGCTCACTTGGGATGACAACAAGTTCCTCGACACTAGACTTTAGGGATTTGTCTGATTCCATAGCCGAGATAATGTCAAGATGCTGATCCTCTATGGTGAGAGAGCCAACGGGCTCCTCGGGTGTGATAGCAATAGACGAACGAGGAAGGGGAGAAGTCTTACTTTGCTTTAGAAATTCCTCCTCGTCGAAAATAACCTCAATATCGTCATCGCTCTCCTCATTACCTAAAGGGCCAATAATAAGCTCAGGGATATGAGTACTCGTCTGATCTCGCTGTTGTAAAAATGACTCTATACAAGTTTGCAGCGTGTGTAAAAGCTCTTTGCTTTGTTCTTGAAAAGCTATAGCAAGATCGTTTCTTTGTTCTTGAAAGGCTGTAGCAAGATCGTCAATTGGTTCTTGGTAACTCATCTCGTGACGAGGCTGATGATCAATTGGGTATTGCAGGGGTTGGTCAAAACTGGAAGGGGTATAATTATAGTAATTTTGATCCCCTGTAGGGCAGTGAAAACTTTCGTGAGGACCCCCACAGTTGTTGTAAAACG
This sequence comes from Glebionis coronaria, assembly GCA_025667525.1. NCBI lineage: Eukaryota > Viridiplantae > Streptophyta > Magnoliopsida > Asterales > Asteraceae > Glebionis > Glebionis coronaria. The sequence goes on from CM046874.1 coordinate 2,720,241, forward strand.
GGTGAGGAAAAAGACTGGGTGCGTCTTGTGGATAGCTATTTTCATTGTCATAATTGTACCCCGGTTCTTGCCCGTGACCATACGGGTATCGAACCGGGCACGAAACATGCCAATGAGAATCGCTTCCACAATAGATGCACGGGGGAACAGGATGTGGGTTCAAAAAGAATAAATTAGTCGAGTTGCACAATGGACAAAATCCGAATTGTGTGTTGTCGATATCGTTTCCGCACCGCTCACATGTACACCATTGACAAGAGTCGTTCCCGTACAGTTGTCTCCCACACCCGACGCAATGGACATAAAAATCCATGGAGAAAGATAGATAAGCAAGAAGAATATTTTTGGTGCAAAACTTTGAAAAATAAATGCTTTTTAAGATTTTTCAAATGTTTTTGGATTTTTTTTTTTTTTTTTTTTTTTTTGAAAATTTTTGACTCGAAAAAATAACGTTCACAAGTGAACGGATCCCAAAAGCCAACGCGTCTCTCACAAAAAACCGTTAATCTTCACGAAAAGAGCCGGCAGCGGCGCCATTTTAATGTAAGAGATTTTGCTAGTTGAAAGTTCGTGTTTCTCGGTATCTTCTCGAATTGATTTCCGGTTCAAAGTGCGACTCAATTGTTCTTGGTGGAAATGAAAATGGTTTGGTTATCTATTACTAAGTAAAATGAAAATGTAAATTGCGATAAGTAAAAGGAATGCTAAAAGGAATGCTGATAGGAATGTTGATAGGAATGCTGATTGGAATGCTGATTGGAATGTTGATTGGAATGCTGATTGGAATGTTGATTGGAATGCTGACTGGAATGTTGATTGGAATGCTGATTGGAATGTTGATTGGAATGCTGATTGGAATGCTGATTGGAATGCTGATTGGAATGTTGATTGGAATGCTAATAGGAATGCTAATTCGAATGTTGATTGGAATGTCGATTGAAATGCTGATTGGAATGCTGATTGGAATGCTAATAGGAATGTAAAAGGAATGCGAAAGGAATGCTGATTGGAATGTTGATTGGAATGCTGATTGGAATTTTGATTGGAATGCTGATTTGAATGTAAAACCCTTTTCCAATCAAGGTGATTGGAATACGTGATTGGAAAGGGGTTTTCCGATCTAACTTTTTGATCCGAAAATTAAGCAAAAGCAATAAGCTATGGTTAATAAGATCAAACTAAAACTTGCACGAATCTAAATCGAAATTGACTTAATAAGCATGAATAACAACTTATCAAACTTAAAAATAAGCAAACTTTCAAATCAAACTTTTAAAAAGATGAACTTTTTAAGAGAACTTTAGATCAAATAAGCATTAAGATGAAAACAAATCAAGGATGAACATGAATCAAAGAGAAGCAAAGTAAGAAAGGGAGAAGAAGATGATTAAAGATAAGAACTTGATTAAAAGAAAAGATTCCAAAATAAAAAGACTTACTTGAATTGAAGAAATTAAAAGTGCATAACATGAAATTAAATTGCAAGAAATTAAATGACAAGAAATGAAAATGGTGGAAGTGTGGCTTGTCAAGCCACCAACTACATGAAAATGAAATGGGATCAAACTATATATAGGGGTGATTAGGGAGGAGCTTAGGAAGATTCCTCCCTCTTTCCTCTTTTCCTTAATTGCACACTTAAGTCCTTTTCTTCTCAATCTTTTGTTAATCTTGGACTTAATGACTTTGTCTCGGGATTTCTTTGAACTCGTCTCGACATTTCTTCATAAATAAGACTTGAGTTCTTCGGCTATTAGTAAACTTCCGTCTTTTGACTTTTCTTCGATAAATCTTCAGAATTGGTCTTGGACTTCCGTTCTTTTTTCCACTCTTGATCTTTCGACTTCATCTTTCGTCTTTTTCTTCGATAAAAGCCCTTGAATGCCGTGTTTTCTCCACTTTTCACTTTTTTGTCCTAAATCACAACAAAAACACAAACCACGCATAATTGCGACATAAATGACATAAAATACACGTTTTGGCTCGGTTATTATTGTAATTAAGTGGTAAAAAAGATGGGTGTTTTCACACCTATCAGTAATCTTTATAAAAAATAATTCCAACGCTCTAGTATATAAACACATGAATGTGATTAATTGTTTCATAACTTTAAACCAAACTTTTCCTCTTATTTTCTTTGGGTGGTCGACAGCATACAAACCCACAAGGGTTTAGGGTTTGATTTTTATTAAGTGTAACTTAATCAAGATCTAGCAATTGAAGGTGGTTGATTGACGTGTCGTTTGGACTATCTTAGAGAAGATCTATCTTGATCTTTGGTTTATGGTGAATCGGATATGGGTAAACGAATGAGGGTTTCGTTTGGTTTTTGGTGATTTAGGGTGCTTCATCATCCGTTCTTGGACTAAAGGTATATTTTCTTTATCTTTATGTTAATTATAATATTATATGCATAGGTAATTGATCCTATCCGCTGCGTTTACTCTTGATACATGTATGTTATATACATTAGGATTGTTAATTTCCAACACACAGATCACTCAAACACACAAATACAAGATGAAATAATATCTCCTAGATCAAAGATCATAGAGAGAGCAAGCCAAAAGCAGTTGTGTGTGTAAAAGATGCAAGAGTGATAACCTTAACTCTGATAGAGTTTCGGTATTATAACCTCGTCTCCAACGGGTATAAGGTCTAAGAGTAGAAAGCCCATAACATAAGCTCAGTCTGAGCCCAAGACAAGAGAGAATCCAAGAATGGCAAGAAAGTTCCTCCAACTTTAAACCTGTAATAAAACAAACAACTAAATCTTAAAAAAGTTTGATAATTCAACACCCTTCCTCAAACTTAACAAGGGAAACATAAATCACTTCCCAAACATGTTCACAAGTCTCAACTGACTACAAAGCTTCAAATGTTGAAACATTCCATATGAGCCTTTGTGAATAAATCAACTGTTTGGTCAGCTGAAGGTACTTTAATTTTATTTATAATACCCTATACCTTTTCTCTGATCAAAAGAACATTAACCTCAAAATGCTTTGTTGTCTCATGGAATACAGGATTGACAGCAATTTAGATAACAGAACTGCTATCACAATAGAGATTCCCAGGAAGCAAATTTTAAACTCTAAGGTCATCAGAACATTCATGATCCACATCACCTCACAAGTGGCACTAGCCATGCATCTATATTCAGCCTCAGCAGAGGATCTAAATACTGTGGGTTGCTTAGAGACAAGAAACCATAAAAAAACACAGTAGCCAAATACATATGTTCTAATCCTTAGACATTAAACTTATTGCATTTTGCTATGTTTAGAAGAATATTATCAAGGTGATGTATATAAAACCTAACCTCATCAAGCAACCAAAAAGAAAAAAAAACTCAAAACGTTTTCTTCATTTTATAGAAATCAAAGAGAAATTGAAAAATGTATCAGATTCACTTCAATAACTTAGATTACAAATGATTAAAAAGAAAATATAAATACAAAACCATAAATATTAAAAGGCCTTAAAAAACAACTTTAATATGAAAAAATAAAGTAGTATATGTTACTTAGACAAAGACCATAAATTATGTGGTATTTTAGCAACAAGTTTCTCTTTTCTATTATAAATAATAGTAGCAACACTTGTTTACACACTTGAATTTAATCTCCACCAATTTTTCTTAAATGGCAATGGAGGGTGTCAACAGATGTGACCATAACCATGTTAACAGTTCATCTCCTCCAAATAAACCTATGATCAAAGGTGGTTGGAAATCCGCCATTTTCATCATATGTAAGTTGTTTTTTCTCTTGAAGAGACTTTCTCTCCTGTTGTTAAAATTGTGACTGTTAGAGGACTCCTTTCTGTGGTTGTGCATAATAGTTTGTCAATATATCAGTTAGATGTTAACAATGCATTTATTTATGGAGATTTAGATGAGGAAATTTATATGAATCTTCCTGAAGGATATGATTCTAACTCTAACAAGGTGTGTAAGCTGACTAAATCTTTATATGGATTAAAACAGGCACCTAGAAAATGGAATGAAAAACTGACTAGTGTTTTAACTGATAATGGTTTTTGTCAAAGTAAAAGTGATGTGTCATTGTTTACTAAGACTGAGAATGAGGCATTTGTTGCCTTATTAGTATATGTGGATGATATCATTATTACAGGGAATAACGATAGTATGATTAGTGACTTTAAAGAGTATTTGAGTTCTAAATTTAAAATAAAAGATCTTGGAAAACTCAAATATTTTTTAGGTATTGAAGTTCTTGATACTGATTCTGGACTATGTCTTAATCAAAGGAAATACTGTCTTGAATTGCTCTCTGAATATGGTATGCTAGCTTGTAAGCCAGCTAAATCTCCTATACCTGATCCTTCTAAGAAAAAGAAAGTTTATGTGGATAGTGATGAGGATGTTATTCTTGATAATAAAACTTGTTATCAGAAAATTGTTGGCAAGTTGATTTATCTTACTCTGACTAGACCAGATATTGCTTATGTAGTACATTGCCTAAGTTAGTTTATGCATGCTCCTTATAAATCCCATCTTAAATCTTTTAAGAAGTATAATTGTTTGAATCTTAATGCTTTTGTGGATTCAGATTGGGCTAAGTGTAAGATAACTAGAAAATCAGTTACTGGATATACTGTTTATCTAGGTGAAAATCTTGTATCATGGAAAAGCAAGAAGCAATCTGTTATAGCTAAATCTTCAGCTGAAGCTGAATATAGAGCTATGAATAGTATCACTTGTGAAATTATGTGGATCCTTAAGATCATGAAAGATCTTAAGGTTGATATTACTCTACCTGTGCCTATCAGTTGTGATAGTAGTTCTGCAATTCAAATTGCATCTAATCCTGTGTTCCTTGAGAGAACAAAACACTTTGAAATAGATTTATACTTCCTTAGAGAAAAAGTTTCAGCTGGATTGATTAAAACTTGTAAAATCAAATCTGAAGATAATATAGCTGACTTATTCACTAATGAATTATCTATCAAAGATCATAAGTGGTTTTGTGAGAAACTGAAGCTTATTAACTTGTACCAAAACTCAACTTAAGAGGGGGTATTAAAAGTATACGCTGAGTTTGACAAGTTTCTATTCTTCAAGGGTAAGTAAGGTAAGTTTTTACTTTATATATATTATTTTGTGCTAGTTTTGCTATTTATGGGAGTGCAGGGACTGTAAGTGGCAAGATTGGAAAGTGATCAAGCTGTTGACTCTTGGGCTATATATACATCGCATTATAGCTATTAGGGTTAATATGTTTTCATTGTTTTCTCTCTCACATTGTTATGGTCGCCATTGTTCTACGATCTTGAGTTTGTTACGAGTTTATTCAGATTGTTGGTGTATATTGATCTTGCCTGTAAGATCATTGATACACATCTGGTTGTATTCATTTCTTTCTTTCTGTTTTGTATGTTTGATCAAAAAGCTAGGTATCACATTTGAAGTGATAGCCTAACGCAGTTAATAAAAATAATAAGGGAAGGTTAATAAAAATAATAAGGGAAGGTTGGTTGAATCATCTTGATTCGTGTTTTTTGTTAAAGATCTTTAAAATCGAATAATAACTTAGATTACAAATGATTAAAAAGAAAATATAAATACAAAACCATACATATTAAAAGGCCTTAAAAACAGCTTTAATATGAAAAAATAAAGTAGTATATGTTACTTAGACAAAGACCATAAATTATGTGGTATTTTAGCAACAAGTTTCTCTTTTCTATTATAAATAATAGTGGCAACACTTGTTTACACACTTGAATTTAATCTCCAACAATTTTTCAATGGCAATGGAGGGTGTCAACAGATGTGACCATAACCATGTTAACACTTCATCTCCTCCAAATAAACCTATGATCAAAGGTGGTTGGAAATCCGCCATTTTCATCATATGTAAGTTGTTTTTTTTCTCTAGCTACCAATTAGCTAGTTATATATCCGTATGTATGTATGTATATACTCCACTGATTCTGTTTTATACATGCATATATGATGGTGATGTTACTAAAGTTGAGACTCATATCATTGATTCAACATTACACATTATATGACAAAATAAAGTAGTATATGAAATTTTTTAATTCATGAACCGATAATTAATGAATGAATGCTTTGAATGGCATCGTGGTTACTTGACGGGACTGAATTTGTCACTAACAATTATACATTGGCTTCAAGGATTAGATGAGTTTGGTTGGTAAAGTGTCATACTTAAAATCTTGATTTGAGGTAACGTGTTTCATGCAACTTGTTTTTATGTAAAAAATCATATTCCTAGTTTCGATCATTATGTGATTTATTTACAATGTATCAACTTACTTAGAATCTGTTATTATTATAGAGGCATTTTTTGAAATTATCGAAAACTTTAAAATAGAGTTTTACGATAAACGAATCTTTGGATCAGGAGATGCAATAATTTTAGTGTCCAAGTGGTAGGTAAACAAATAGAGTGAGCAGGTTAGTCTCAATTTAGTCATGTGTGCCTCCTTCTATTTTTTTAGTTTATTTTCTATTTTATTTTTTATTTAATTTAATTATAAATTTGTCAAACTAAAAGTGCATAATGAAAAAATAATGTTTGATAAGTTAAAATTTCAAAACTAAAAAAAATACAAAAGAGAACTACATAATAACTTAGAGTTAAGATGATGATAGAACCTCCTCTAAAAAAAGAATAAAAGAAATAATCTCACCCATTCAATTATTTTTGATCCAAAGGCTATTATTAAATCTAGCAGACATATATAAACCTTAGAAAACACTACCTACCTTCTCATTACTCAAAAAACTTTCTGTAAAAAAACACACACACAGGTGCTAACCAAAACCACCCGTCGGACAAATAACAACCCCGCCGGAATAATTAAAAACATCGTCGGAAATCACAACAAACTCTCCGGATAGCTTAGCCGACACCACTACTTCATTCGAAATCAACTAAACCTCCATTTCATCATCAAATCTCGCCGGAAAATCAATAACCCTCGCCGACGACTCATTAAACATCACCGGAAATCCACAACATCGCTGCAAACCGTCGATCCTCCATATCATCATCGATCTAAGATTTTAATTTAAGGGGCTTTAATAGTGCTGGAACTCTACCAGATTATTATCCTTTGTAAATACCAAAGGACCATTTAGAGGATGGAAATGTGAAGAGTCCAGGAGTCAAACAAACAATTAATAGGTTGGAAGCTTGGTATAGTGGTGGGCTATTTGATAGAGGGAGTTCGATGCAAGTAAAAACAATGGATAGGTCAAAGAAATTAGAAAATGAAAAGTGCAAATTTTTTAGATAAAACAATATGTTTGTACCGTGATTTCCATCTCACATGTATTGAAAATGTTGTTTAATATCCTATAAATTTCTAGATAAAACAATTTGTGTGTATTCAATTGTATTATGATATAGAAAAATGAGTAAATCACTAGTTGATATATTGTTGTTGTGTTTTGTATTTTAAAGGAATGAGTAAAATCTGATTTTGGTAAATTACATGTGATTATGTTTGAATCACGTGTGATTTTGTCTAGATCACGTGTAATTTAGTCTGAATCACATGTGATCTTACAAAAATCTCAATGATTTATAAATTGAATGAAAATTTACATTCAACTTCTCGTTTGTAAGTTGTAAATATGTTCTACACATACTTTTTTTTTTCAAATTTTATTGTATGTAAAAATTAATTATGATTTGCACGAATCACATGTGATTTGCATCCGAATCACATGTGATTGCATCCGAATCACATGTGATTTGTATACGGATCACATGTTATTTAGGAGGAAGTCTCGACGTTGTGTACTTGTGTTGTAGTTTATAGTCATTGAAATTATTCAAGATACTTTTATTGTACGCACAATATACGATGTGATTTACACAAAATCACATGTGATTTGAGGTCAATCACATGTAATTAATTTTTTTAATTACATTATTCCCGAATCACATGTAATTCAAGTAAAAATATATGTGATTCAAAGAAAATCATATGTAATTCAGAAGTCAATTTGTTTTATATATCTTACATGAATACATTTTAATATTATTAACAAAATTACATGTAGTTAAAACAAAATTACATGTGATTATGTGTGAAACGCATGCAATTTTGCTTAGTCTTTATTTTTGTCATTTAATAGACGGTTATTTTCATATACTTTTAACGATTTTACAATGTTGAAATTCTCGTAAAAAAAATACACTCGCATGTGACATTACAAATTCAAATGTGATTTTTAAAATAATAAATCAAACATGAGTTTTCGAGAATCACATGTAATTTTTCGAGAATTACATGTGATTTTTTTACGAAATTTTTTTAAAAAAGTTCGCCGAAAGTATATAGAAGTGCATATCTATAGAAAGATAATTTAATTCCCGTCGTGACGGTATAATTATTTTTTCATAACGATTAACGGTTTGAGAGATATTTAATTTTTAAGAAATATGATTAAAATGTGTTTTTTTAATTAAATTTATAAAGATTAATATATACCATTAGATGTGATTTAAATGGATGGTTGAGATTGCTTCCTTTTTACTTTTTTAAATGCACGTTCCTTAGGGAACTTTTGTCTAATAACTTAATATGTTGTACTAAAAAAGAAAAGGAATTAGAAGTGGAGAATATTAGTACCTCCTCGTAAGCCATGAGATTACCAATAATAGCACCCATAGAAATATTAACAAAAAAATATTCAGAAACAGTTTACTTTTCAATTTGTTTGTCACATTCTAGTAAATAAAGGAGTATGCTATTAAAATCCGAAACAAGCTATTTGTACATTTTTTTTTCTTTTTTTATATTTTTCGTTTGTTGTAAAACTGAAAAATGCAAAACACTGAAAAAACCAATGCTTAAAAAGTTAACTTTTAAATAGAAAGAAAACAACAAACAAAAAAGTGATAAAAACTTTATGTTATACTGAAAACTAGACAACAAAAAAAAATCGAAAATATCAATCATTATTTTGATTTAATTATGTAATACGTAGTATAAATTTGTCAAACATAAGCAACTTTATCGGCATTAGTAATATCATTGATTATTCTATTATTAACTTATAAAGTGTATGAATAAATGATGAGTGATGTGTAAAAATTATTCTTTTTTATGTCGAAAAATCGAATTATAACAATCGTTAGTTTTTTAATCCAATCAATTTTTTATTAGTGAACGGTTCATCATACATCCTTCTGGACTGATAGTGTAGATATTTTTCTCGTTAAAAATTAACAAAGCTAAATAGGATGATATTCTTGTCTTTTACTTTTTCAGGATATATGGTGAGCCTTATCATTTAAAAAAAATTGAAAAAAAGTTTAATCTTTTTCGAAAAATAAAAAACATTTTTTCCAAAAAAAATAAACTTTTTTTTTATTTTATTTCTTAAAATGATAAGGTTCACCATATATCACTGGAAAAGGAAAAAGAAAAGAATACCCACCCTTTTAAACCTTGTTAATTTTTAACGAGAACCATTCACTATCCGTCCAGAAGGATGTATGATGAACCATTTATTAACGGAGAGATGGTTGGTGTCCAAAATATTAACTAATGATGTAGTTCGATTTTTCGATATAGCGGATATATAGATTCTTCATCTGTTACTACGTTAAAAATACGGATGAGCATTTGGGCCCGAATCATAAAACCGAACCGGAACCGTACCGGAACCGTACCGATTTCCGGTACCCGAATCCCGTTCGGTACGGTACCGGTACCACAAAATAAGGTGAAAAAAAATTCGGTACCACTAATTTGGTACGGGACCGGTACCAATCATTTTTATTAAGTTATAAAATGTATGAATAAATGATGAGTGAAGTGTAAAAATGATGAGTGAAGTGTAAAAATCATTTTTCTGTTATGTCAAAAAATAGAATTATAATATATGTTAGGTTTTTGATTACTAACCAACCCTCCGTTAGTGAATGGTTCATCATATATTTCTCTAGACGGATGGTGCAAATGTTTTTCTTGTTAAAAATTAAAAAGGTTTAAAAGGAAATATATTCTTGTCTTTTACTTTTCCCGGATATATGGTGAGTCTTACCATTTTTACAAAAAAAAAATAAAGAAAAAGTTTAGTTTTTTTGGGAAAAAAAATTAAACATTTTTTTTTTTTAAATGATAAGTTTACCATATATCCCTGGAAAAGGAAAAAGACAAGAATACCCTTCTTTTTAGACCTTGTTAATTTTAACGAGAAAAACATTTGTATTATCCGTTCAGAAGGATGAATGATGAACCATTCACTAACGAAAGGATGGTTGGTGTCTAAATATATTGTTCATGTGTTACTACTGTTAAAAAGTATGTATCTCGTTTGGATAAACTTTAACGTCATTTGCTTAGCTCCACAAATTCATAAATATATCCCAATTTAGAATGTAGAAACTATTTTTATCTCTATTGGAATTCAGTGAACCGTCTCACCTGTTCGAGTAGACTAAAATTGTGACGTTTGTTTAACTTTAAAGATTTCTATTTTTAGATTTAATGTATAAGTAAAACTTTTCCTATTTAGTGAAATGTATTTTTTTCTGAGTTGAACTTGTTTTTAGTTTTCTTCACACTTACATAACTTAAAACATTTCTTAAAATATACTAAAGTTTAGTATATTTTATTATTTTTCTTCCAAAAGTTTGATAACTAGAATTATAAAAGGATTAATAAGTTCGACACATTATTGATATATGTCAGCTGACTCAACAAAAAATTACTACATTTTAAGAAAATTATTAGTGTTTGAAGTATCATTCCCTTTTTAACATTGTATATCATTCCCTTTTTAAGGTTTGAATTGAACTAGTTACAATTTGTGTACGTACGTACTAGGGGCTAGTGATGTTGGTTATATCTGTCGCGTTGATAGGAGTGGAGCATCAAGTACTACCATTCTTTCTCGCACTTCATATAATCAACGTTGGTGAAGGTGGTCATCGTCCTTGTATTCAAACGTTTGCTGCTGACCAATTTGACGACGATATTCCTGAAGAAAAAGCAGCCAAGAGCTCCTTTTTTAACTGGTGGTATTTAGGGATTGTGCTTGGAGCCATAAGTGCCATACTAGTTGTGATTTATGTTCAAGACAACGTTGGTTGGACCTGGGGGTTTGCTATCAATGCAATCGTTGTGGCAGTCGCATTTCTAGTATTCTTAGCTGGGAAAACTACGTATCGTCCGGAGGTTATGGTGAGGAACCCACTCACAAAAGTGGCTCGGGTGATTGTGGCAGCCATCAAAAAGAGAAACTTGTCCCTAGAAGATGAGTTCGATATGTACGTACAAGGCGAGGAAAGTGGTGATACCAAAACAAGATACTTGGCCCGGACCAACCAATTCAGGTAATTCATCTTCTGTCTAGAAATTATTATGTTAAAACAAGTAGTAACGATATACGAAATATAACAGCTTTTTGGACAAGGCGGCAATAATAGACTACAGAGACAAATCCTCGCCAAAACACGACGAGTGGAGACTCTGTACTGTGAACGAGGTAGAGCAAGTGAAGCTCCTCGTCCGCCTACTTCCGATTTGGATATCTTGCACAATATTCACCATAGTCATAGCTCAACTCGGCACTTTCTTCACTGAGCAAGCCCTCACTTTAAACCGCACCATCGGCTCTACCCATTTCAAAATCCCAGGAGGATCATTTCAAGTCATTGTTGGCCTAACCATCTTAAGCGTTGTCCCAATCTATGAACGCATCGTCATCCCAGCCGCTAAACGCCTGACTAAGCACCCCTCAGGAATCACAATGCTACAACGAATCGGCTTTGGGATATTCTTCTCAATCTTAACAATGATTGTAGCAGCGCTAGTTGAATCCAAAAGGATCAGTGTTGCAAAACACCAAGGACTAATCGATCTTCCAGATTCAGAACTTCCAATGAGCGCTTGGTGGTTAGTACCACAGTTTGTTCTGATGGGTGTATCAGACATGTTAACGATCGTTGGTCTGCAGGAGTTGTTTTATGATCAGGTCCCGGATGAAATGAGGAGCATGGGAGCTGCTGCTTATTTGAGTATTTTGGGTGTGGGGAGTTTCATGAGCACTGCATTGATATCAGTTGTACAAATGGTTACTGCACGTCGTGGTGATGCATGGTTGAAAGGGGGTAATGTGAACAAGATACACCTCGATGGTTTTTATTGGCTTTTGGCATGTTTGAGTGGATTTGGTTTAGTCATTTATGTGGTTTTGGCGAGAGGATTTGTTTACAAGAAGCTTCAGAGGGATGCTGAGGCTTAGGAACAACAACGTGTGTTGCAAATGTTGTTATGGATATTAATCGTTGGGTTGTTATTTGTTAATGGTTATAAGAATTTGTATGGATAAGTTAAGTTTATGTGTTCTTTACTATATATCTCAAGCTAAAAAGAAAATAAAAAAAGATATGAATGAAAAATATCAGTTAGTTCTACCTTAAAATTTAAATCTTGATATACAATCAGTACTTCATTTTTTGCTATTGAAATGTGATATTACGAAAATGTTGTGTAACAAGCAACATGCAGCTGAGTGAGATGACACAGAGCATAGATCTATTATACAAATCAAACAAATGTAAATCATAGAAATCAGTGGTATTTGGTCTAACTCCCATCATGGCGTTTCCAAATCTTTGCTGCTAGAATTAACAGGGTGTTTTCAAAGACGAAATCAGACAAAGGTACCGTGTCAAAAGCATAAAGAATGACATACATATAAGAATATGCAGTGAAACAATACAGTACTGCAAATACTGAACCTACAAAGCAAAGAGAGGATTTATGTATTGTGTATGGCAGGGCGTCTGCCCTTTCTTTGCCATCTAAAACCTGGAAGAGTTTCTGTGTTTGACATGGTTTTGTTAAGGCAGTGGGATAAAATGTGTCCAGCAGTGGGAATAAAAAAAACTGGAATAAGTATTGACACAAGATACGATTTAATAACAGTAATATTGATTCAACGTTACTAATGTTTTACAACGATCTAACTATATAAACAGACTAAACAGGTGTGTCTGTTTATTGTTAAACGACATAACGTTTAACATAGTTAGTTATTAACTACCAACCGTTCTAACCCTAATGGGCTTGCAGCCTTTTCCTGTTTTACTTGGGCTGACCCTTACAAATACATAATAATAATACAGTAACAATACATGTTTATACGAATATACAGATACTAAACTAAGATACAAGTCTTCAAGTATTTATTCGTCCAACAAATTCCCCACTAATACGTGAAGGCTTGTCGTACGGCTTGCATCTTTCTTTCATGCCATCAAGTGATAACTATGAAGTCATCGCTTGTCGCTGAACTTGAATCATCCAAGGTTGAGAGTGGTACATACTTGTTATGATATCCAGGGTGTTCCTTCTTGCTACTTTGGCCCTCGTCTTCCAACACTATTCCAAAGTGTTCAACAGCTTTCTTTCCTTTTAGACCGGCCGAAGAGTCTTCGTTCTTACCTCGGTTCGTTGGGTAAGGGCTAAGATCCTTGTCTTCTTCTACTTTCGTTGTAGGGACTCTTGCTGTCTTGTAGTAGGAAACGAAAACATCTAAATACGAAGTATACAATTCCTTGATTGCATCTCCATCTTTGCGGTTGAGGCCTAAGATATCAGCAATTGCTCCAAATTCGTTACAGAATTGGACGCTAAGGTACCCACCCATCCAGTCCATTATTTTGTAAAGATCAAATAATTGGACGGTTGTGCCAAGTATGGACGGTGGTAGGGGACTAGGGGTTTCTTTCTTGAGATAACGGGCATAGAACCAAATGTAATAAGCCATGAAACGCTCCCTGAAATATCCCCAATCTGTGGTAACTATTTTATCATCTTTGATTAAGTCTAAGAACGAAACAAGGTCATGAAACGAGTGATTTTCTGTTTCTACTATATGATCCTTGGTTTCTTCTAGACTTCTCTCCGCGCTCTCAAAGTGGTTCTCTAAGAAATCGTCTTGATTTTTCTTTAACGCGTCTAGATTCAAACTGTTTCCTTTTATCCTCTTGAACATATACTCGAGTCTAATCCTATCTCCTTCTTCTATTAGTTCAAAACCTTGTTTTCTTAAAAGGTCGTGTGAAAGGATGTTTAGAGTAATTTCTGGGGCGTAATAAACCCCGGGTATCAAGTAGGGTTGAAACGAGTTTTCTAGCAATTCTCTTATCCCGTAAGTAAATAAAAATTGCAAAGTGGGTTCGTATTTAGTTACTAAGAATTCTTCAAATATGTTGCGAAATAAATTGAGATTAGAGCAATAATGGTTTTGGGAAGCCTTACTAATGTACCAATAGTCGTTCTAAGTGCCTTCGTCGGATCCCTTAACAACTCCGTCAGTGGTCATATGGATCGATTCCAGATATTTGAGTATGTAGGGTACGGGCTGACTCTGGGGACAATCCCTTTGGATGTGCCCTTCGCCTTTATAGATGTAACAGATGACGACTTGATCTTCATCGTCTTCTGGTTCGGCCTGCGTCTTCTGGTTCGGCCTGCGTCTTCCCAAGTGAGTGATTTTTCTGTCTTCTACCATAGTTGGACAAACCTTCATTGGGTGTCCAATTGCTTTACAGTAAAAACATTGGATGCTCTTTCTCTCGCCTTTATTAATTGAGGAATTAAATGCCTCGATTTACAGTAACTTATCTTTCAACATCTCCTTACAACTTCGTGTTATTTGCATAACACATCGATTTATCTTATACTCCTTCTCTCTACTCGTTCTTCGTCTGATTGATTCCAAATCAGAGATTCTTCCATGGTTTTTCCCAGAGTGTTTGCTCTGATACCAGATATTGTGTATGGCAGGGCGTCTGCCCTTTCTTTGCCATCTAAAACCTGGAAGAGTTTCTGTGTTTGACATGGTTTTGTTAAGGCAGTGGGATAAAACGTGTGCAGCAGTGGGAATAAAAAAAACTGGAATAAGTATTGACACAAGATACGATTTAATAACATTAATATTGATTCAACATTACTAATGTTTTACAACGATCTAACTATATAAACAGACTAAACATATGTGTCTGTTTATTGTTAAACGACATAACGTTTAACATAATTAGTTATTAACTACCAACCGTTCTAACCCTAATGGGCTTGCAGCCTTTTCCTGTTTTACTTGGGCTGGACCTTACAAATACATAATAATAATACAGTAACAATACATGTTTATACGAATATACAGATACTAAACTAAGATACAAGTCTTCAAGTATTTATTCGTCCAACATTATGAAGGGAATAACAAATCAAATTTCTACACTGTGCATAAAAAGGCTGTAAAAATGTTTAAGAAAAAAAACCTAACCATCAGTCAAACATTAAGCACCAACCATCCAAAACTACACTAACCGCAACTAAACAAACAGCCGTTGAAATTTAAATTACCAACCAACTCCGCGCAAAGCTTCCACACACCCGTCCACTTTATTATCTTTGGCCACTTGCAACATGCTCGTCCTCAATCTCTCTGCAAGAAAGAAACAATTTTGTTCAAGAACTCATTGGTTACGGTTATAACACAAAATGAGTAAATTACCTAAATGGTCCTTGTGGCTTGCTCAAATTAAGACATTGTTTCCTCCTCACTGATACTAATTACCAATAGTCATTGAAAACTTGTTTGCTTTATATTTGGCCCCTCACCTATAGAGGAAGGTTAACATAAGATAGTTGTTAACGTAGGAAGTATAGGAAGTAACGTGAATCGTTAGATGCATTAGTATAAGATGTAATTTAATGAAGTCTGGTCAATGTCATTTTATAAATAACATGAAAGGAAGTGGCGGTGTCCGCCGCGAGTAACTTTTTGATACATAATACAAAGAAACATGGTAGCTCGCTACGATAACATTTTGATACATGATCTACAAAGAAACGTCGTTTCTCGACGTGATTAACTTTTTGATACATAATATACAAAAAACGTGGTACCTCGCTACGAGTAACATTTTTATAGATAAATATAAATGAACATACACATACACATGATACATAACTTCTTACACTAACTTATTTTAAGCACTATTTTACAAGAACTTCGATCCTCGCCTATAATCCCTTTTAAGAGACAAAAGCAAAACTAATTGCATTAACTTGATTCAGGGACCAATTGTGAAAGCTAAGAGTTTTTAGAGACCATATATGTAATTAGTAACAAAGCGAGATCCATTCCACAATCTTAAGCAAACCACGGGGACCTCATCTGTGATTTGTTCCAGGTATTATTGTTAGAAAAAAACAAAAATACCTACTTGCACAATCGCATATTACGACTGAGCCCTTTATATTGGAGGATAGTATTTTCTTTGATTTGTATTAATCTCTCAATGGAACATATAATTATAGAAGATCATTCTAGAATGTGGGCTAAGCATAAACATATACTCATGGGCCATTATAAAAACTAATGACTAATGATAAGAATAAAATTATCATCTAATACGTCCCTGTAGTTGGAGCGAGAGGAAGCCGGACGCTTAAACTCGATCTGAATTCTTCAAATAAGGCCGAGGGAAGTCCCTTGGTAAATATATCTGTGAACTGGTAGCGCGAAGGAACGTGAAGGACATACACTTGACCTGCAGTAACCAAGTCTCTAACAAAATGTATTCGATCTCAATATGCTTTGTCCGCTGATGCTGCACAGGATTGGCGGACAAATAAATGGCACTAACATTGTCACAAAATACCAAAGTAGCTGATGACAAAGGAGAGAGAAGTTTACGAAGATGATTACGAATCCAAGTAGTCTTGGCCACAACGTTAGCAACCACTCAGTATTCAGCTTTGGCACTAGAGCGAGAGAGGGTGTGTTGACATTTGAAAGACCACGACAAAAGATTGTCACCTAGAAAAACACAATAACAGAAGTAGACCGTCTAGTAGACAGACAACCCGCCCAATCAACATCCGTATAACCAACAAGAGATGTAGTAGAGGAGGCATAAAAGTGTAATCCAAAATCAAACGTCCTTGAAACTTAGCGTAGGATACGCTTGAGAGCCGTAAAGTGAGGCCCCCGAGGGTCATGCATATATAGACATACTTGCTGAACCGCATAAGATAAATTTGGTCTAGTAAAGGTAAGATACTTCATTTACCGGGGTATCCCGTTACCCAAAAAAATAAAGGTAAGATACTGAAGTTCACCTGCAAGACTGTGATATAAAGTAGGATTCTGAACTGGAATGCCCTCGGGACCCAACTTGGATTCAGTGTCAATTGAAGTTTGAGATGGGTTATAGTTGGTCATGTGAGCATGCTCAAGAAGCTAAGACACATACTGCCTTTTGCGATAAAAAGAGCCCTGTGGAATGACGAGTTGCAGAAATACCAAGAAAGTAGTTAAATGCTCTCAAAATCTGACATATCAAACTCACCGTGGAGAGAACTAATAATCCGTTGCGGAAGAGTAGTAGATGAAGCTGTAAGAATAATATCATCCACATAGATAAGTACATATGCAACCTTAGAACCCTGTCAAAAAAATAAATAAAGAAGAGTCACAGCGGCTATGATAAAATCCAACTCTGGTGGCACAACGAGCAAATCTCTAAAACCACACACGGGGTGCTTGTATCAGACCATATAGGGACATTTGCAAAAGGAATACATGATGAGGAAACCAAGAATTAATAAAACCAGGTGGCTGATTCATGTATACAGTCTCAAACAAATCACCATTAAGAAAAGCATTCTTAACATCCAGTTGTTGAATGGGCCACTTGCAAGAGACCGTAAGACTAAAGACTGTACAAATGGGGGCTGGTTTAACAACTGGACTAAACGTTTCATCTACATCAATACCAAGTTGTTGACTGCTCCCATTAGCAACCAACCGAGCCTTATAGCGGCTCAAATTCCCGTTAGCATGAAATTTATGTTTGAATAGCCACATAGAGCGAACCATATTAACACCGGCGGGTCTTGGTACAAGTGTCCAAGTGCCATTTTTAATTAAGGTATTATACTCGGCATACATAACATTACGCCATTGAGGATCTTTAAGAGCGTGAGAGGGATTTTTAGGAACTGGAGACAAATCAATAGGGTTTAAGGACAAGCGATGGATGGTTTTAACAATGCCAACTTGCGACCGTGTGACCATGGTGTGAATTTAAATGAGATGATGCACGTGTATCCATATGTCGAGTTGGATCCTGGAGAGTCATAGTACTGAAAGCACTAGGAAGTGTAGTTGCTTGAGACCCATTATGATGCGGAGCCGGGCCCAATATACCTAGACCACTAGGGGAGTGATGTGAATATGGTGTAAACTGTTGTTGGGCAACATGTGTGTTGTGGGCTGGTGATGGCTGTTGGACTAGGCCGTACTAAATGAGACGAGGGGTGTTGCTGGGTTGTAGTGGATAGTGAGTCGTGGGATTGGCTTGGGTCTGGCGAGACATGTAATATCCCGATGGGGCTTGTTGGGTCCTGTAGGGGGTTGTATGATGTTAAATTCTAGAATGTCTAAATGTTATACCTTATCCATTTGTACTAGCCATACTATTTCGTGTGTTAAGTCCGGGTCTATTCCGATAGTCATGAATAAATTTACACTTATCACCAAACCGACACGCCCCTTTGCTAAAGTGATTATAAAGTTGAGGGAGATTATATGAGTTAGTCGTGTTACCTTTGTTGTTAGAGGCCATGAGAACAGTTGGGGAGGATGAACTACTCTCAAAATTGTTGGAAGCAACAGTGTCATCATTAAACGATGACTCTTTTAAGAGTAACATGTTTCGCACCGTTTCAATATTCGGAAGCGGATCACGATGTCGTATAATTTCAACAAGTATAGCAAATCGTGAATCAAGCCCATTAACCGCATACATCACCTAATTCTTCTCGCTAACTTGACCATCAAGATTATTGAGTCTATTTTCCATAGATTTTATTTTAGTGCAATAACCATTCACTATCATCTTACCAATCTTGATGGATCGAAGTTCATTATCGAGATTAATTTCCCTAGCATCTTTGTTATCATAAGGTTCTTCAGATGATCCTATAATGACTTTGCATTAATCGGTGTGGTAACAACTTGTTCTTGAATAGAATCACACAAGGATCCAAGTATCCACATCTTGATGAGGTCATCAAGTTGACACCATTCCGCGTTAGTGGATGCGGTATCTGATTCTGTATGTGATTTAAGGCCGAGGCTACCATGGTGAATAAGGGAGAAGGAGCTCCAAGAATTGTAATTGTGTTTTTCAATTTCTAATTTGATAGGAACGTTATTAAGGGATGCTAAACGGAATGATTTTATCGATGGAAGATGGTGTAGGGATGTGCTCAACTACCATGGCTGATGATCAGATTGTTGATGGTGAAGGGTAAAGATATGAATAGTGAGGAAGAAGGGATCAGTGTTTGGAGATTTTTTTGAAGAAAAAGATTGGCTTTGATACCATATCGGAGGATAATATTTTCCTTGATTTGCATTAACCTCTCAACAGAATATATAATTATATAATTACAGAAGATCATTCTGGAATGTGGGCTAGGCCTAAACATATATCCATGGGCCATAATAGAAACTAAAGAATAATGATGAGAATACAATTATCATATAATACTCACTTGCCACATTGGAGTTTCCGTTTAAGGAAATCATAAGGTCCAATACGACCACCAGGTGCAACCTTCCTTATCTTGGTCCTACCAGGAGTCCTCATAGTGGGTGGAGGGGTTACAAGAACGGTACCATCTTCAGCTTCACTATCCACTAGCCGTTCAACATTAGGTATAGGGTGAATAGAGTCGACATACGTCAGCTGGTATGTGTAACACCCCCAAATTACCACGCAGCGGAATACCACTTTGGGGCGCTACTCATAGCACATCACACACAATCATAGACAACGACCTCAAAAGAGACGTTAAAATAAAATACAACCTTGTCTAAAAAGTTTCCCATCCCAATATATAAAATCAGAGTAGCGTTTAGTCCCAAAAACCGTTACCAATCACAATACATTCATCAACTACTTAAAAGTCATTTATTCATTTCAAAGGATGGAAAAATAATATAAAGTTTAGACAAGTAAGCACCAACTCCCTCTTCGCATGCTCCACTGCCATCCATCTTGATTACCTGAAATACATGCTTAAAATCATCAACACAACGGTTGAGCAAGTCTATAGGTTTTGCAAATCATCATTTGAACACAAGAATTTTAATCATCTCGAGCTTGTCACACAGACAAGTCATATATATATCGATAAATGCCTTAAGCTCATGCAACTGAACGTTAACCAACACGTCAAACCAAGTCACTTACGGCGCCCCTACAACAGGTAATATTGTCATATACCAACGACCTCTTATACATAATATCCCTTTCAGGTGATCACAAGGATACATACCCTAGGATAAGGTTGTCAAACCAAATAGATCTATCATATGTATTAGCGTTTACCTCGCAAGGTAATTAACAGTTCATGAAATTCAGGGACTTCATAAGATAATGGTACTTAGGCATTTATCATCATATTTGGGTCCATCATACCAAAAACAACCTGTGTCATTTTATAAAACAACATGTATTCCCCCTCACAAGTTAACAATTATTTACAAGATAATATAAAAGCGATGCTATAGACTCACCTGATTAGCTATTACACGTAGATCAAGGAACAAACGTCCACTAGTCAATACAAGACTTCACGAGATATCAGTCGTTCATTGCTCGAACGAGATGCCCAACGGTCGTCATATGACCGAACGAGACCAATAATGACGAGACGCGTCTTAGGTTCGAGACTATACATAAGTCATACATATATGTAAGTAGTTAACTTTAGTAATTTTGGACATCGCATAAGTTTTATAAAACTTTTCATAAGACTTTGATAACAATCTATCATGTATTCATTATGACCTTTAAGCCTATTAAAACCCATTAGTAGCCCATTACAAGTTATTATAACTTTAGTCCATTTCAATATTAGTATTGAACTCCAAATATGTTATTAATCTCAGGTCCAATAATGACCCAATAGCCATTATAAGTGTAAGTTGGGCTTTGGTGGCCCAAATCAACTTTATAAGCTTTATGGGTTCTAAAACGCCTCTAAACGTTGTCGACTTAATATCTTTGGATGGTCGGGTCTCGAGTATATAACAATCAGTATACAAAGAGTCTACAATTCTCGACAAGTGGGTCATACTACTTTGAGTTTTATAAAAATCGTTATGTTAAACGTTAATTTAATACAGTCCAATTCTTACAATTTTCCCGTCATGCCTCGTAGATTAGATCGTTTCTCCTAAGATGAGTTATTTTTTACCAAAGTCATTCTTAACTTAAGTATTTTACTTATTATAAGTTCAATTTCCCCTAATTTATATTTATCATAGCTCATTTACCCATTTTATCACTTAGAAATGTTGGCTGTCTTAGACAGCCCACTTTGGTTCCACCATTTTGGCCGCCATTTACAAACCGTAAAGAACTGGTGGACTATCCAATGGATTCTAGTTCTTCATAAATTTTTATACAAGCCATAGCCTTACCTTTTTCAATAGTTCTGAGTTCCTATAAGAGTTTTCAGTCCGTTTACTAAGCATGTTCAGATTTTACACTATTTACTGTTTCGGCCATATCTAATTCATCGAATATCGTCACGAGACGAGTCACCCGAAAAATCACCGCAAAGAATAAGGCTACAACCTATTATGTTTACCTAAGTCTCCAGGTGTGCCCTTGTTTCAAGAAGTACTCGTTTATGCTGCTGGTTTTAAATTATAATTTACAACTTTCACTTTGAGCTTGTCTTAATTTATATTTATGACTCAAAAATATATGCACAATGTCCAAAAATTCTCAAATAAACTATTATATAATAAAACTCAGTATATAAAATGATAATTATATATTCTTAAAATTATATACAACTTAAGTAAAATAAAATAAAAACAATGATCCTTACAAAAGAGATGAAGAAATCACCCTATCACCAATACATCCAATTCAAGCCTCTGATCAAACCCATCATCAAGCCACCCATATTTATTAAACTCTTTATATAAATACATGCAAGAACCCATAAAATTCAGGCCCTAGGCCTCAACTAAAGATGATGTAGGAGTTTATTTAAACACTTAAAATTGACTATGACATAGTCGTTGTTTGTGATAATATTTCTTCAAGGATGCATTAGTAAAGTATGATCTTGAACTAGAGATCAAGGAGGCTAAGTATACTTTATTGTAAGTGTGTGTTTGATGATATAGAATGGACGGTAATAACAAGATAAGGAAATGAAATGTGATACACTTTTTGCTAAGTTATTAGAATGAAGGAGTTGCAAGTATCAATGATACATTTGACACGTATGTCAATGATGAAACATGTGAGTAGTAAAGGATATGAGGTTTTATATTTAAAAGTTTATCTCATATTATGATAAGGCGGGTATTATCGAAACCCGATATTTTAGAAGTTACGCGATTTAGAAAATATGCGTGAAACACGAAAAATAAACGCTCAATATAATATAAAAACATTGACATTCGGAGAACATATATATTTCAATAAATAAATGAGGGCATATAATTTAATAAACATTAACGCGTCGCCTAAACGAATGACGCCTAAAGGTTTAACGTAAATTATCAAGAATTCTCATATAACGAGAAATTAAACAACGACAATAGAAAATATTTCTATGTCATAACGAGGATATTTACGGTCGACGACGGACATAGACTTTTTCCGATAAATAATAAATGACACATATTCGATACGTTAAAACCCTAATCTTGTCGGTTAGCCGAGAATTAAATATTATTCGTAAAACGAACATGACAATTAAAAGTCAGGTAATAAATATTGATCCGACTACTAGGAATAAGATTAGATCTCAATTTAAATGTTGATTTTAAAGTTCGGGTTACTACAGCATCTAACCCCTTAGGAAGCGACGTCCCGACGCTTAATTCATCTTAATAGTCTTTGGTTTAGTGACGAAGATGTGAGGAATAGACAAGTCATCAACGAGGTTTCTAACGAAGGTTGGCTGAACAAAAGTCAAAGCAATGAGTATACATGACAGGCACAATTGAAGGGTTTGAATGTAACTTCAATCCTTATAAGGAAAGAATAATACATAACTCGAAGGAGAAGTCCAACGGGTTACTCATACATAGATGATAATCGACGATCATGATAATGACGACGAAACTGAACGATCCATACCAACGAAAAACGATTTGAAGGAAGACGTACGCAAACCAAACACTCACAAATCGAGCCAGACATACTTAGGCTCACTCATTTATAACTCCTTGTCTACATCAAAATGCGTCCCTTTCCATGTATACAAGAAATTATAAATTTACGGTTCAGGAACTTATAACTTTCTTGTTCAAATGAAAAGGCGTCCCAATCCATTTCAACAAGACGATTATAAGTCATCCTACTCAAGTATTACTATCTCTCATCACGATATCATATCCAAATACCATATTAAATACAAGGTGTCAATAAACTTACATCATGATTTCCATATTCAAACGTCCCATTCCATTTAAATAAGGAAAACACAACATTATAAGGTCTAGTGGTTTAAAAATTTTTTATTCAAATGTCCCAATCCATTTAAATAAGACAACCTTAAACAACTCATTGTTGGGCGAGTTAAAATCTCTATATCTAAATGTCCCATTCCATTTAGATACAAGGCATTAAGTCACTCAACCGAATGACTACTACGAGCATATCTTTGTTGTACCCAACTATATATATTTGATTAGGATATATATATCTTAAGTCCAACATTGGCATCCTCCTTTTCGCCTGATAGGTGTTAAAACACCCATCCTTTTTACCACTTAATTACAATAATAACCGAGCCAAAACGTGTATTTTATGTCATTTAGTCGAAATTATGCGTGGTTTGTGTTTTTGTTGTGACTTAGGACGAAAAAGTGAAAAGTGGAGAAAACACGGCATTTAAGGGCTTTTATCGAAGAAAAAGACGAAAGATGAAGTCGAAAGATCAAGAGTGGAAAAAAGAACGGAAGTCCAAGACCAATTCTGAAGATTTATCGAAGAATAAGTCAAAAGACGGAAGTTTACTAAAAGCCGAAGAACTCAAGTCTTATTTATGAAGAAATGTCGAGACGAGTTCAAAGAAATCCCGAGACAAAGTCATTAAGTCCAAGATTAACAAAAAATTGAGAAGAAAAGGACTTAAGTGTGCAATTAAGGAAAAGAGGAAAGAGGGAGGAAGCTTCCTAAGCTCCTCCCTAATCACCCCTATATATAGTTTGATCCCATTTCATTTTCATGTTGTAGGGTGGCTTGACAAACCACCCCTTCCACCATTTTTCATTCCTTGTTATTTTTATTGTATTTGCACCTTTAATTTCTTTCCTTTAATTCAAGTAAGTGTTTTTAATTTTGTTATCTTAAATCTTCTTTACCTTTGATCAAGCTTTTAATCTTTCATCTCTTTCTACCTTTCTTTGATTCTAGTTTACTTTTGGTGCGAATTACTTATGATCCGTGTTGTTCATTAATGTTTCGTGCTTAAAAAGTTCTTCTTTTTATGGTTTGATTTAAAAGTTTGTTTATTTTAAGTTTGGAAAAGTTGTTATTTGTGCTTATTGGTTCGTTTTATTATTGATTCGTTCTAGTTTTAGATTGGAAAAGGGTTTTACATTCCTTTTATACATTCCTTTTACATTCCTGTCATCTTGATTGGAAAAGGGTTTTACATTCCTATCAGCATTCCTATTGTTGGGAATAAAATATGGGTCAGATCACCAAACGCTGATAAGAAGAAAGTCAACGCTGATAGATTGACATTGGACGCTGATAGAAGTCAACGCTGACAGCCTTGAAGATTGACACTGATAGAATATCTTTTGTTTATTTGTTTCTTTATTTATGTATGGTAAAGATAAGCACAACATTGTATTTTCTATTATTATCTTTACCTAGAATAGTTGATTCGTAGCTTATTGTACAAGACTTCTTGTTCTATAAAAGAAGGTCTTTTAGGTTAAAGTGATATATCAGTTTTCATAAGTTTTCGATTGTTAAGCTCTTTCATTGTAATCAACAAGAATCATTCTAATACAAGTGAAAGTTTGTTTAACATCATTGTGTTTTAGATCAAGTGTTAATTCCGCATAACACTTTGTTACTTTACTCATAAGCAAAGGTTTCTCTACGTGTAGTACTTGATCTAATCTCGTATACACAAAGCTTAATCGATCTAAGTTTGGGATCAACAAGTGGTATCAGAGCTTGTTGAGAAACTTTTGATCTTTAAGTAACGCAAGAACCCTAAAACACCAAACCCTAAAAACCCTAAAATTCTCAAAACCCTAAAAACATCATGTCTGGCACAAATCAACCTCCTGCTTTGCTACAAAACAACTTCTCAAACCCTAGTATCAAGATTCCCATGTTTGATGCCAGGAACTTTGAGCTTTGGAAGTCCAATTTTGAGCAATACATAGCTATTCATGACTACACTCTTTGGGAAATTATCGAATATGGGAACACATTCAATAAAGCAGCAAAGATTACTGCTGCTATTGCCACAAGGACAGCTGTTCCTAATTGTCCTGAATCTGATAAGGTGGAAAAGCCTGAAGATGGGAGAGCTGTTGCTGTTGAAGATATAGCCAAGAAGAGGGTGGACATGAAAATCTTGAATATCTTGAAACATGCCCTAGGTCATGAGAATCAGCACAAGTACAAACGATTTGAGTCTGCAAAAGAGCTTTGGGAAGCTCTTGAAGTAGCACATGGTGGCAATGCTGACACAAAAGAAGAAAAGAAGAAGCAACTATTGCATGAGTATGCTGTCTTTAAAGCTCAACCTAATGAGAATCTCAGCAGTGTGAGAAGTAGACTTCTTGACATCACAAGTCAACTTTCCTTCATGGGAAAACAGATTGATGATCCTGAATTGAATGCTACTTTTCTCAAAAGCCTTGGTGATGTATGGAAGATTGAGACAAGATCCATTCTTGTCAATAATACCCACAAGACTTCCAGGTTTGATGACATCTTCAACAAGTTAAGACTATTGGAGAATGAATGGCAATTGGAAAGTGATAACAAATCTTCCAGCAGCAACATGGCTTTCTTTTCACAAAGTGAAGGCCAATTTGATTCCATGAACTTCTATGGACATTCAGCAACTGGATCTCAAGGTGTCAGCGCTGGATGTCAATCTGTCAGCGCTGGATCATATCCTGTCAACGCTTTGTACTCAAGCGCTGACACACACAATCATGGCGCTGATAGAATTAAACCTGCTGGTTTTGATCTAGACACTGTGTGTGCATTCATTGCTTCTTTGCCCAGTGATTCAAGAATTACATATGAAGATCTTGAGCAGATAAGTGATGAACAATTGGAAGAGATGGACATCAAGTGGACAATGGCTCTTGTAAGTTTAAGAGCAAACAGGTTCAATAAAAGGTTCAAGAAGAAGATGACCTTTAATGCTAAGGATGTTGCTGGATTTGATAAATCCAAGGTGGAGTGCTACAACTGTCATAGGATGGGGCACTTTATGAGGGAATGTAGATCTCCAAGAAGATCTGATGCTGGGAAGCCTTCTAGCCAAATTATTAAGAACCCAGATCCCAAGGCCATGGTTGCTGTTCAACAAATTGATGGTGTTGGAGAATGGGATTGGAGCTGGATGGCTAAGAATGAGGAAGAGGACAAAGCTTTGGTTGCTGAGGTTAAAGAAGAGCATGCTGAATATGCTCTCATGGCACACTCCTCCTCCTCATCAGATAATGAGGTATATGATGATGCTTTCTGTTCTAAGGGTTGTCGTTTAAATACTGAAAAATTAAAACAAGAGATAGTTAAATTATTAGATGATGCAAGTACTGAAAGATGCAAAGTATCTAACTATCAAGTTGCTCTTACCCAAACAGAAAAGACAGTAGCTGAGTATAAGAAAATGGAGTTTGATTTAAAGGATCAAATAAATATTTTAAAACATGAGTTACATCAGAGTAAGGATGTTCAAGATATAGTAAATAGGGTTAATCTTGATTTGATAGCTCAGTTAGAGGAGGCTAACAAAAATAAAGATAATGTGAGTCTTAAAATCCAGAGATTTGATAAGGCCACACAATCCCTAGGAGAGTGTGTTAGTAAACAAAGAGACTCTAAGGATATGAGTGGGATTGGGATGAATAATTATACTGTTGTTCCACCACCAGCTGGGGATTTCTATGGTGTCCAATCAAAGGACTTATCTTGGACTGGCTTGCCAGAATGCCAAGAGGAGGAGTTTATTCCTCCACCTAGAGTGACTTCCCCAGTTGAAGAATATCAGCAAAAGCTGACTGACCTAGAAGAGTGGAAGAAAGCTAACCACACTTTGTTTGTTAAGGGAGGGTTGTTGTGTGAAAGTCCAAATGAGCCCACACCAATCACAAAACCAATTGATGATCCTAAACCTATTAAGATCACACACCCTACCACTGGCAAAGCTGTTGACCTTGGCCCACAAGCTGTTAGAAAACCTAGTGTTAAGTATGCAGAGATGTATAGGAATACTAGGTCTCCAAAAAGCCAAGTTAGTGATCATGGAACAGGCTTCTTTGCTTCTAGACCTAAGACTATGTCTAGAAAAGCTTGTTACACATGTGGGAGCTTCTCACATTTGGCATACAGATGTGTCAACGCTTCCAATGTCAACGCTGATAGGAACCATTTCAGCGCTGACAAAAGTCAACATAGGTCAAACACTGTCAGACCCAATACCTTTGTGAACAAGAGTTCACAAGTAGTTAGACCAGCCCCATTCTTTTCTAGAGGGTCCAACACACAAGGCCTAAGACCTTTTCAAAAGTCAAATACTTGGTTCAATAGGCAATGGGTTCCTGTAGCAAACCCTAGGTTCAACGCTGATAAGAGCAATCGGGGCGCTGACAAGAGTAATTTCAGCGCTGACAGACAAACTGCTAAACCTAGGTATTTGCAACCACAGGGAAATAGGTCTAAAGCTTCTACTAGCTTAACATGGAGACCAAAACAAGACCAGAACCCTAATTCTACTGGTATTTCTATGACATGCAACAGGTTTCATTATATTTCAAAGGCATTATCGACACCAATTGGGGTTAACTGGGAATTTCATTCAAACAGGGATAAAAATGGGGTTGTTATGAGAACCAAGTCTGTTCTTGTTGAACAACCAAATGAATCCAAGTCTTCTAAGGCTTGGATTCCCAAAGAAAACTAATGTGTTTTCTTTATGTGCAGGGCATTCAGAAGAAGATCAATGACTATGGATACTGGGATAGTGGATGCTCAAGGCACATGACAGGAAAGGAAGACTATCTGACCAATTTCTCTCCTATTCAAGATGGTGATAAGGTATACTTTGGAGGTGGCTACGGCACAATCACAGGAAAAGGAACCCTTGTCACCAACAATCTAAGGTTTGATAATGTCTTCTTGGTGAAAGATCTGGATTATAATTTGTTTAGTGTATCACAAGTGTGTGATAACAAAAATAAGGTTCTTTTCACAGATACTGAGTGCTTGGTGTTAAGCAAAGATTATAAGCTCCCTGAGGAGAAATACATAGATTTTAGAACACCAAGGCATAAAGACATATATAATGTAAATCTTAATGGAATTAAGGTAAATAATAAGATGTCATGTCTGCATGCTAAAGCCTCAGTAGATGAAAGTAATCTTTGGCACAGGAGATTAGGGCACATAAACTTTAAGAATATTAATAGGCTTGTGAGACTTGGTTTAGTTGATGGTTTGCCTGAAAAGGCTTTTCACAATGACCACTCTTGTGTTGCATGTCTTAAGGGCAAGCAGCACAAGGTCTCATTCAGGTCTAAACAGGTGCACTCTAGTTCTAAACCACTTCACTTATTGCATATGGACCTCTTTGGTCCAACTAATATAGAAAGTTTGAAGGGTAAATCATATTGTTTTGTTATTACTGATGATTACTCCAGGTTTACATGGACTTTCTTTTTAGCCAAGAAAAGTGAAACTGCCCTAAGTCTGATTAATTTCATTACCCAGATTGAAAAGAAGAATGGTAATGAGGTCAAAATTATTAGAAGTGACAATGGGGGTGAGTTTAGAAATCAGTTGTTGGATGATTTTTGTGCCAAGAAAGGGATTACTAGGCAGTTTAGCATAGCTAGAACCCCACAGCAAAATGGGGTTGCTGAAAGGAAGAATAGGACCCTTATTGAAGCAGCCAGAACCATGTTGGTTGATGCCCACTTTCCTATAGCCTTTTGGGCTGAAGCTGTTAACACAGCTTGTTATGTTCAGAATAGGGCATTGGTCAACAAGATACATAATAAGACACCTTATGAATTACTTTGGGGAAGGAAGCCAAATATTGGTTTTCTGAAGCCTTTTGGATGTCATGTAGTTGTTCTAGAAACTAGTGAGGCCCTAGGTAAATTTGATTCAAAAGGTGATGAAGGCTACTTCATGGGTTATTCAGTGCAGAGTAAAGGATATAGGGTTTACATTAAAAAGGAAAAACGTATACTTGAAAAAGTACATGTTAGGTTTTTAGAAAGTAAACCTAGTGATCCTGAAAGTGGTCCAAATTGGTTGTTTGACTTAGAACCTCTATCTAGAGCTTTAAATTATATGCCTGTTACTGATCCAGACATTGTGAAGGTCACTTCAAGTGTTTTGGAAAAGAGAATTGGTAATGTTTCAGGTATACAGGTTGCTAAGGAGGATGGACCACCAGCAGTTAAATCATCTCCCACACAAGAATTCGTTACACTTCCTATATGGACAGATGAGTATTATGCTGCTGCTACTGCTGCAAGGAAAGATAATGGTGGTGTTCAAATACCACCAAATACAAACATGCATGATTCTTCAGGCGCTGATAAAGGGAAATCAAGCGCTGACACGACCAATTCAGACGCTGATGGCTCCAACGCTGACAACACCAGTTCAAGCGTTGTTAGCCCAAACGCTGACAAACAAGGATCAGACTTTGGAGACACCTTTACACAGCTTTTCTCTTCCCATTTTGAACAGGGTGGACCTTCCAATATCCATGAAGAGATTTCTGTTGATCAAGAAGAATCTGAAGAAGATATTGGCAACATGGAGCGTGAAATTGAGGACACCAGACTTTTTGAAGGAGGAGTTCTCACTTCCATAGCAAAGGATCACCCCACATCTCAAATCATTGGTGATGTTATGGCTCCAGTTCAGACAAGAAGATCCCATCAAGGTCTTGGTGGATTTATTGCCAATATACACAAGAAGGTTGATACCCCTCTTGTACAAGCATGTTTGTTTGCCTGTTTTCTGTCACAGGAAGAACCCAAGAAAATTTTTGATGCTCTCAAGGAACCAAGTTGGGTGGAAGCTATGCAGGATGAGCTTCACCAATTTGCTATACAGGATGTTTGGGAGCTGGTTGATTGTCCTAGATATGTGAGACCAATTGGGACAAGATGGGTTCTAAGGAACAAGAAAGATGAAAGAGGCATTGTGGTCAGAAACAAGGCACGTTTGGTAGCCCAGGGATATACACAAGAGGAAGGAATTGATTATGAAGAAGTTTTTGCACCAGTTGCAAGAATTGAAGCTATAAGAATTTTTCTAGCTTATGCCTCTTGTATGAATTTTACTGTTTACCAGATGGATGTGAAGAGTGCTTTCCTCTATGGGACAATTGTTGAGGAAGTATATGTCATGCAACCTCCTGGTTTTGAAGATCCTGAGAATCCAGACAAGGTTTATAGAGTGAAGAAAGCAATGTATGGACTTCATCAAGCCCCAAGAGCATGGTATGGTACATTGTCCACCTACTTGGTGGAAAATGGTTTCAAAAGGGGCACCATAGATCAGACACTGTTTACAAAGAAGAAAGGAAAACATGTGTTGCTTGTGCAGGTCTATGTTGATGACATCATTTTTGGCTCTACTGATCCAAAAATGAGTGAGGATTTTTCCAAGCTCATGACAGATAAATTCAAGATGAGTGCAATGGGTGAGATGAACTTCTTTCTAGGTTTACAAGTTCAGTAGAAAGAAGATGGTATCTTCATCTCCCAAGACAAGTATGTAGCTGAAATCTTGAAGAAATATGGTTTTTCTCCACATGAAAAGGAGGCTTCCACTCCTATGGATAGACAACACCCTTGGGGAAAAATTGGAGCTGGAAAGGATGTGGATGTTAGGCACTATAGATCAATGATTGGATCATTGATGTATCTTACAGCCTCAAGACCTGACATCATGTTTGCTGTGTGTGCATGTGCACGCCATCAAGTGACTCCCAAAGAATGTCACCTTTTTGCTGTGAAGAGAATTTTTAGGTACCTAAGATGTTACCCAGATCTTGGATTGTGGTACCCAAAAGATTCTCCCTTGGACCTTATTGCATATTCAGACAGTGACTATGGTGGTGACAAGTTTGATAGGAAATCCACAACTGGTGGATGCCAATTTCTTGGGAGCAGATTAATATCTTGGCAATGCAAGAAACAAACAGTGGTAGCAAACTCTACAACTGAAGCAGAATATGTTGCAGCAGCTGCTTGTTGTGGACAAGTCTTATGGATTCAGAACCAGCTGTTGGATTATGGGTATAATTTTATGCATACCAAGATTTTTGTAGACAATAACAGTACTTTATGCATTATTAAAAATCCTGTACATCATTCTAAAACCAAACACATAGAAATTAGACATCATTTTATAAGAGATTGCTTTGAGAAAGGTTTAATACAACCAGATAGGGTAGACACAGAAGATAATGTGGCTGATTTATTAACTAAACCTTTTGATGCTGGAAGATTTCAATATTTGGTAACAAATATTGGAATGGTTAATCTCACTTAATATGTGTTTTTGGAATCTTTTTGTAAAAGTATGTACAGGATAATGCATTGTTATTGGTCTTTATGATGATTTAGATTTTCCACATTATTTTTCTAACACTGACAAAGGTAAATGCAACGCTGTCCAGCGTTATTTTGCCGTTGTTGGAGATATTATTGTCTAACGCTGACAAGAGTTTCTTCAACGCTGATAAGTGTTGTCGGGACGCTGTTAGCAACAAATGTTAGTTTTGTGGTTTTCATCTAAATGTGCAGGTAATGGTAGCTTTATGCCATTGGATACAGAGTTGCTTATGGATCTTTGAAGAGCTGTTTGGACATGTTTTGTTTATGGATGATGGTTGGAATATTTATATTCCTATCTTGACATAAATTTTTTAATGTCCATATATATTTTGAGAACTCATGTATCATAGTTTAAGGGGAGGTTTAAGGAACCTTTAGGACTCTTGGGTATTCTTATGATACTCTCATCACAATTATAGATTGTGTCCACAGGTGAGTATGGGTTAGTTTTACTAAACCATGAGGCACTGTAGCATGCAAAGGTGACAATCTATGCATGCTGCCAAGACACTTTTGGCCTAGACTTGGTTGTGGTCT
Organism: Glebionis coronaria; assembly: GCA_025667525.1. NCBI lineage: Eukaryota > Viridiplantae > Streptophyta > Magnoliopsida > Asterales > Asteraceae > Glebionis > Glebionis coronaria. Next base: position 2,752,715 of record CM046874.1, read on the forward strand.
GATGGGAGACTTGGGAATACTTTGGATATGGGTTTACCTGGGAGTTACAAAGAATTTTATGAAATAACTTTGTTGGTAAGTATTTTGGTTAGCAAGGGACTCTAGAGGACATTTGTGTCTATCTTGCTTATGCAAGTGTGCATAAATGGACAGTGCTTGCCGCCCAGTAATTATTATCAACTTATAAGATATTTCCCTTAGGATAAATTACTTTGTTAAGGTCTTTTTCTTTTTAAATATTTTTATTTTTAGACGCTGACAAGTTTTTCTCCAAACGCTGTTACGTCCAATCGTGACGCTGACAAGGCTTTAGGCAAACGCTGACAAGAAAATATAGCCGTTGGGCGCTGATGGGCTATTTTTGACCGTTGACACCTAGTGGGCCCTACCCAGTTGTTATTTTTGACTAATCTTTGGCCGTAATTTTGGGGAGAAGTTACTTTTAATTAATGCATGAGATAAGTTATATTTGATTCAAGATTTTCATGATTGCACTTTGAATATAACCGCCTTATTTTTGACCAATCAAAATCATGTATCTCTCCTATAAATTTGGCTAATCTTTTTATTCTGGGTATTCATATTTTCTTGTCTAACACTTTTTCTCCTAGATTTTTCCCATATCACATAACCTAAACAGCTTTCAATCATGGCACCCAAATTCAACTCAAAGAATTTAACATTGGAGTTCAAGAGCCAACACAATATGGTAGCTTACTTGACTGCTGATGATGCTTTATTTCCTCAGTATTCACAGATGGTGGCATTTTTAAATGCATCTTCATTGAGGTATGCACTTTCTCATACACCATTAGTCCCTGTCGCACACATTAGACAGTTTTGGAACAATGTTAGTTCCACAACAACTAATGGAGTGACCACATTAACATCTACTGTTCATGGAAGAACATGGGTGGTCACTGAAGCTTTGGTTCGCCAAGCTTTGCGTCTTGATGACGCTGATGGTGTGACTACCCTTGCCATTGCAACAATAGAACAGGGTCTTAGGGAATTGGGTTATCCTATTCCTGCTGATGTCACTTTAAATAAATATCATAAGCAGGAATTTCCCTCTGACTGGAAATATTTGATACATGTCCTTTTACAATGCTTAAGTCCAAAATGTACTTCTTTTAATGAAATAAACAGGTCAATAGCAAGTGCTTTGGTTTGTATAACACGTGGGCTTAAGTATAATTTTTCAAAAATGATTTTTGAAGGGATGTGTAAAAACAAGGGAAGTAAAATGACTTTGGCTTACCCTAGATTTTTGCAAATGGTCTTTGATTTACAAGAATATTGTTCTAGGGATCATGACACTTTTTATGAGATCCCTAAACAACAGAAAACCATTTTTGCTAAAATGAGCTCCACCAATGAATCCATACCTCTTACCCAACCAATGCTTGAAGTAATTCAGGCTGCACAACCACAACCACAACCACAACCAGACCTTGAACCCCAACTTGAGCCTATTCATGATCCATCACCTTCACCAGAAAACATGGACATTGACCAACCCAGCGCTGACACTCAACATGTGGGCGCTGACACAGCCAATCCCAACATTGATACACTTCCTGAACAATCCCAAACACCCCTTAATCAACCCACACCCACACAATCTACTTCATCTTCCACCCCATTACAATCTAGGTTGACTAAACGCCAAAGGGTTACTGGAGTGTTCTCCTCTAGTGATCCTAGCCTTGTAGCAGAGAGAACCACCTCCACAAGTGTGGCTGGTGAAATGGGTGAGGCTGGGGCTATTGACACAGGCTTAGATGCTGGTCAAGACAGTCCCAACATCATTAAGACCTCATCCATGCCCCATGATCCTATTTTGGGAGGTCAAATCCCCATTCTAGCTGAGGGCAGATTGGAACCTATGACAATAATTGAATTGACGGTGGCTGTCATTAGCTTGCAAAAGCAAAATGTCAGTCTTGTACAAACTGTCAACAAACAGGGACGAGAACTCCAAGTTTTGAGGGAGAGAGTAACTGTTTTGGAGAATCCAAGTAGCAGGAGTCTAATGGAGGAATCTTCCAAAGGGGAGGATAAAGAGGATGAGGAGGATGAGTTGATTCACACAGCTAGTGAGAAGAGTTCAGAAAAGAGTTCACAATTTAGTGAATCTTTGCAGATTGCTGAAGCTCTCACCAACTTGAAGAAGCACCCAGTTGTTGATATATCCAAGGTGACACCAAAGAACTTGGAAGGCTCTTTCAAAGAAACATTGGGCGCTGATACAGGTTTGGACGCTGACACATCCAGCGCTGACAAAGGTAATCGTGGCGCTGATAGGAGCAACTTGGACGCTGACAAAGTTGCAGGTGGTGTTGATGTATTCCAGCCATCAACAATCATCAAAGATGTGTCCACACAGGTTTCTTCTTCTACTTTACCAATTATTGATCCAAAAGACAAAGGTAAAGGTATTTTGATTGAAGAAAATGTTCCAAAGAAAGATGCAGCACAAATAGCATTTGATGAACAGTTGGCTGCACAACTTGTGGAAAGAGATTTGAAGAGGAGTAGAAGATCACCATTTGTTGTTTCTGAGAGTGAGGAAGAAAGTGGTGATGATAAAGAAGGTGATAGCTCAGATTCAAGTATTCAAATTATTGAAGATCCAGAAAGGCTTGAATATGGGGATGAGCTAGCAAAGGAAAGGTTGAGTGAATTGAAGAATCAGATTGATTGGGACCTACCAGAAATCACCAGAATGTACCATGCTTGGGAAGACAAGGTTATGGACAACCCAGGTATGAGTTTATCAGATCAAATTTGGGGGTTAGAAGTTCTGCTTAGGGTACAAGCTGACATAAAGGTGATTATGAGGTTTAATGCACAAGAGGTCAAAACCTGGCTCAAAAGAGATAGAAGGCAGTTGTACTATAAGTTGCTTAGATGTCATCAGCCTAATTGGACATCAAAGAAGTTGCTGGCCTTATCTTTTGAGGAGCTAGAGTATAGGGCACATCCTATTTGGAGGAAGGTGCAAGAACAGAATGTCTACCAGTTTCTTTCAGAAGAAAGAAAACAAGAGCTTGCAGAGGAGATGCAGATTCAAAAGGAAATAAGGATTGCTCAAAGACCAGTGAAGAAAGGAGATCCTTTCCAATTTCCTAAAGACATGGATGTGTATTTTCCAACTGAAGGTGTTATAAGGAAGCATCTCAAGCTTTCTCCATTGGAAGCTTCAGATTTGGTAAATGTAGTACCTCTAGATGACAGAAATCCAATCATCAGTTTTGATGAAGATGAGTGTGGATTTTGGAAGATTGGACGATTTGGAAAGGAGGTACATACTTTCACTTCAGTTATTTCTATATTTACAAGCATAGACAGGGAAGACTTGGTGCATCTATGGAGGTTAATAGAGGCCAAGTATACAGCTGAAGCACCTACTTCAGCTAATGGAATAAGACTTTGGAACACATTTATGACTTTGTGTGGTCCAAAAGAAGCAGATCCTGCCATTTGGAAGGATCTTGAGGATGATCTCAGTAATCTTCATTGGAGGCTATATTCTACTTGTGGTGTATTTCATATGAGCTCTACAAAGTTTCCAGAGTATTTACTTGTGGATGCTGACTATTTCTTGTCCAAAGAAGTGTTGGAGAAGATGCTAGAGACACCCTTGGAGATAGATTATACTAGTGATGTGGCCAAGGACTTGATCAGATATGTTTATCACCAACATAAGAAGTTTTTGCAAGATTCCTCCTAAGCCTTTAGTTTTTATTCAGAAACTTGATCATTGGAATGGATATCAAGTTTAGGGGAGGATTGTTGGGAATAAAATATGGGTCAGATCACCAAACGCTGATAAGAAGAAAGTCAACGCTGATAGATTGACATTGGACGCTGATAGAAGTCAACGCTGACAGCCTTGAAGATTGACACTGATAGAGTATCTTTTGTTTATTTGTTTCTTTATTTATGTATGGTAAAGATAAGCACAACATTGTATTTTCTATTATTATCTTTACCTAGAATAGTTGATTCGTAGCTTATTGTACAAGACTTCTTGTTCTATAAAAGAAGGTCTTTTAGGTTAAAGTGATATATCAGTTTTCATAAGTTTTCGATTGTTAAGCTCTTTCATTGTAATCAACAAGAATCATTCTAATACAAGTGAAAGTTTGTTTAACATCATTGTGTTTTAGATCAAGTGTTAATTCTGCATAACACTTTGTTACTTTACTCATAAGCAAAGGTTTCTCTACGTGTAGTACTTGATCCAATCTCGTATACACAAAGCTTAATCGATCTAAGTTTGGGATCAACACCTATCAGCATTCCTATTAGCATTCCTATCAGCATTCCTATCAGCATTCCTTTTAGCATTCCTTTTACATTCCTATCAGCATTCCTATTAGCATTCCTATCAGCATTCCTATCAGCATTCCTATCAGCATTCCTATCAGCATTCCTATCAGCATTCCTATCAGCATTCCTATCAGCATTCCTTTTAGCATTCCTTTTACATTCCTATCAGCATTCCTATCAGCATTCTTATTAGCATTCCTATCAGCATTCCTATCAGCATTCCTATTAGCATTCCTATCAGCATTCCTATCAGCATTCCTATCAGCATTCCTATCAGCATTCCTATTAGCATTCCTATCAGCATTCCTATCAGCATTCCTATCAGCATTCCTTTTACATTCCTTTTAGCATTCCTATCAGCATTCCTTTTAGCATTCCTTTCAGCATTCCTTTTACATTCCTTTCGCATTCCTTTTGCATTCCTTTTACTTATCGCAATTTACATTTTCATTTTACTTAGTAATAGATAACCAAACCATTTTCATTTCCACCAAGAACAATTGAGTCGCACTTTGAACCGGAAATCAATTCGATAAGACACCGAGAAAACGAACTTTTTCAACTAGCAAAATCTCATACATTAAAATGGCGCCGCTGCCGGCTCTTTTCGTGAGGATTAAAGGTTTTTTGTGAGAGACGCGTTGGCTTTTGGGACCCGTTCACTTGTGAACGTTAGTTTTCGTATCCAAAAATTTTCAAAAATCCAAAAACATTTGAAAAATCATAAAAAGCATTTCTTTTTCAAAGTTTTGCACCAAAAATATTCTTCTTGCTTGTCTATTTTTCTTCATGGATTCGTCTTGTGTACGGTGTGGGAGACCATGGCATGGTTTTTAAACATGTCAATTGTATACTTGTGAGCGGTGTGGTTCTAATATCGACGATACACAATTTGGATTTTGTCCATTTTGCAATTCAACAAATTCGTACTTCTCCTCTTACAATACTTTCTCACCCTCTCCCGTCTATGACGATCCTTATCCTCAAAATGCACCGGATTTTTCTCCATCCCCGTGGTGCTATAAGTGTGGGGGTCCTCACGAAAGTTTTCACTGTCTTACGAGGGATCAAAATTACTATAATTATACCCCTTCCAGTTTTGACCAACCCCTGCAATACCCAATTGATCATCAGCCTCGTCACGGGATGAGTTACCAAGAACCAATTGACGATCTTGCTACAGCCTTTCAAGAACAAAGAAACGATCTTGCTACAGCTTTTCAAGAACAAACGAAAGAGCTTTTACACACGCTGCAAACTTGTATGGAGTCATTTTTACAGCAGCAAGATCAGACGAGTACTCATATCCCTGAGCTTATTATTAGCCCTTTAGGTATTGAGGAGAGCGATGACGATATTGAGGTTATTTTCGACGAGGAGGAATTTCTAAAGCAACGTAAGACTTCTCCCATTCCTTTTTTGTCTATTGTTATCACACCCGAGGAGCCCGTTGGCTCTCTCATCATGGAGGATGAGCATCTTGACGTTATCTCGGAAACTGAATCGGACAAACTCCTAAAGTTTAGTGTCGAGGAACTTGTCGTCATCCCAAGTGAGCCCGCGGGTATTCCGGAAAATCTGTGTGATGTGCCGACTTTTGCGGAGCTTACGGACAAGTTTGCTTCGCTAGTCAATGATTACATACTCACAACTCCACATGCGATATTTGATCCTCCCAACAAGAGTTCAACATGTGGTGAGTATGATCATTTCGTCTTCGAGCCCGAGATTGAGGAAATTATCGACCGAGAGCTAGCTCTTTTACCTCCGCTTTCTCCTATAAGCGAGGTCGACTTTTCCAACATCGATGCCGAACTTGATGAGTTGGAACGTCTTATTTTTCATAATAATGACGAACCAACTCACTTGACCAATCATCCTATTCTCTAGGAGTTACCTAATCAACACTACTCTTATGAGAATTACGTTTACCACATTCGTGAGGATTTACCTTATCAACAATCCCCACAAATGAATGATGGTTTCGTACTTAATCGTGATCTTTTCAAACGAGTTTCTACACTCTTTATCTACGAGGATATCGACAAGATCTACTTTCATAAGGATAAATGCTTTGACCCGGGAGGTGACATGGACCATTCTATGATTGATAATTTTACGGCTTTACCAATTGGTCTGCATCCATTGTCTTTGGAGGATGACAATGTGATTCCCTTACCCACCCCACCTCCCGTCAATCTGGATTTCACTTGCTTTTCTTATATTGAGCAGACTTTCCTACCATTCAAGACTTATCCTCCCGCCTCTCCTTTGTTGATGTCCTCCGGGAACGAGGACAAGGTCCTTGATCCCGGTATCACATTCAAGGCTTCCCCATGGACCATTTAATTCGGGTACGAGTCAGGCTCGTGACTCGGTTAACAAAAACAAGCACTTTTTGGGAGGTAACCCAATTATCTATCTATTTTCACCATAAGTGTAGGGGGAGCCCCGTGGTATTTCTTGCTTTCTTTCTTATCATGTGCAGGGATTAGAGCTTCAAAAACACACTCTTGATGACTTTTGACGAACCGTGATTCCGTGTTCCCTTCTTCCCGGTTCTATCCTAAACTCTTTTCGATTCACTATTTTATATTTCTCAATATTAAAATAGGAATCTCTTTAGTTGTCTCTTCCTTAGCAAGATTTAAACAAAGTGCACAATGTCCTAAGTGTAGGGGAGTTTACTCCCACATGCTTAAACATTAAGGACAATGTTTATATTAAGTGTAGGGGGACTTCTATCGAAGTTAAGTGGCCTTTTCCTTGTATTTGTCCTCATTTTAATCGGAAAATCGATTTTTCGACATTTTTCAAAAATTTTAATCTATTTTGGCCTAGTTGTAGTTCCCTTTATTTTTGCTATTTTTCTCTTATTTTAATAAAATGGTTTTAACAAGTTTAGTTATCTTAGATATATTAGGCCCGTTGTGAATTTTTTGACTCAACCCGAGTTTACTTATCCAAGTTCACTCTAGCTAGTATCCTTAACCGTGTAGACCTTAATTGGTTTATTGGGCTAAGCATCCACGAGTCTCATTCCTTGAGATTTTAAATTATGGAGAACGAGAAATGTTAGAGTTGGTTACAAGTTTGGTATTCTTTCATTAACTTATGTGAGTTAATTATGATCTTTTTCTCCCCTCGCTTGTAAATAAATAAATGCAATAAGTAAGGTCGTACGATTTGAAAAGTTACTTAGCTTCTAGCCCAAGATCGTTTAAAAGTTGCTCGGTAATGATAAGAGTTCATAGCCAAGGCATAACTTATGAAGCGGGGCGCGAAGATTGGCGAGTCCGAAAAGGCCCTAACAAGGTATGAGGATTCAATTTTATTGCTGAAGATCCAAAGTGATGTGAAAAGCATTATTCCCAAAATCAATATGAAGGATCAAGACTCACGACGAAAAGCAATCAACTCCCATAAAGATCATGGAGAAGTCTATCTGAAAAGACCCTAACAAGGTATGAGGATAAATAGATCCAAGTCCGAAATGGAGGCGGATCGTTGTATCTCAAAATCCCAATTAGAGATTGAAGAAATAATCATGAAGTCGTGGTCAACAAAGCTGGAGTACCCCTCAAAAGTCTCCAAGTGAAGAAACTCTATAACGAAGAGAAGACCATTATCTCAAAAACGTCTCTCGAAGATATGAAGTATGAAGTACATGCCAAATATCGGCCCGAGAAAGGTCTCAAATCGTGAACCAAGTTATGCCAAGATATGAACTTTTTGATATCCCGAGAAGCAGTTTTAAGAGATTTTGTCCTTTAGCTAACTATTGATCAAATCGTCCTACTTTGCTTTCAGCCTAAATAAATTATCGAAATAAGTCAACAATGCATCCTCGTGATCATTCAAGACATCAATAAAATATAAGAGATACTCGTAGGAATAAGGGAGTTTAAGTGATTAATTGAACCACATGAGTAAATGTTTGTTATGCTAACTTGTACTAACAATGATCTTGTTTTTAAGCTTGGCATGGGGAACGTGAAACTTGAGGGTGATGAACATTCATGACACACAAGCCCTAATGTAAGTCTTAGATTTCTTTACAAGTTTCTTCCTTGTTGCATCTTGTTATTTTCTATCTTTTTGATTTTCCTTAGTTGTTTAATAAAGGCCAAGGTAGGTTGATTATGATAGAAAATGTAAAACGTGCTTTGTAACTAATGCATTGCATGAGGACATTGCAATGGTTAAGTGTAGGGGATTTGATAGGTGTGAAAACACCCATCCTTTTTACCACTTAATTACAATAATAACCGAGCCAAAACGTGTATTTTATGTCATTTTGTCGGAATTATGCGTGGTTTGTGTTTTTGTTATGATTTAGGACGAAAAAGTGAAAAGTGGAGAAAACACGGCATTCAAGGGCTTTTATCGAAGAAAAAGACGAAAGATGAAGTCGAAAGATCAAGAGTGGAAAAAAGAACAGAAGTCCAAGACCAATTCTGAAGATTTATCGAAGAATAAGTCAAAAGACGGAAGTTTACTAAAAGCCGAAGAACTCAAGTCTTATTTATGAAGAAATGTCGAGACGAGTTCAAAGAAATCCCGAGACAAAGTCATTAAGTCCAAGATTAACAAAAGATTGAGAAGAAAAGGACTTAAGTGTGCAATTAAGGAAAAGAGGAAAGAGGGAGGAAGCTTCCTAAGCTCCTCCCTAATCACCCCTATATATAGTTTGATCCCATTTCATTTTCATGTTGTTGGGTGGCTTGACAAACCACCCCTTCCACCATTTTTCATTCCTTGTTATTTTTATTGTATTTGCACCTTTAATTTCTTTCCTTTAATTCAAGTAAGTGTTTTTAATTTTGTTATCTTAAATCTTCTTTACCTTTGATCAAGCTTTTAATCTTTCATCTCTTTCTACCTTTCTTTGATTCTAGTTTACTTTTGGTTCGAATTACTTATGATCCGTGTTGTTCATTAATGTTTCGTGCTTAAAAAGTTCATCTTTTTATGGTTTGATTTAAAAGTTTGTTTATTTTAAGTTTGTAAAAGTTGTTATTTGTGCTTATTGGTTCGTTTTAATATTGATTCGTTCTAGTTTTAGAGATTAGCTTATTCTTATAGCTTATTTTCTTTGCTTATTTCGAATCACACGCAAATCGGAAAGGGAAAACCCCTTTCCGATCATCACATTCCGACCAGCCACCTCATCCCGGTCATCTTGATTGGAAAAGGGTTTTACATTCCTTTTATACATTCCTTTTACATTCCGATCATCTTGATTGGAAAAGGGTTTTACATTCCTATCAGCATTCCTATCAGCATTCCTATCAGCATTCCTATTAGCATTCCTATCAGCATTCCTATCAGCATTCCTATCAGCATTCCTATCAGCATTCCTATCAGCATTCCTATTAGCATTCCTATCAGCATTCCTATCAGCATTCCTATCAGCATTCCTATCAGCATTCCTATCAGCATTCCTATCAGCATTCCTAACAGCATTCCTATCAGCATTCCTATCAGCATTCCTATCAGCATTCCTATCAGCATTCCTTTTAGCATTCCTTTTACATTCCTATCAGCATTCCTATCAGCATTCCTATTAGCATTCCTATCAGCATTCCTATCAGCATTCCTATTAGCATTCCTATCAGCATTCCTATCAGCATTCCTATCAGCATTCCTATTAGCATTCCTATCAGCATTCCTATCAGCATTCCTATCAGCATTCCTATCAGCATTCCTTTTACATTCCTTTCGCATTCCTTTTGCATTCCTTTTACTTATCGCAATTTATATTTTCATTTTACTTAGTAATAGATAACCATTTTCATTTCCACCAAGAACAATTGAGTCGCACTTTGAACCGGAAATAAATTCGATTAGACACCGAGAAAACGAACTTTTTCAACTAGCAAAATCTCTACATTATCGCCAATAAAACGTAGTCATATAAAATCAAATCACACGTCGCATTACATAGAAGATGTCACCTCGGATACATGATTCTTCAAAGCCATAAGAGGTATTCGGGACACAAATATCACATCTATCATTACGTTTCTAAAGGAGATGTCCTAAATGGCACATCAAGATACGGTGATAACAATCGAACTTAAACAAGTCAATATGCGTTAGATTACGAAACAATATATACATACTCAAAGTATTAAACGAGTCTCACACTCGTATTCAGATAATACATAATTATCAAGACCGGTGATTTGCGGTGAGGCCAAATCCGATACAAAACCGTATTATAAAACTTACAGCCATCATTCAAAGACCATTGCTTCACGTACAATGACTTTAAATGCCATAGTATATTCATAAATATATATCCTACCATTCTTACATACATATAGTATCACATAATCACAATCAATAAAAAGTAATACAAGAATAGCCTTACCGGAGCCATGTGGAGTAGTTGCGTGCTTAAAACTTTTTAGAACACACCAAAGATATAGTTTAGGTTTTTCAAAATCGACCTAGTTCTCTATAACTTATGGCTCTGATTACCATTTTATAACACCCCCAAATTAATACGCAGCGGAATACCACTTTGGGGCGCTACTCATAGCACATCACACACAATCATAGAAACGACCTCAAAAGAGACGTTAAAATATTATACAAGCTTGTCTAAAAAGATTCCCATCCCAATATATAAAATCAGAGTAGCGTTTAGTCCCAAAAACCGTTACCAATCACAATACATTCATCAATGACTTAAAAGTCATTTATTCATTTCAAATGATGGAAAAATAATATAAAGTTTAGACAAGTAAGCACCAACTCCCTCCTCGCATGCTCCGCTGCCATCCATCTTGATTACCTGAAATACATGCTTAAAATCATCAACACAACGGTTGAGCAAGTCTATAGGTTTTGCAAATCATCATTTGAACACAAGAATTTTAATCATCTCAAGCTTGTCACACAGACACGTCATATATATATATATATATATATATATATATATATATATATATATATATATATATATATATATATATATATATATATATATATATATATATATATATATATATATATATATATATATATATATATATATATATATATATATATCTATAATATATATATAGGGCTAAGTTTGACATAAGAAAATAAAATGGTGCCATGTCATATCCTACATGGCATTTTCCTATTGGCTATTGGGATATATCTAATTTATTTTGGAAACTAAATCTTTTTTCTTTTAAATCCGCAGATTTTAACGTTAATATTTACGAATGTTTACGAATAATACATATATATCCGAAATAAAAGATATACACAATATATCTAAAATTTAGGAATAAAACATATAGAAGAAAAAGATATATGCAGATCATGCATATATCCGGTTCCATTCACCTCAAACCCTAATATATCATTCATTATCTTCCTAATAATTCCATGGCAGCTCTAACGATGAAATTTTGTTAATTTATATAGATAATCCGTAGGTCTCTTTTTTCTATTAAATGATTATGTATCATCGTCCTAATATGGTTTGTTCGCAGCGTAGGTTGTCATCTCCCATTCATCCTAAAACCACATGTAAGTCTTGCTTTCTATAAATTAAACGTTTAAGATCGATGATGCTCTTTGATTAATACTAATATCTTTAATTTTTACTTTTTGTCAGGTTGCAAGTGTTTTAAAGATATTAGATTAAGAACTTACTCAAGAGGTGGGAAATTACATCTTAAGTTCGTTATATTTACTCTTAACTTTTAGGATTTCAAAACTGCTGGATGGCTCATTGCTCTTTGACTAAAATCAATACTTTTTTTATGTCTACAAAGATTGATGCTCACACGTTTAAAGAATTGCATGGAGGCGACTGAAAGTAGATGATCAAGACGATTCAGTTTCAGAAAAACTGTAACCATCCTGGCCTCTTAGAGGGAGCTACGCTACCGCTAGCCCCATGGGTTGAATGATATTGTTGAAGACGTTGCAATGATATGAATTTAGTAGCGATGTCAATCCGGTGCGTATCCAATTCATCGAGTAAGGAAAGCCGATTTTTTTTTTCTTATATACATGATGTATGAAATCTGATGTTGTTTTAGCCAAATCGATGTTATCTCCACCAACCATTAAGACTCTAATTTATATTTCTTATATAAAAATTTGAATTATTTTATATTTGTTTTAACGACACAATGGTTTACTTATTGGGTTTTCAGCTTTCTTACCTGATGTGGTCATCATTGAACTCCCAAAAACCACCTTCAAGAAGATACAATGGTAATCAATTCGTTTATATATCTTAGTTTTAGCCACGCTCGTGTGACAAACAAGAGTGTATAAATTTTTAATCAAATGGGGTCCTTATTCCTTGCATTTTATGATGATACACAAAATGCGGATGGGTCCTTTTTCACCTGAGTGCACAGAACATCTACGCCTTTCAAATTTGTAACTTTAATATACGGATTTCATGAAACACAATTGTCAAAATATTAAGTTCTTCAAAGTTTTTATCCCAAATTAAGTATATGATGATGTTTAGACTTGCTTCATAGTTCTATGCAGACCTTGGCATAGAAAAAGATGAAATATTCGCATCCGATCGGCAAAATGTGACACTTCCCGCCTATAGTTTGTATATTATATTTTTATATCATTCTTATTTAAGTATTTAGTTGATTTTCCTGTGATGATAAAAATATTATCTATCTCTGTGTCCGGTCTTATTTGGATCTATTGTAATAATGGTGGTTCAAGGTCCATCATACGCAGTAACAATATATTTCTGCATTGCTTATAATGATAGTATGTTCAGTTGTTAAAAGACTGTATTTTTATCTTCATTTTTCTTTCAGGTTTATGGGCAAAACTGGCCAGTTTCTAAAAGATGTAGTACACAAATATTGAATACATGGAGTGTACTCCAGAGAAAAACTTCTTTCTTGATTTTTCTAAATTCCTTGAACAGATATAATAGTTTTCTGTTCACCAAGTAATCCAACAGGTAATATTGTTTTCAACTTTATCATACAAATTAATTGCTGTTTTTTGTTCTGATTTAAGAAGGTACTGCAAGTGTGAAATGCCATATAATCCAGATGATTTGATGGTGCAGTGTGAAGGATGCAAGGACTGGTATATATATTTAAGGTGTTGCGCGATAAATAAAGAAACATATTCAGTTTCGCAATAATGAAACTCATAGATAAAAGTAATTATTTGCAAAGGTGGTTTTAGGAACTTCGAAAATTGTATTAGAATCACTGCAAACGTGCTTCTCAATTTCACATATATTAGCTTCTAACAAAACCTCTATATCAATGTTAATGCCACTTGCAGGCAGTAGCGGACGCAGAAAAGTGGATAGTGGCGGGTTATGTAACGTAATCCTTCAATTTGCGGTGATCCTGTTTATTGACTGTGGAGAATATAACAACCTTGGGAGCCGTGTATTATATATCTACATTCAGGTGAGTGTTTTGTAGATACTTATTATCGAAAGATCAGTTGTTTTCAAACTACAAATAGCACACGCATTTGGAGCATATGATATTATTACTGTGGATAGCCATCAGCACTTTCAATTAAGCAGTTATAACCAAAATTAAGCATTGTATAAATAAGCAATTAGGCTACTTAAAACCACGAACACTTCAAATATTCATTAGCTGATTTTCAAAATTTGTTGTGACAGATGCAGATGTAATTTTGTGCTCCGATTTTGAAAAAGAACAACAATTGACCATGAATGCTTCTGAACCAGATTCATCACTATCTTGATACGTATTAGTAGACGTGTCTAAGATTTTAGTGCTTGCGGGTACAACAACGATTAAACGTGTCATTAACTTTAAGAATATTAACATAAGGTGTGACTCTAATTTTGAAGTATGGACTCTATGCTTCGTTTTCAGTTAATGTTGTTCATCCTCATTTTTGCAGTTGGTACCTTATAACTCTAATAGAAAACGACTTAGAAGGTTAAATGCTTTCAACTGGATAGAAACCACTCTAATATTTTGTGAGCTAATGGGCTGATCAAAGTGCGTCAGACGGAGAACATAATAGCTTGTCTTCAGAAAAAGATTCAAATATCTTGCTCTCTGGTACATGATTTAACATTTTGACTATTCTATCCTTTCTATGTTATAATATTATAGCATTAATTTTTTTTGTAGAACTTGATAGTAGTGATACAGATTCTTTTTCCAGCGGCATTGAGAATCCAAATGGCTATATAGGTTTATAACTCGAAGACATGTCACCGGCTGATTCAAAAATGATGAAGGAAGACTTAAAGTGCAGCGGTTAGCTTTATAGCCTCTAAACCTTTTTTTATAGAAAATATGCTTATATCCAGGGGCGGACTTACATTACAAGTACGGGGTGGCGGCGCCCCCCATAGCTAGACCAAAATGGCGAGATTTTAGTGTATTTTTTCTATAAATTTGAGCGTTATTTTTAAATGCCCCCACTCGAAAGTCATATTGCCTCCCACTCACACATTGAATTCCGACATTTAACACTATAAAACCTAAAAAAATCTTCAATTTTTAAGTTATAATAGTAGATTTTTTATTTAGATTATAATTTTTTTGTTTTGCTATTGTCAAAAAAAATTTTTGCCCCCCACTATAAAATTTTCTGCGTCCGCCACTGCTTATATCACTAAATCTTTGTAATGGCATCATACCCTTTTTGTGTTTTTGTTTTATTAGGGTCTCCAAATATGACGGGGGATATCATTCACTTCAACAACGCGAATCTACTTGAACTTTCAGAGCTACAGAGTTGAAACAACCAGAATACTAACAAGCAGTTGAATGTCATAGAAGAGAATGTCTCCACAGTTATTGGTACATTACAATGTTGTCTATATGCTCTTTTGCTATCTTTGTTAATTGGCTTAACCAGTGTCAAACTAAAGAGTACAAAAAATCAGCTATAACGAAACTGAGTTGTGGGATATTTAGCACTGGAGTTGTATTTATTCTGTGAGATTATCTGAAGATGTGTTGGTGTGTTTGAAGTTATGTGGGTGTTCGGGATTTGCTTATTTTTAATCTATTTTCTCTATCCAAACACTAAAAAAGCTGATTGAAAAAAAAGTAAAAAGAAAGCATTTCCAAACATCTTCTGTATCAAAATTTACATGTAAAATAAACTGCATAATAATATTATCAGTTGCAAACTTGCAGCTACTCATAAATTAATGAACATAACTGATTCTTTTGAAAATATATACTCAGATATATTTTAATCAATCGCACTATAACCGACGACCATATATCCATTATTGGACTTGAATAAGGCATTTCGCTATCTTCAAACATATGCCAAGCATGGACAGTGAGTGAGTTTCTTCATATTTTTTCTTAATGTATTTGTGAGACTAATCCTTGATCATGTGAATAAGGAAAAGATATCATTCAGCCGTTGAGCTTCATGAGATAGTCGCATTGGTACTTAACGTGACAGGACACTACGAGGCCACCAACCGTAACTGCAGTCATTACCATCTTTCAATAAAATATGTTGCTTTATTTGCTGACCATCTTCCAGACCGTCTCACCTACAGTGTGGGCCATATTGTTCACATCGAGAGACAGGTCGTGAAATCATTATCTGTTCAATTTATCCATGTAGACATGGGCTCAAGCCCGTATGGTTTACCTATCAGGTTTGAGTATTTCGTGGCGGAATTTGCTATGTTACCGGGGTACTGCTATTGCAGCTTCCTGATCATGAAAAAATGGTATAAGATATGAAGAAATAACTTGAAAACATAAGCAATGCAAAGTGTACATATACTTGATATATTAATTGGAAACTCACACAAGAATAGTTTATTGAATTAATTCCACCGCTTTCTGTATACAGTTGATAAACTGACAATGCCTCTTTGCATCTGTTAAAGTGTCTAGACTGGAGCAGATTTAAGATGCTATCATATATAAATAAGATTAAATTACGTGGGTTTCAAAGTAATAAAGTTATACATTAATGCAGGTGCATGATCATACCAGACATGCTTAAGAATGCTTCAATGTTCAAGCATCTAGATACTAGAATTGAGGTACTATCTTCCGCGCGCACTTTAGATTTGTGTATGTTTCTAAATGTGTATCATTTACTTATTAGCTTAACTTTTTCTTCTTTTAGGGAAAAAGTTCAGCACCTGGTGTTGGCGAATTCCACACTGTTGCTATGTGAACGCGATTAAGTAGGGTTCCAGTGATCCTAAAGAACTGCAAAAAAACTGTTTCATGTTCAAATAAAGATGGTTTCACAATAGACAGCTTGACAAAAATATATATTTTCTCCTTTTTAGAATGCCACATGAAAATCCACTACATCAGAATCCACACACAGATCTAGGTTACCATCATCAAAAACATGGTTTAGATTAAAATCGGTTACTTCGTACAAGTTGGGGGAAAGAAGTTTGGAGCTGCTATTATTGAACTTGAGCATCGGAATTATGGAAAGAGTAACTACCAAAAATCTACAATTTCTTTCATCTAAGCAGGCATTATATGACTTGGCTGCTTTCATCAATGTTACCAGGCAAGTCATGAATTCAATCTATTTAACAAGACTAATTAAAATTGGGTTACTAAACTTATATGACGAGCTTTAGAGTAGTTAGAAGTTTAGAAGTTTGTATGGAGAATATATTACTACCATACCCCAATGGTATTTATCAACATGCTAATTTTTGTGTCTTCGTGTGCGTGACACATCTCTCTGTTCTTGATTTCTTGCTGATCTAATTTGTATAATTTGAAAGGAACTATTATATGACTGCTGTGAACTCATCCTGGATGTAATGAACTATCATGGAACAAGCTACTTGGAAACTTGGAAGCGAAAGTAACCGTCTGCGCCTGAAAGTCCGAATAGTGTGATTGATTCCTATATTCAGTAGCGAAAACTCTTGTGGTTCATGGGCAACTGCATCATCGGTCCACCCGAACCAGTGCCAATTACTTTATTTCTGTATGTTCATGTAAATCGGATCAATAACCCTCATCTCCCAAAGGACTAGGGAGCTGAGAAACATAACTTCAATGTCATAGGTCGGCATATGCCATTATGATAAGAGCATCTTATGCTTTATTTTCCATATGAAATTCAATTTGAAGCTCCTTTGTGCTGACTATAAATAGATGTGTGTGTAGTATGTGTAGGTTGAGCATTGCAAAGACCTCGATAGTCAGATGATTCGAGCCATTATTCTACTTATAGTACGTTAATCCAAACTTTATCTAATAATAATCTTTAAGACTGTTTGGTCCAGTTGTATTCGCAAGTTAACTTCCTTTATTTTGTACTAGAAAACTACTGTTGCAATAAAAGAAGCAGAATAGAAGATCAAACAGATAATAGGAAAGTAATAATAGTTCACAAATGAAAGTATGATGTTAGGAGGGTCGGTCTGATCTGCCCAAACGGTCCTTTTAATATTGAAATAAAAAGATTTTTTATGTTACTAATCGTTGTTATGCCACTACCAAGGCCTTTGGTTATCATTTTCCAAACGCCTCCAACCACTATATGTATTTTACAAATCTTATATATCGTGAAGTCTTGAAAAAATATTGTTACTCAATTTATTTTAGATTATTAATATACTTTGTATACTTGGTGGTTTGTCCATGCGTAAGGCAGGTTGTCAATGTTTTTGAATTGATTATAATATCTTGGCAACACAAAATAATGGTTACTTTGAAAATGCAATGCTGAAACACCATGTGCTTTGTTGATCTAAAAATGGTCATTACATAAAACGCATGGCTGTAAGGGTTTACGATGTATATATAAATGCCAAGGGTGTACGGTTTATTATATGTTACTAATTGATTTTGTACTTAAATTGATCCAATTATATTGACCATGATAGCCATTTATGAATCAAAGCCATGAGACCAAACTGCTAGCTCATGAAGCTACTGTGCGTTTCTTGACTTATTTTTATTACATATAGAAAACTATTTATGTATAGTGTTGTACATCATTGCTATATATTTCAAATCAACTGATCATTTTTAAGTTGTGAAACTTTTTCATAATTGATATGTGATTTGAATTAGGACTGTCGTGGAAAGACAATTACAAAAAGACGTACCACGAACTACTGATTACTTTGAGAATTTAATCATAAGCTCTCCCAATAGAAGCTTTATTTGGATAAAGTACATGGCATTTTTACTCTCTTCGAATTGACGCCAGAGCCATGTCGCCAACTCATAGAATGGTGCGTCGTTCGTTTTCCTCGTGCCATAGCTTAGCGCCACCCTTTGGCACCACCGTTCCCCTCCCTCTTATATAATAGTTCATATCAAACATGTAAGATGAATAAATAGCAAGGTAACAGCGTAATACGGCGGCAAGTATCAGTGACGATTTTTGAAGTGAAGTTACATTCTTACCCATCAAGTTTGTATTCACATTAGTGTTAAAGTTATAAAAATAAATTAAAATAAATCCATTAATAATGAATAAAAATAATAGTGAATAAAAATATATCAAAATAAATTAAATTTATTGATTTAATATGAAAAAAACATAAATTATTAAGTTATATGAAAAATTATTTGTTTTTTACTTAATAAAAAATGACTTAAAATAAGTAATAAAAGTAAAAGTTTCTACATTAAGTCATTCTTTATTAAACAAGACTTAATGAAAATTTAACCAAACAAACCCTAAAATATATCTTATGTGGCGTTTTCTTATTGGCTATTGGGTTATATCTAATTTATTTTGGAAACTGTATCTTTTTAATCGGCAGATTTATTTTTTGCTGAGATATTCTAATAATATTTTTTCCAAAAATATAGCATTGTGTATCCGATCAAAACAATCAGATGATACTATTTACCTATTCAAAAACATGTATCTCCGTGACTTTCATTGTTATCTCTACATACAACAAGAAACTCAGAGATTGGGTGAAACAGGCAGTTGAGAAGCTTCATAGTAAGATTTTTTTTAATTTCTTTTTAATCGTATGCCTTATGATATTACATCTGTTAAGACTGACCTGAGGTATTTATTCATCTTATAATCAAAATCTTATATATTCATATGTAAATAATATGATATATCCAGGTCTTATCATGAAGGTACAATGAATAATCCCTAATGCCTTATGCCTTATGAGTAAATAAGATGGACCTAAGGTATGTTCTGATCGATTTTATTGAACTTTTTCTCTCTATGATGTTGTTCTGATCGATGTTATTGAACTTTTGCTCTCATTAAAAGGGAATTCTTATATAAAAGCGTTTCCTTAATGTTGTTTTTTATTTAATATTTTCTGTGTGTAAACTAATGGAATCAGTGGTTCCAGTTCTTGGTATCTTTGACATGCCTTCCTTGCTAATAACCACGGTTCATGTGCTACCAACGTGATCAAGGGGACTAAGAACAAACATTTAAAAATATATTATCCTAGGATTTAAAAATACATTTAAAATCAAGTAGCATGCAAGTCTCAAACATTGTTTTATGACATAGTTATCGTATTTACCCTAAAATCAGTGTGCATACTATTATATCCATGTAGTTAAGAAATATGTACGTACGTGAATAGCGTAGGACTGAGATTTTCACTATCGATTGTTTAATGCAAAATGTAACGTGTTATGTTTTGTAGAGTTGATTAAAATCAATGATTTGAAAGATAAACTTATTTTTAATTTCATTTTATTTTGGAAAAAAAGGTTTCAGTCTTTAAAAGAACTTAGTGGCATGACGGACGCTCATATTTTTTAATTTGAGTATGTGTTTTTTTATTATTTGTTACATAAATGACATAATCGCTTCCAATGCGAATCTTCAAACAACCTCTTACTATATATAGTCAAGTCACAATAATATATGTTAATGTATATTAGTACTTTTAAAAAACATTCAACTGTATTCAAATTTTAGTATAATGGAAAAATTATATACAGCTTAATGAAACACATTTATCCAAGTCATTTGGTGATTTGTCTCGCGAATCTCATTTATCCAATGTCTTCACACTAAAATGTGTGTGTCATCAGGGACAAAACATAGAAGAGATCGAAAGAGGTTGTGGTTGTGCAAAATTTTCGACCCTATGTATATTTTATATCTTTTTATATATAATAAATTAACAAACACCGTTTCAAATATATACAAACAAACACACTTCGCTTATATGGTGAAAGATTAACAAGGGACAGAATTCGTTCGTTCGGTAAGTCAAGCCTAAACACAATAAAAAGTTACTTTTCTTTTAACAAAAATAGTTTAATAAAGTATGTCCAACTATCACTGCCAACTATTACAACGGATAAAAAACGTTGTTCAAAAAAATTTACGAAGTAAACCCGCCCGTTGGGCGGGTTACGAAACTAGTATATATATATATATATATATATATATATATATATATATATATATATATATATATATATATATATATATATATATATATATATATATATATATATATATATATATATATATATATATATATATATATATATATATATATATATATATATATATATATATATATATATATATATATATATATATATATATATATATATATATATATATATATATATATATATATATATATATATATATATATATATATATATATATATATATATATATATATATATATATATATATATATATATATATATATATATATATATATATATATATATATATATATATATATATATATATATATATATATATATATATATATATCGATAAATGCCTTAAGCTCATGCAACTGAACGTTAACCAACACGTCAAACCGAGTCACTTACGGCGCCCCTACAACAGCTAATATTGTCATATACCAACGACCTCTTATAAATAATATCCCTTTCAGGTGATCACAAGGATACATACCCTAGGATAAGGCTGTCAAACCAAATAGATCTATCATATGTATTAGCGTTTACCTCGCAATGTAATTAACAGTTCATGAAATTCAGGGACTTCATAAGACAATGGTACTTAGGCATTTATCATCATATTCGGGTCCAGCATACCAAAAAAAACTTGTGTTCATCTTATAAAAAAACATGTATTCCCCCTCACAGGTTAACAATCATTTACAAGATAATATAAAAGTGAGGCTATAGACTCACCTGATATAGCTATTACACGTAGATCAAGGAACAAACATCCACTAGTTGATACAAGACTTCACGAGATATCAGTCGTTCATTGCTCGAGAACGAGATGCCCAACGGTCGTCATATGACCGAACGAGACCTATAATGACGAGACGCGTCTTAGGTTCGAGACTATACATAAGTCATACATATATGTAAGTAGTTCACTTTAGTAATTTTGGACATTGCATAAGTTTTATAAAACTTTTCATAAGACTTTGATAACAATCTATCATGTATTCATTATGACCTTTAAGCCCATTGAAGCCCATTAATAGCCCATTACAAGTTATGATAACTTTAGTCCATTTCAATATTAGTATTGAACTCCAAATATGTTATTAATCTCAGGTTCAATAATGGCTCAATAGCCATTATAAGTGTAAGTTGGGCTTTGGTGGCCCAAATCAACTTTATAAGCTTTATGGGTTCTAAAACGCCTCCAAAAGTTGTCGACTTAATATCTTTGGATGGTCGGGTCTCGAGTATATAACAATCAGTATACAAAGAGTCTACAATTCTCGACAAGTGGGTCATACCACTTTGATTTTTATAAAAATCGTTATGTTAAACGTTAATTTAATACAGTCCAATTCTTACAATTTTCCCGACATGCCTTGTAGATTAGATCGTTTCTCCTAAACCGTAAATAATACAGATGAGTTATTTTTTACCAAAGTCATTCTTAACTTAAGTAGTTTACTTATTATAAGTTTAATTTCCCCTAATTTATATTTATCATAGCTCATTTACCCATTTTATCACTTAGAAACGTTGGCTGTCTTAGACAGCCGACTTTGGTTCCACCATTTTGGCCGCCATTTACAAACCCTAAAGAACTGGTGGACTAACCAATCGATTCTAGTTCTTCATAAATTTATATACAAGCCATAGTCTTTCCTTTTTCAATAGTTCTAAGTTCTTATAAGAGTTTTCAGTCCGTTTACTAAGCATGTTCAGATTTTACACTATTTACTGTTTCGGCCATATCTAATTCGTCGGATATCGTCACGAGACAAGTCACCCGGAAAAATCACCGCAAAGAATAAGGCTACAACCTATTATTTTTACCTAAGTCTCCAGGTGTGCCCATGTTTCAAGAAGTACTCGTTTATGCTGCTGGTTTAAATTATAATTTACAACTTTTACTTTGAGCTTGTCTTAATTTATTTTTATGACTCAAAAATATATGCACAATGTCCAAAAATTCTCAAATCAACTATTATATAATAAAACTCAGTATATAAAGTGATAATTACATATTCTTATAATTATATACAACTTAAATAAAATAAAATAAAAACAATAACCCTTACAAAAGAGATGAAGAAATCACCCTATCACCAATACATCCAATTCAAGCCTTTGATCAAACCCATCATCAAGCCACCCATATTTATTAAACTCTTTATATAAATACATGAAAGAACCCATAAAATTCAGCCCCTAGGCCTCAACTAAAGATGATGTAGGAGTTTATTTAAACACTCAAAATTGACTATGACATAGTCGTTGTTTGTGATAATATTTCTTCAAGGATGCATTAGTAAAGTATGATCTTGAACTAGAGATCAAGGAGGCTAAGTATGCTTTTTGTGAGTGTGTGTTTGATGATATAGAATGGACGGTAATAACAAGATAAGAAAATGAAATGTGATAAACTTTTTGCTAAGTTATTAGAATGAAGGAGTTGCAAGTATCAATGAGACATTTGACACGTATGGCAATGATGAAACGTGTGAGTAGTAAAGGATATGAGGTTTTATATTTAAAAGTTTATCTCATATTATGATAAGGCGGGTATTATCGAAACCCGATATTTTAAAAGTTACGCGATTTAGAAAATATGCGCGAAACACGAAAAATAAACGCTCAATATTATATAAAAACATTGACATTCGGAGAACATATATATTTAAATAAATAAAGGAGGGCTTATAATTTAATAAACGTTAACGCGTCGCCTAAACGAATGACGCCTAAAGTTTAACGTAAATTATCAAGAATTCTCATAAAACGAGAAATTAAACAACGACAGTAAAAAATATTTCTATGTCATAACGAGGATATTTACGGTCGACGACGGACATAGAATTTTTCCGATAAATAATAAATAACACATATTCGATACGTTAAAACCTTAATCTTGCCGGTTAGCCGAGAATTAAATATTATTCGTAAAACGAACATGACAATTAAAAGTCAGGTAATAAATATTGATCCGACTACTAGGAATAAGATTAGATCTCAATCTCAATGTTGATTTTAAAGTTCGAGTTATTATAGTATGTCTCGACATGGAAGTATCTAGAATAATGGTCATATTGGTTCCTCCCATATGATTCCAAAACAGCAATAGCATGGCAACAAGGCAAACCAATAAGCAACCATCCTTTACAGCTACAATCCCAATTTTCAATGTCAATTACATCAACATGTGTGTTTGAATATGAGCTGGTTTGACATAATCTTATATAGTTTAACGAAAATATTTTGTTTAAGGTTTTGTCCCAAATCGGTAGGTTAGTAAAGCGTAAAGCCTTTTATATGTGATACTTGATAAAGTTATTCAAACTAACTCGAAAACTTGACCAACAAATTCAATGTAAGGTTGAAGATTATTCGGAGTTAGTTTTTTTAGAATGTTATCCATCTTATTATAGAAGAAATTCTTTCAACAAAAACCATGCTTACAATTCTAGACAATTATCGAGGTATGTATCTATCTGGGGTGGTAAAGGTTGCGTGTTGTTTCGTAATGCTCGAGTTGGCGCGTCTTGTAATACTTCACAGAAAAGCCAAATTCATCAAATTTAACTGAACATTTATTATCTTTTATGAATTTTCTAACGGAAAAAAGGTTTTTAATTATGTTAGGAGTGATCAAGACATTATAGAGATATAATGGGCGATGCAAAGTTGGTAGAATACTATTACCCGAATTAGTAACAGGAATGGACTAACCACTTCCAACTAAGATAGATTTTATAACACTTTTATTGAAAGAATGTGATGCCCCTGGTTGGTTTTGATACCCACAAATGAAGTTCACATGTCTATTAACATTCCCACTTACATGTTTCATATTGGTGTTTCATTGAAATGTGGCTTTCCAACCCTAAAATTATTACTAGTAGCTTTTTTGTTCGACTCCCATGCACAAATCTACATTTATCACCAAACCTACAGTTACCGCGAATAAAATTGCGACACAGTTCACGGGAATTACCTTTCGAGGTTGCAATCAAGACTGATGGTGACGATGATGAGCCGAGAGAGTGATGAGTGGTGTCACATTTCAGTAGACCTTCCTCTACAAGGAGCATGGATCTAGCAGTCTCGAAGGTTAAAAAAGGGTGACAATGGCGGATGATGCGAGCCACATGAGCAAACTTGTTACCAAGGCCATTGACGGCACATGTAACGAGGCTCTTGTCAGACACAGGAGCTTTCATTTTCGCTAGTAAATCTGCCTCATCTTTGATTTTGGTATAGTATTGAGTGATAGAGAGATTACCGATAGAGATATTACGAAGTTCAGTATCTAGTTGCATCGCCCTCGCGTCCTTGTTGTCATGAAACACATTTTTCAGATTCTTCCAAATGTCACAAGCCTTCAAATCTTTCTTCAACACACGCTTCACAGAATGGTAAATAGTCTACACCATTTATCATAGTTCAATTCATCTAGATCAAGAATGATTGGTATGTAAGCTTTATGTTTGTGATACCGAAGTTTAACTCGAGACTAAACAGATTTAATTTGAGTAATTGTTTGGCTATTGCACTTTTTTTACATAATAAGCAAATCCAAACCCATTACTACAATCATTACAAAAAAAATAAAAAATAATAATAACTAAACCCTAATTAAATCAATACATTAACAGCTAAGTATCTAATTAGGTGGTAGAAATACCTCGAGACTAAATACATCTGAGTAATTGTATGGATTAGTGTGGTTTGAGTAGAGATCCTTTGAATAACAAGCTGCCGTTGTTAGGTTTAAAATAGAAATTTGAGAACTTAAAATATGAATATCGGTTGTGTTCCCTTTATGGGAAATGTTGTAATGAGCTGATGTATGTTTAAATATGTGCTCGTTTGGCATTATGTTATAAAGTTTAATGAAAATGCATGGTTTCAGATTAAGTTTTATCCCACATCGATGGGGTTAATAAAATTTAAAAGCTTTTATATGTGAGAGTTTGTAAAGTTAATCAAAGTGAGTCATAATACCTCTCAACATATTCAATGTAAGGTTGAAGGTTCTTTTGGGTCATTTTTTAAAAATGTTTTAAATCTTCTTGTAGAAGAAATCCATTATATCAAAAAGCATGTTTACAATTGCTAGTACAAGTTTTGTAATAATATTTTCATTGCTAGTATAAGTTTTGTAAATTAATGTTATAACCTTTTAAAAAAGTTTATCATAATAAATACTATGATTAATACGGTTAGACATAAATAAGTATAACTTTTAAAAATGATATCCCATAAACACGATATATTAACATTTTGGTTAACTCATCAAATCTAGAATGTTGAAATATTTTTGATACATAGGTTTGAAAACACTAAACAAGTAATGATTTGTAATGTTGAAGTCAAAAGTTAATCAGCTCATCAGTGCTTATCTTGTCAACTCGATCAAGTCAACGAGTTGCAAGATTACTAATTCAACCGATTCGATCATCAAGTTAGACCGATCTTTGATTAAAAAAAAGTTTCATAATCGGTTGACTCGATTGCTTCAAACCCGGCTGGTCAAACCGGATTTGAAAATATAAATTAAAACTCGATTTTATTTGACATGTTTTTTACATGTTTTTTTACAGGAACCGGTTTAATTGATCGAACCGATTTCAAAACATTTGTTTAATCCCAAATCACCAAACTTTTATTATTTTTCGTTTATAACTTACATATTTTTTTATTACTACAACTATGTATCGCTAACAATTTCGATCACTATACGCGAGTACTCGTATATAGTAAGTTTGTAAAGTTGAGTGCTATGAAAATTTAAGGTGTTACATCTCTAGTACAAGTGTAGACGATCACATAGATATGATTCCATCGGGTGGTGTAGAATGCCGCTTTTCTCATAGTGCTCGAGTATCTAACACTGTATTCTCATTGTCCCGTGTGTTGTTTACTAATCGCTTGAAAAATTAAGGTTACGGTTATGGAGTTTTTGGTTTTATTTGTTTTTGTTTGATGCAATGCATGGGTTGTTTAGTTTGTACCACATATAGTGAAACTGAAAATTGATAGGTTTTCATGTATCTTAATGCAAAGATGCTTTGATACATTTTATGTATATATATATGGATATTTTAACAAACTTATAAAATAATTTGATAATGTAAAAGACAACATCTAAAACAGAAATTTGAGAACATAAGATATGAATATTGATTGTGTTCTCTTAATGAAAATTTTGCAAAGAGCTGATGTATGTTTAAATATAAGCTCGTTTGGCATTATTTTATAAACTTTAATGAAAATGCATGGTTTCAGGTTAGGTATTTCCCCATATCGATGGGTTAATAAAATTTAAAGGCTTTTATATGTGAGTCTTAAAATGGCTTCGCAAGTGCTTCAACATATTCAATGTAAGGTTGAAGGTTCTTCCGAGTCATTTTTTTGAAGAATATTTTCAATCTTCTTGTAGAAGAATTTCATTCAACAAAAAGCATGCTTTACAATTGTAGACGATCATCGATACATGACTCATGCGGGTGGTGAGACTTGTGGGTTGTTTTATAGAGCTCATGTTTTCTTACCGTCCCCCGAGTTGCTACCAAGTTATCCTCGATGTTTATGAACCACGTGCTTAATATATGATTTTTGCTTAGCGTTTGTGTACTCGAAATCGTTCTCGGTATCTAATGGAATTGATCACGGTTAATGGTGGAATAGTCGGTAATGGTCACTAAAAGGGGGAGCTTGATATTATCTATTTCTAATAAAATGACAAGTTAAACAAACTAGGAAGAAAGGCTTAAACAAAAATAGCAAAAGGATTAAAATGATTAAAAACTAATTAAAAGTAAATTTTAATGATAGAATAAAGTAAAATTGAACTAAGACAAAACTTGTTTAAAAACAACACTAAGTATAAATTTGGGAAAAGGCTTACGTTTAAAACTTAAAACTTTATAAAACTAAAAACTTAAACCCATCAGAATGACCAAGGTCGGAATCCCATCGGAATACAAGCCATCGGAATGTTTCGAAAACGAAACCATCGGAATAAGCATAAACAAAACCATCGGAATAACAATATAGGAATGCAAGTCTATCGGAATGTATAAAAGGGAAACTATCGGAATGTCAAAACCCAAAGCTATCGTAATATCAAAATAATCACCTCCGTCGGAATCCCAATCGGAATATCCATCGGAATCCAAAACCCTTTTCCGATACAATGTATCGGAATAATAGTGAACCTGTCGGAATATTGGTCGGAAAAGGAAACCCTTTTCCGATGGATTACAATCCGTGATAAGCCAAGTTAATAAGCTACTTTTTAATAAGCTCAAACCAAAACTTAACCAAATTTACAATGAAACGAGTTAATAGGCACGATTAAGAACTTTTTCAAAACACTAAATAAGCAACTTTTTAAAATCAAACTTAAAAAAGACGAAATTTTTAAGAAAATTTCAAAGCAAATAAGCTAAATAAAAAATAAGCCAATAAGCATGATAAGCTCAAAGCTTAAGTTGTATAAAAACTTGAAGATGAATAAAAAGTTAAACTTTTTAATCAAACAAACATCAAGACTAATATTCCGGATGGAAGTCCTTGATCCGGAATATCTTCTCTATCCGGGATATCCTCTATCCGGAATATCTTTGTTGTTCGGAATATTCTGCCTATCCGGAATATTCTCTCTATCCAGAATGTTTGGCCTATCCGGAATGTTCTCCCTATCCGGAATAAAAGATTGATCCGGAATATTATTCCGAATAAAGCCTTTGATTCGGAATGTTTTAATATTCCGAATAAGCACCTTTATTCGGAATAAATAATATTCTGAATAAACTCAACTGATCCGGTGTAACACCCCATTTTGGAAATGGAAATATCA
Organism: Glebionis coronaria; assembly: GCA_025667525.1. Taxonomy (NCBI): domain Eukaryota; kingdom Viridiplantae; phylum Streptophyta; class Magnoliopsida; order Asterales; family Asteraceae; genus Glebionis; species Glebionis coronaria. The sequence continues at coordinate 2,781,281 of CM046874.1, forward strand.
CAGTAATTATGGCGTGTCATCAAAGCATACAAGGTAAAATGTCTAAACATTTCTTGACCATAAAAAGGAAAATACCGGAATCAAACATCGGTAGTCCAAAAGTAAAGCTCATCACACACAAACATAGTATAGTAAAGGAAAGGACTAAACAATGTCCAAAGCATAAGTATCAAAAGAAAGGAAATGCATAATGTAAAGAAGGTTAGACAGCTTCCAGTCCATATGCACGTACTCTTAGTGTCTACGAGCGTCCCTGCGTACCTGCCATTTTGGGAACATAGAAAAGGAAAACGGCTGAGCAAATACGCTCAGTGCACGGATGTACAATAAAGCAAGAATAGGATAAGCATATAACATAATAACAGCGGAAGAAAACTAAGTCCCGAGTAACCTGGTTAAGTCGTAATAAAACTGGTTTTAATATTTTGAAATTCTTATGTTTATCTTATAAAAACTGTTTGTCATATTTTACCATTAGCCAATATAGGTCATGAAAATCCACCGTGCATGAATAATTAGAGGGGTGACCTCATCATGCAAATTAGAGGGGCTGCCTCTAATTTAATATACTGGTTTATGGGTATGAGAGATCAGCTCCTTGTGAAGGATGCAAGGCACACACCACATTCACCATGTAATCCTGAATAAGAACATGTAACTAGGATGCACCCATACGCCCCACATGATAAATATAAATAAATGGCCAAAAGCTGAAGGGACGCCACGAGCAATCACTCCGCCGTGGTGAAGTCATAACATCAGTGCCTCTAATGTTATGGTTATGGTACCTCCATAACTAGGTGAAACTGGTCATGCATGTATATGGCTATAGGTAATCTTAATTAAACATAAGCAATCAAACACATAACTTATACTACGGGAAAACAGTTGGCTGCATACGGGGAAATCCTAATAAGAAAAGAATGTCCATACTGAAAGGACGGGAATCCGTACCTTATGTCCAGTGAACGAGAAAGACGAAATGCGAGAATCCTACTTCCGAATCACTAGTGCTACATAAATACGTACATGAATAAGTATCTGCTAACTAAATACATAGCTGGTTTTATGTCATGTCTTAGCTTATTCTATCTGTTCTTACTATGTTTTTACTGTTTAAAGCCTTAAACTGTATTAAATCTTATATTCTGTTTAATCTGATTAAGTATTTCTGGTATTTCATGTGTTATTATACTTACTATGTAATAATAAGTAACTTTCCAAAAATAGCAGGTTTCCTAAAATAGAAAGTTTCCAAAAATAGAAAGTTTCCAAAAATAGAAAGTTTCCAAAAATAGAAAGTTACCAAAAATAGAAAGTTTCCAAAATAGAAAGTTTCCAAAAATAGATTTACTGCTTAAAATAGATAAGTTTCAAAAAAATAGAAAGTTTCCATAAATAGATTTACTGCCTTAATTAAATAAGTTTCCATAAATAGATTAGCTGCCTTAAATAAATAAGTTTCTAAAAATAGCTGGTTTCCATAAATAGATTAGCTGCCTTATTTAATTAAGTTTCTAAAAATAGAAAGTTTCCATAATTAGAAATAAGCTGGTTTAATAAGCTAAGTATATAAGCCTAAGTGTTTTTCATGATTATTTTCTAAGTCATATGGTATAATGTATAGTGTAATAATTATTTCATGTAATTTAATTAAACTATAGGTTATAATATTTAATTAAAGTATAACATGTTTTTAATTAAATAAGTTAAATACTTAGGTTAAAATATGTATTATTATATATTAATAATATAACCTAAGTCATGTTAGTTAATTAATTATATCCATGTTTTAAAATAATTAATTAATCATAAGTCTTAAATATATAAATACTTAGGTTAAAATAATTTCATGTTCATTAATAATTAAATAACCTAAGTCATGTTATTAAATTAATCACATCTTTTATTAATTTAATTTTAACATAAGTTCATAACATAAAAAAAACTAACATAAACCATAAACCGGATCTAGGCTAGAAAACATGAACCAGACATGAATCGACACCGTACCCCGAACCAACTCGGGGTACCCCGTGTTTCCCCTTGCTGCCACGGGACCCACACGCACCAACCAAGACTATATGGTCTTGGTGGTGGTCGGCTTGGCAAACCGAAACCCCCTCGGGGTCGGTTGCAGCCTGCGGCCAAAACAAAACACCCCTTAAAATGACCCTTTGAGTTAATTAGTCACCAAAACATGTTAGATCTATGATTAATTATTATGTTTTTTATAAAAACATCACATGTTCATAATTAATAAAAAGATTAAATTAAAAGAAAAGGTTTAAAAAGGTTTTACCGAATTCGTGGATCAAGAGAACGAAGAACAAACACGATCAATCACCAATTCTTCAAGATCAAAGATCAACAAATCACCTTGTATGGTGATTTATGGGTGGCGGCACAAAGAACAAGGAAAAGAGGGTTTTAGGTTTTTCTTAAAATCTTCTGTAAGTTATTTTTGAGTAGTAAAAATAAACATAACCCCCTTTTGTAAATTTGACAAATGGGCTTGGCCCATTTGCCCTTGTTTGGCCGCGGGTAGGGACCCCACATGGGGTTCCCGTACCTTTTTCCGTGTCTCGTTATTTAGTTACTCGTTTGTGATTATTTATGTTCGTGTTTTAAATGTTCTCGTTACGTAAATACCGGGATCTAATATATTTAATTACGCTCGTAATAAATATATATACGTAATTAATAATAGTTCGTGTTTTAATTACGTTCATGATTTCATGATCGCATGTTCGTGATTAATTATTGTTAAATAATTATTACGTGATCGTGCATATAAAATACTTATCGTGTTCTAACACGTACGTCATACGTAAACTCCTAACACGTAATCGTAATCATGCTATATTAGAAAAGTTTTAACTAGTACGTACGATCCTAAGGGTACTATGCATGGTAAAAGCATGCGGGTTTTATAACTCTTCCCCCTAAAAAGAATAATTCGTCCCCGAATTATAGATAAAGTAAACTGGAAAAGAAGTATATACCCGAATTCAAAATATGAAATGAGGGTAAGAAGCCCTGATAGACTCCTCCGTTTCCCAAGTGGCTTCCCGCTCGGTATGATCCTTCCATAGAATTTTGACGAATGGAATCGTCTTCTTTCTCATGACTCGTTCTTGCCTGTCAAGAACTCGTTCGGGTTCTTCTATAAAAGTGAGATCTTCACGTATCTGTTCCAGTGGATACTGAACCATGTGAAGGGGATGATATTGGTACCCTCTGAGTAAGGATACATGAAACACATTGTGCACATGCGATAGTTACGGAGGTAACGCCAATCGGTAAGATACTTCACCGATTCGTTCAATGATATCAAACGGTCCGATGAAACGAGGACTGAGCTTCCCTTTAATCCCGAAGCGTCTAACACTACGTGCCGGCGAAACCTTAAGGAAGACGTGATCTCCTACATTAAAGTGTATATCCCTACGATGCTTATCGGCGTAACTCTTCTTACGTGACCGTGCCTCCTGAATTTTCTGCTTAGCTACTGCGATCTTCTCATTGGTCATCTCTATGATTTCCGGTCATTCGAGTGTTCGCTCGCCAACCTGATCCCAGCAGACTGGGGCGCGACACTTCCTGCCATACAAAATCTCAAATGGAGCACACTTAATGCTTGCGTGCCAACTGTTGTTGTATGCAAACTCCACCAAACAGAAGTATTCGTCCCAATCACCCGTCCATTCCAACGCACATGACCTCAACATATCCTCCAATGTCTGAATGGTTCGCTCCGACTGTCCGTCCGTTTGAGAATGAAAAGCCGTGCTAAGCTTAAGTTGTGTACCCCAAGCTTTCTGCAGACTTTTCCAAAAGCGCGAAGTGAATCGAGGATCTCTCTCTGAGACGATGCTGGATGGTGCACCGTGGAGTCTCATGATCTCTCGTCTATACGTATCTGCGAGTTTACTTACCGGATCTTCCTTGCGGATCGGTAAGAAATGAGCTGATTTGGTAAGTCGATCAACGATAACCCAAATTGCATCGTGCTTCCTTTTGGTAGGCGGAAGACCGGTAACAAAATCCATGGTGATTTTGTCCCACTTCCACTCTGGAATATCTAACGGTTGAAGAAGACCGCCAGATCACTGATGCTCGATCTTAACCTGCTGGCAGGTAAGACATTTGGAGACGTAAGTGGCCACATCCTGTTTCATACCACTCCACCAAAAGTACTGTTTGATGTCATGGTACATCTTAGTCGAACCAGGATGTATTGAGAATGGGGAGCTATGAGCTTCAGCTAACAAAGCTTCCTGGAGTTCTTGGTCATCAGGAACACAAAGTCTAGTGCCCTACCATACGATACCATCTGCATCTACTCTGAATTTTGTCTGCTTCTCCAAATTTTGTACTATCGCCCAGATTTCTCCGTCCTCCTTCTGAGCTTCCTTGATCTTAGATAGCAACTCGGGTTCTACTCTAAGATTAGCCCAGTAACCGTGCTGTCCACATACCATGTGCTCGATGTCTAGTCGCTCCAAGTCTCTTATGATTTCCTCTTCGTATCTAATGCCGTTGATCATTCCGGACTTCCTGCTAAGGGCATCTGCTACTACATTTGCCTTTCCGGGATGATACTGTAGATTAATATCATAATCCTTCAACAGCTCTAACCATCTCCTCTGCCTCATGTTCAATTCACGCTGAGTGAAGATATACTTCAAGCTCTTGTGGTCCGTGAAAATGTCACATGATTCTCCATATAAGTAGTGTCTCCATATCTTCAATGCAAACACGACTGCAGCAAGTTCCAGATCGTGCGTGGGGTAATTTTCTTCATAAGGCTTAAGCTGCCGTGAAGCGTACGCGATCACTTTCCCATGTTGCATGAGAACACAGCCAAGTCCCTTCCCCGATGCATCGCTGTAGATTTGAAATCCACCCGTACCAGATGGTAGAGTAAGAATAGGTGAAGATACTAGCTTCTGCTTCAGGTCTTCAAAGCTCTTCTCTCGATCTTCAGTCCAGGCGAATTTCTCTCCTTTCCGCATCAGTTTGGTCAATGGTAGTGCTAGGCGGGAAAAGTTCTCCACGAACCTATGGTAATAGCCAGCTAAGCCTAAGAAACTGCGGACTTCCGTCGCTGATGTCGGCCTTGGCCACTTAGTTATGCCCTCAACCTTCGCGGGATCCATAGTGAGTCCTTCTGCTGATACAATGTGACCTAAGAATGCCACCTTTTCTAACCAGAACTCACACTTGGAGAATTTAGCATATAGCTGCTTCTGGCGAAGAATCTGTAGCACTGTACGAAGATGGTCTTCGTGTTCCTCCTTGGACTTTGAGAAAATCAGGATGTCATCGATGAAGACAATGACGAACTTGTCCAGAAATTCATGGAAGATTCTGTTCATCAAATCCATGAACACTGCTGGAGCATTTCTCAGGCCAAATGGCATAACTACAAACTCGTAGTGTCCATAACGGGTACGAAAGGCAGTCTTAGCGACGTCCTGCTCCTTGACCCGTAGCTGATGGTAGCCTGACCTAAGATCAATCTTGGAGAAATGTTTGGCCCCTTGGAGTTGGTCAAACAGATCGTCAATGCGTGGCAGTGGATACCTATTCCGAATGGTAATCTTGTTGAGCTCGCGATAGTCTATGCAAAGACGCATACTGTCGTCCTTCTTCTTAACAAACAAAACCGGTGCGCCCCATGGAGATGCGCTCGGTCGAATGAAACCTCGTTCAATAAGTTCTTGTAGTTGATCCTTCAGCTCCTTCAGCTCTATGGGAGCCATGCGATAAGGAGCCTTGGAGATTGGTTCAGCTCCTGGAATCAGCTCGATACTGAATTCCACTTCTCGTGCAGGTGGTATGCCCGGAAGTTCTGCTAGAAACACGTCTTGGAATTCCGACACTATTGGTTGATCCTGAATCGATGGAGATTCAGCATCCATGTCGTGAACCGTAGCTAGATAACCCTCGCAGCCATGTGACAGTAGTGCACGCGCTTGCAGGGTGGATATGACTTGTACAGACCGTCCGGGTATGAACCCATTATGAATGTACTCTGGTGCAGTGACATCACTGAAGATAACTCGATATGAATGGCAGTCTATAGTAGCATGATACTTGGATAGCCAATCCATGCCCAAAATCATGTCGAAGTCATTCATGTCCAGCGGAAGTGCGTCGACAGGTCGAACCTTATCATCAAATTCTAGGGGAAGACTCTTGTATACATGGGTGATTAATACAGAGTCCCTCAAAGGCGTGGAAATAGTAAGCCTATTTTCTAGTGGCAAGGGAGGCATCCTAATGTTCTTAGCATAAGCAGTAGAAATAACCGAGTGAGTAGCACCCGTATCGAAAAGAACACATGCAGCGCGACCATAAATATACAAGATTCCAGTGATGGTACCTGTAGACTTGTTGGCCTGGTCTCGAGATGTCGTGTAGACACGCCCGACAGTAGGAGGCGACTTGGTATCAGCATGTCCCGATGTACCCTCCATCTCGCCCTTACGGCAATCCTTCATAATATGGCCAGGAAGACCACACTTGAAGCACGCATCAGTATTACGGCGACATGGTCCTGGATGTCTACGGTGGCAAGTAGAGCAAAGAGGATGAGTGTATCCTCCAGCAGGTGCTCTGGCTGGCTGAGGACCTGATAAAACGTTTTACATAAGACATGATAACTGGGTACAAAGGATGAAGCGGATAATCGTAAGATTGAATACCAGTGATAGCTGGACGGCTAGGCTGCGAACCTCTCTGGTTCTGGTCCCTACCGTTTCCATGGTTCCTGGTAGAAGTTTTGCTAAAGTGTCAGAATATGAGTTATAACATAAAACATAAAGAATTGCGTAAATATTAGGACCTTCTGCTGTTGGAGTGCCCAGCGTTGTTACGGTAATTGTCATTACCGCCACGCCTATCCGTAGCAGAACGATCGTTAATCTGACCGTTTCCCTTGGGCTGATGAGGCTGCTGTTGAGTAGCCGGTTGAGACCGGTCCCCAGTTTTCTGCCTAGAAGATACATTTAAGAGATGAATAATTGACATATGGAAAGATACGGATTGGTCACCGCTTGAGTACGAATGTTTACCTCTTGTCGGGTCTTTCAGCTTCCCCGAACTCATCTCTCTCCTGCAGCATCTCCAGTTTCCATGCTGCATCGGCCACTTGTGCTACAGTGTTGAACGTAGCACACACCAGATTGTTTGCGACCGATGTGCGAAGAGCCCATCTAAAGTGATGTGCCTGCTCTTCAGGAGTACCTGCTGCCGCACCAAGGAAACCAGCCAAGCGAAGAAAGCGCTGCATAAACTCGTTGCTATTCTCCCCAGCTCTCTGTCAGATCCCATGGTACTCTCTCTTGAGCTTGTCCTGCTCAGCCTTGGGAAAGAACTGCTCCATCACCCTGTCCTTAGCTCAAACCAGCAACCCACTCATCACCACCTTCAGATTGCATCAATGCTAACCACCAGTTGAGTACATCGCCTTCGAACCGATAGCATGCCAACCTCGCCTTGTATGCGGGGTCACAACCCATAGCGTTGAAAATCTTCTCGATGTGAGCCAACCAGCTTTCAGCATCGTTGGGGCTATCTGTCTTCTCAAAAGCTCGAGGGCGGAGCTTGTTGAATCTCTCCAGCCATACTGCTAATGTCACAGGAGGAGGAGGAGGAGGTGGCTGATTGTGTTGCTGATTGTTGGCAGCTTGAACTTCAGCCCGGATGTCATTCCTCAGTTGAGGAAGCAAGGCTTGCATGGCAGCCTGAATTGCAGCATTGAGCTGCTCCTGTTCGCGTGTGAGAACCATCTGACAGTATAACATAAAACATATGATTAAACAGATCAAAACATAAAATATAAATATATACATGAAAAAAAAATTATACAAAAATTTCACGAGAAAAATTTTATGCAAGAAAATTTTGTGTATGAATGCATGATGCAGTTTTATGAAAACTTTTGTATGCTCGAGAGTGAACGCCTCTGGTCAGTTCACCCAAAACAAAGACATTGCGAGGGGACGCCTATGGGTCGGTCCCAAATCTAAAAGTTTCGATAAAACACATGCGACTAAATAGGGCCAGTCCTGTACCAACCATTACTTAGTCAAAAACCCTGCAACAATGACATGTATATGTATGCTTAAAAATGATGAATGCATGAAAACAACTGTCAGTTCTAGGAAGACCGTGGTGACTACCCACTAATCACAGGTCATATTTGAGAGCCTACAGGTCGAAGCCTTGGCTCTTATACCATAATTGTAACACCCCATTTTGGAAATGGAAATATCACAGTAATTATGGCGTGTCATCAAAGCATACAAGGTAAAATGTCTAAACATTTCTTGACCATAAAAAGGAAAATACCGGAATCAAACATCGGTAGTCCAAAAGTAAAGCTCATCACACACAAACATAGTATAGTAAAGGAAAGGACTAAACAATGTCCAAAGCATAAGTATCAAAAGAAAGGAAATGCATAATGTAAAGAAGGTTAGACAGCTTCCAGTCCATATGCACGTACTCTTAGTGTCTACGAGCGTCCCTGAGTACCTGCCGTTTTGGGAACATAGAAAAGGAAAACGGCTGAGCAAATACGCTCAGTGCACGGATGTACAATAAAGCATGAATAAGATAAGCATATAACATAATAACAGCGGAAGAAAACTAAGTCCCGAGTAACCTGGTTAAGTCGTAATAAAACTGGTTTTAATAGTTTGAAAGTCTTATGTTTATCTTATAAAAACTGTTTGTCATATTTTACCATTAGCCAATATAGGTCATGAAAATCCACCGTGCATGAATAATTGGAGGGGTGACCTCATCATGCAAATTAGAGGGGCTGCCTCTAATTTAATATACTGGTTTATGGGTAGGAGAGATCAGCTCCTTGTGAAGGATGCAAGGCACACACCACATTCACCATGTAATCCTGAATAAAAACATGTAACTAGGATGCACCCATACGCCCCACATGATAAATATAAATAAATGGCCAAACGCTGAAGGGACGCCACGAGCAATCACTCCGCCGTGGTGAAGTCATAACATCAGTGCCTCTAATGTTATGGTTATGGTACCTCCATAACTAGGTGAAACTGGTCATGCATGTATATGGCTATAGGTAATCTTAATTAAACATAAGCAATCAAACACATAACTTATACTACGGGAAAACAGTTGGCGCATACGGGGAAATCCTAATAAGGAAAGAATGTCCATACTGAAAGGATGGGAATCCGTACCTTATGTCCAGTGAATGAGAAAGACGAACTGCGAGAATCCTACTTCCGAATCACTAGTGCTACATAATTACGTACATGAATAAGTATCTGCTAACTAAATACATAGCTGGTTTTATGTCATGTCTTAGCTTATTCTATCTGTTCTTACTATGTTTTACTGTTTAAAGCCTTAAACTGTATTAAATCTTATATTCTGTTTAATCTGATTAAGTATTTCTGGTATTTCATGTGTTATTATACTTACTGTGTAATAATAAGTAACTTTCCAAAAATAGCAGGTTTCCTAAAATAGAAAGTTTCCAAAAATAGAAAGTTTCCAAAAATATAAAGTTTCCAAAAATAGAAAGTTACCAAAAATAGAAAGTTTCCAAAAATAGAAAGTTTCCAAAAATAGAAAGTTTCCAAAAATAGATTTACTGCTTAAAATAGATAAGTTTCAAAAAATAGAAAGTTTCCATAAATAGATTTACTGCCTTAATTAAATAAGTTTCCATAAATAGATTAGCTGCCTTAAATAAATAAGTTTCTAAAAATAGTTGGTTTCCATAAATAGATTAGTTGCCTTATTTAATTAAGTTTCTAAAAATAGAAAGTTTCTATAATTAGAAATAAGTTGGTTTAGTAAGCTAAGTATATAAGCCTAAGTGTTTTTCATGATTATTTTCTAAGTCATATGGTATAATGTATAGTTTAATAATTATTTCATGTAATTTAATTAAACTATAGGTTATAATATTTAATTAAAGTATAACATGTTTTTAATTAAATAAGTTAAATACTTAGGTTAAAATATGTATTATTATATATTAATAATATAACCTAAGTCATGTTAATTAATTAATTATATCCATGGTTTTAAAATAATTAATTAATCATAAGTCTTAAATATATAAATACTTAGGTTAAAATAATTTCATGTTCATTAATAATTAAATAACCTAAGTCATGTTATTAAATTAATCACATCTTTTATTAATTTAATTTTAACATAAGCTCATAACATAAAAAAAACTAACGTAAACCATGAACTGGATCTAGGCTAGAAAACATGAACCGGACATGAATCGACACCGTACCCCGAACTAACTCGGGGTACCCCGTGTTTCCCCTTGCTGCCGTGGGACCCACACGCACCAACCAAGACCATATGGTCTTGGTGGTGGTCGGCTTGGCAAACCGAAACCCCCTCGGGGTCGGTTGCAGCCTGCGGCCAAAACAAAACACCCCTTAAAACGACCCTTTGATTTAATTAGTCACCAAAACATGTTAGATCTATGATTAATTATTATGTTTTTTTATAAAAACATCACATGTTCATAATTAATAAAAAGATTAAATTAAAAGAAAAGGTTTAAAAAGGTTTTACCGAATTCGTGGATCAAGAGAACGAAGAACAAACACGATCAATCACCAATTCTTCAAGATCAAAGATCAACAAATCACCTTGTATGGTGATTTATGGGTGGCGGCACAAAGAACAAGGAAAAGAGGGTTTTAGGTTTTTCTTAAAATCTTCTGTAAGTTATTTTTTAGTAGTAAAAATAAACATAACCCCCTTTAGTAAATTTGACAAATGGGCTTGGCCCATTTGCCCTTGTTTGGCCGCGGGTAGGGACCCCACATGGGGTTCCCGTACCTTTTTCCGTGTCTCGTTATTTAGTTACTCGTTTGTGATTATTTATATTCGTGTTTTAAATGTTCTCGTTACGTAAATACCGTGATCTAATATATTTAATTACGCTCGTAATAAATATACATACGTAATTAATAATAGTTCGTGTTTTAATTACGTTCATGATTTCATGATCGCATGTTCGTGATTAATTATTGTTAAATAATTATTACGTGATCGTGCATATAAAATACTTATCGTGTTCTAACACGTACGTAATACGTAAACTCCTAACACGTAATCGTAATCATGCTATATTAGGAAAGTTTTAACTAGTACTTTCGATCCTAAGGGTACTATGCATGGTAAAAGCATGCGGGTTTTACATCCGGAATATCCAATATTCCGGATGAACACCTTTTTGATCCTTCACTCGGAATGTTTATCTGAGCTTGCGTTTCCTGGGAAAAGATCAGAAACATCCAGCGAAGAACATGGAGAACAAAGATATACACGGATCTAATTAAATCTAAGCAAAATCAACCACAAGATTAAATCAAGCTAATGAATAAACATATACTAATGATAATCAAACAATCCAAAACAACAAAACTAACAATAAAGATCAAGATAATCAAAACCCACTTTGATCAAAATAAGAACATGAACATAAACATATAAATCAAAGATTAAAGAAAGGTAGAATGAGATCAAACAATAAAGATAAAGATTAACAAGAATTAAAAGAACACTTACTTGAAATTAAATGGTAATTAAGGTGCAAGACAAGTATTTAAATTTGACAAGTAATTAAATGACAAGGTAATTAAAAATGGAAGAACTAATTGTCACTATTAGCCAACAAAGAAAAATGCTAATCTCATCTAATCTATATATAGGGGAGGTTAAGGAGTGCTTAGGAAGCTTCCTCCCCTCTTTCCTTTTTTCTTAATTGCATGCTTAGTCCTTCTCTTCTTAATCTTTTGTTAATTGTACCATTAGTCCTTAAGCCTTTTAATCTTCTTAAATCTTGGACTTTAATGACTTTTGGCTCGGGATTTCTTTGGACTCGTCTTTTAATTCTTCAATAAATAAGACTTGAGTTCTTCGGCTTTTAGTAAACTTCCGTCTTTTGACTTTTTCTTCGATAAATCTTCAGAATTGGTCTTGGACTTCCGTTCTTTTTGCACTCTTGACTTCTTGACTTCGTCTTTCATCTTTTTCTTCAATAAAAGTCCGTAAATGCCCGTGTTTTCTCCACTTTTCACCTTTTCGTCCTAAATCACAACAAAAACACAAACCACGCATAATTCCGACATAAAAGACATGAAACACACGTTTTGGCTCGGTTATTATTGTAATTAAGTGGTAAAAAGGATGGGTGTTTACACACCTATCAGCTAAACAAAATCAAAGATGATTTCGGATCAAATATAAGTAAAAATCAAGAAAGGTAGAAAGAGATTAAATGATGAAAAGCTTAAACTTGAACTTGTAGATTAATGCTTCCAAAATACAAGATTAAATCAAAGCTTAAACATGAAAGGAAAGAAAAGATGAAGTTCTAGTGAGAGAAAGTTAAACACTTTCTCTCTCTAAAAATTAAAACTACAAAAATTGGAAAAAAATGAACTAATTAACTAACACCCTCCTAATGTGTCATTAGGAGGGTATATAGGAGGTGGGGAGATGCATGTGTTGCTTCCTTTTCCTTTCTTCATGTCTCGACTCGATTTAAATTCTTTGTCTTCGACGTCGTCTCAGGATTTGTCGATATAAATTGAACTCGTCTTATAATTTTTTTCTATAATTAGACTTGGTTCTTCGACTTCATTAAACTTCCGTCTTTAGACTTTTTCTTCGATAAATCTTCAGAATAGGCCTTGGACTTCCGTTCTTTTTGCACTCTTGATCTTTTGACTTCGTCTTTTCTTGTTTTCTTCGATAAAAGCCCGTGTTTTCTTCCTTTTTCATATTTTTATCCTGAAACACAATAAAAACATAAACCACGCATAATTCCGACTTTTACGACATAAAATACACGTTTTGGTCTTGTTATTATTGGAAATACGTGGTAAAAGGATAAGTGTTTTCACACTTATTAAATCCCCTACACTTGACCATTGCAATGCCCTCATGCAATGTATTAATTTCAAAGCACGGTTTACATTTTCCATCATAAATAACCCACCTTGGCCTTTATTAATATCTAAACACTAAGGAAACTAGAAGATAGAAATATATACAAAACAAGTAAAGAAATCAAAGACTTACATTGGGGTTTTGGCTGTCATGAATGTTTGTCATCCTCCAGTTTCACGTTTCCCATTCCAAGCTTAAAAACGAGATCATTGTTATTATAAGTTAGCAAACTAACACGAACTCATGTGGCCCAATTATTTACTTAGACTCCCTTATTCCTATATGTATCTCTTATATTTTAATATTGTCTCGAATGATCACGAGCGTGCATTGTTTGACTTATTTCGATAGTTTATTTAGGCCAAAAATAAAGTGGGACGATTTAATCAATAGTTAGCTAAAGGACAGAATCTTTTAAAACTGCTTCTCGGGACCTCATAAAGTTCATATCTTGGCATAACTCGCTTCACGATTTGAGACCTTTCTCGGACCGATATTTGGCAGTGACTTCATACTTCAAATCTTGAGAGACGTTCTTGAAATTATGGTCTTGTCTTCATAATAGGAATTTCTTCACTTGAAGTTTTTGAGAGATTCTTCATATTTGGACCACGACTTCTTCATTTTTCTCCAATCTTTATTTTGGACTTTGATATACAACGATCCGCCTCCTTTTAGGACTTGGATCTATTTATCCTCATACCTTGTTAGGGCCTTTTTTGATAGACTTCTCCATGATCTTTAAGGGAGTATTTGCTTTTCGTCGTGTGTCTCGATCCTTCATATTGATTTTTGATAAATGATTCTCCACATCACTTTTGGATCTTTAGCAACAGAATGTAGCCCTCATGTCTTGTTAGGACCTTTTCGGACTCGCCAATCTTCGCATCCCGCTTCAATAAGTTATGACTTGGCTATGAAATCTAATTAATACCGAGCAACTTTTAAACGATCTTGTGCTAGAATCTAAGTAACTTTTCAAATCGTACAACCTTATTTATTGCAAATATATTTATTAACAAGCGATGGGAGAAAAGCTTATAATTAACTCACATAAATTCATGAAAGAATACCAAACTTATAATTGAATCTATCATCTCTCGTTCTCCACAATTTAAAATCTCAAAGAATGAGACTCGTGGATGCTTAGCCAATTAAATCAAAGTTTTGGGTTGTCGAGTCATCTATAGGATCTTGCAAACTCTTAGACTTTTTCAAGTTTAGAATTCGCATATTAAAGTTCCCTTGATAAACGAATCTCTAGGATCAATTATAGGAACTTGCGAAAAGTTCTTGTTCTTAACCCGTAAGAGTTAAGACTTCCGCGTTTTAAAGTTCCCTATATAAAAGCCTAGCAAAACTTGACTTAAACACGTTAAGGATACTAGCTAGAGTAAACTTGGATAAGTAAACTCGGGTTGAGTCAAAAGATTCACGACGTTTAAAAATTAAAACCACTTTAATTAAAATTTATTCTTGCAAAGAAAGAAAATAACCATAACAAAGGTAAATACAACTAGGCCAAAATAGATTAAAAATTTTGAAAAATGTCGAAAAATCAAATTTTCCGGTTAAAATGAGGACAAATTAATGGAAAATCCCACTTACTTCGATAGAAGTCCCCCTACACTTGATATAAACATTGTCCTCAATGTTTAAGCATGTGGGAGTAAACTCCCCTACACTTAGGACATTGTGCACTTTGTTTAAATCTTGCTAAGGGAAGGACAACTATAGTGATTCCTATTTTAATATTAAAGAATATAAAATAGTGAATCAAAAGAGTTTAGGATAGAACCGGGAAGACGGGTACACGGGATCACGGTCGTCAAATGTCATCAAAAGTGGATCTTTGAAGCTTTAATCCCTTCACATCATAAGAAACAAGACAACAAACACATACGGGGCTCCCCCTACACTTATTATGAAAACGGTAAAGGATAGATCAACGGGTTGCCTCCCGAGAAGCGCTTATTTTTGTTAACCGAGTCACGAGCCTGACTCGACCCAAAACTAATTCAAGGGAAACGTGGTGAGGGATGGAATCATCTCATGAGAGATGTCCTCACCAAAGTACAGCTTCACGCGCTGGCCATTCACTTTAAAATTAGGCCCATTTGGCTGGGAAAGCTCAATGGTGCCATATGGGAAGACTTTGGCGACGGTGAATGAACCAGACCAGCGGCTCTTTAGCTTGCCCGAGAAAATCTTCAACCGAGAGTTAAAGAGTAAAACTTGATCACCAACGTGAAACTCTCGGTTCTTAATCCTTTCATCATGGATGATCTTGGTTTTCTCCTTGTAAATAAATGAATTCTCATAAGCTTCATTCCTCAGTTCATTTAGCTCGTTGAGTTGAATCTTCCGAAGATCACCGACTTTGTTTATGTCAAAATTGGCCCACTTCAAGGCCCAGTACGCCTTATGTTCCAATTCAATAGGGAGGTGGCATGCCTTCCCGTACACAAGACGATAAGGAGTGCAACCTATCGGCGTCTTATATGCGGTACGGAAAGCCCACAAAGCATCTTCTAACTTATCGGCCCACGAGGCACGATGCTCTCCCACGATACGCTCAAGAATTTGCCTCAATCCACGGTTAGATATCTCGGCTTGACTGTTGGGAATAAAATATAGCCAGTCCACTTGAGCGCTGACAAGAGGAAAACAAGCGTTGATAGGAAGAAAACAAACGCTGACAGATCAAACGTTGACAAGAAGAAGTCAAGCGTTGATACATTGAAGACAAGCACTGATGAAAAGATTTAGTCTACACGTATATTGTTTCTACTTTGTTTCTAGTAAAGATAAGTTCAACATTGTAGTTTCTATAATTATCTTTACCTAGAATAGTTGATACGTAGACTCTTGTACAAGGCTTCTTATGTCTATAATAGAAGACCTTTAGGTTATTATTCAATATAAGTTTTTATACGTTAAACACTTTCATTGTAAGCAAGTTTGTTATTATCAATCAAGTGAAAGTTTGTTTACATCTTTGTGTGTTCTTGTTTAAGTGTTAATTCCGCATAACACTTAGATTACTTAATACATATACAAAGGTTTCTCTACGTGTATAACTTGATCTAATCACGTATACATAAAGCTAAATCGATCTAAGTTTGGGATCAACAAGTGGTATCAGAGCTTGTTGAGAAACTTTTGATCTTAAAGAACACAAGAACCCTAAAATCACCAAAACCCTAATTTTCACAAAATCCTAAAAACATCATGTCCAATCCAGAAATAAACCCTCCTCCTCAAACCCTAGCATCAAGATTCCCATGCTTGATGCAAACAACTTTGAGCTATGTAAGTTCAACTTTGAGCAATATCTGGGAATCTATGACTACACTCTCTGGGAGATTATTAAATATGGAAACACATTCAATAAAGCTGAAAAGATTGCTAATGCCATTGCTGCAAGAACTGCTGTTGCTGGATGTCCAGAAGCAGATAAGAAAGAAAAACCTGGTGATGGTAGAGCTGTGTCTACTGAAGATATAGCAAAGAGAAGGGTTGATATGAAAACCCTAAACATTCTGAAACTCTCTTTGGGACAAGAGAACCAGCATAAATACAGAGGTTATGAATCTGCAAAAGACCTTTGGGCAGCTCTTGAAGTTGCATATGGTGGCAATGATGATACCAAGGAAGAGAAGAAGAAGCAACTCATGCATGAATATGTTGTTTTCAAGGCTCAACCTAATGAGAAGCTTAGTAGTGTGAGAAGCAGACTGCTTGACATTACAAGCAAGCTGTCCTTCATGGGGACACAAGTTGGTGATGTTGACATTAATGCCACTTTTCTTAAAAGCCTTGGTGATGCGTGGAAGATTGAGGCAAGATCTATTCTTGCCAATAACACTCACAAAAGTTCTACTTTTGATGATATCTACAACAAACTGAGGCTGTTGGAGGATGAAACTCTTTTGGAGCATGGAAGTAAAATAGCAACATGGCCCTCTTCTTAAATAGTGAAGGCCAATTTGATCAGAAGGACTCTTACATGCACCCAGTTACTGGATCAACATGTGTCAACGCTGGAACATATCCTGTCAACGCCTCACATTCAGACGCTGACACATACAAAAGTGATTCTCCAAGAGTTAAGCCTGCTGGTTTGGATCTGGATACTGTGTGTGCATACATTGCTTCTTTGACCAATGGTTCAGTGATTACATATGAGGACCTTGAGCAAATAAGTGATGAGCACTTGGAGGAGATGGATATTAAGTGGAACATGGTTCTTGCTAGTATAAGAGCAAACAGGTGGAATAGAAGGTTTAAGAAGAAGATGACCTTTAATGCAAAGGACACTGCTGGATTTGACAAATCCAAGGTTGAGTGCTACAGTTATCATCGTACGGGGCACTTCATGAGGGAATGCAGATCTCCAAGAAGATCTGATACTGGCAAACCCTCAAGCCAAATTGTTAAGGCTCAGGATCCTAAGGCCATGGTTACAGTGCAAGAAATTGATGGTACTGGATGGGATTGGAGCTATTTGGCTAAGGATGGGAAAGAGGATAAAGCTTTGGTTACTGAAGCCTTGGTTCGCCAGGCTTTGCATCTTGATGATGCAGATGGTATAACCACCCTTCCCATCCATGAAATAGAACAAGGACTAAGGGCTTTGGGTTATCCTTTCCCTGATGAGGGAACTTTAAACAAATATCATAAACAGGAGTTTCCCCCAGCCTGGAAGTACCTCATACATGTCATCTTACAATGTTTGAGTCCCAAGTGTACTGCATTCAATGAGATTAACAGATCCATTGCTAGTGCTATTGTGTGCATTACACGTGGGCAAAAGTTTAATTATTCTTAAATGATTTTTGATGGCATGTGTAAAAATAAAGGGAATAAGATGACATTAGCTTATCCCAGATTTTTACAAATGGTTTTTGATGTCCAAAATTACTGCACAAGGGATCATGATGATTTTTATGAGATCCCTGTGCAAAATAAAGCAATTTTTACAAAGATGAACTCACCCCCTCACCGTGACTTACCCCTCACCCCAGCTATGATTGCTGTCATTGAAGCAGCACAACCCCAACTAGACCCACAACCCTAACTTGACCCAATACCTGAACCTTTACCTTCACCTCAACACCTGCAAATTGACCAAGATCCCATTGACGCTGACACATTAAATGTTGGCGTTGACATGCCTAATCCAGACGCTGACACCATACCTTCACAGACCCAAACACCCCTTAACCAACCCACATCCACCCAATCCACATCATCTTCTACCCCACCACAATATAGGTTGAAAAAACACCAAAGGACTACTGGAGTGTTCTCCTCTAGTGGTCTTAGCCATGTAGCAGAGAGAACTACCACCACAAGTGTGGTTGGTGCTATGGATGAGGCTGGGACTATTGGTTCTGGCTTAGATGCTGGCCAAGACAGTCCTAACATCTTTAAGACCTCATCCATGCCCCATGAATCTAACTTGGGAGGTCAAATACCCATTTTAGAGGAGGGCAGATTGGAACCAATGAACTTAATGGAATTGACGGCTGTCTGCATTAGCTTGCAAAAGCAAAATGCAGACTTGGTACAAACAGTCATACACAAGGTCTTGAACTCAAGCAATTGTGGGAGAGGATTGTTATTTTGGAAACAGATGAGTCAAGGAGAAGACAGACAAGGGTCCTTTTATCAGAGGAGGATTATTACAAAGGGGAGGAAGCTGCTACAGAGCCTGTTAATTTGAGTGATAAAGGCTCACATGAAGCTGTTACAGAACCATTTGACTTGAGTGGAAAAGGTTCACATGATGGAGACTCTTTGGGTGTTTCTGAGGCCCTTACTGAGTTGAAGAAACAGACAGGTTTTGATACGTCTCTAGTTACTCCTACAAACTTAAACTTGTCTTTTACAGCTATGTTGGAAGAAATTATAAGAGGCGCTGAGACAGGTAATTTGGGCATTGACAAGCAAGATTTGAACGCTGACACACCCAGCGCTGACATGAGCAAATTGGGCGCTGACAAGACAAATTTGAGCGTTGACAGACCTGCAGATGAGGTTGATGTATTCCAGTCCACCATTGATCCATTAGATAAGGGTAAAGGAAAAATGGTAGAAGTAGAAGTTCCAAAGATTGCAGCATAGGTTGAGTTTGATAGAAGGTTGGCTGCACAACTTGTGGAACAAGAAATAAAGAAGGTTGGTGAATCACCTTTTGTTGTCACTTCAGAAGAACAAGAAGGAAGTGATGAAGCTAGTTCAGACTCAAGTGTAATGATCATAGAACAACCAGAAAGACTTGAGTATGGTGATGAGTTGGCAAGAGAGAAGTTGAATGAGTTGAAATTGCAAGTAGATTTTGACATGCCAGAAGTTGTTCAGATGTATCATGCTTGGGAAGATAGGTGTATGGAGAATCCAGATTTGACTATTTCAGACCAGATATGGGGTTTGGAGATTCTTCTAAGAGTACAAAAGGACTGCAAGGTAATTCTGAAACACAGAGCTAGCAATATTCTCTCAATGTTGAAAAGGGATAGAAGGGAGTTGTACTACATGCTACTCAGATGCCATGGAACAGGATGGACCTACAAGAAATTGATTGGATTATCCTTTGAAGAGTTGGAGTTCAAAGCTTATCCCATTTGGGCAAGAGTATAGGAAGAAAATACTCTAAGACTTCTTTCTAATGAAAGGAAAGAAGAACTTGCAGAAGAGATGGAACTTGAGAAGGAAATGATTGTTCCAAGACCTTTGAAGAAGGGAGTCCCTCTTGAGTGTCCTAGTGATATGGATAGATTGAATCTAAGTGAAGCTGTTATAAGAAGGAGCATTAAGCTCTCACCATTGGAAGCTTCAGATATGGTACAAGTGTTACCTCTTGATTCTAGAAACCCTAAGCTATGAAGAAGATGAATGTGGGTTTTGGAAGATTGGCAGGTATGGGAAAGAGGTACACACTTTCACTACACTTATATCTCTCTTTGCAAGTTTTGATAGAGAAGACTTGGTAGACCTTTGGAGGTTGTTAGAAGCCAAGTACGAGACTGAAGCTCCTACTTCAGTCAATGCAATAAAACTGTGGTCAACATTCAAGAGAATGTGTGGACCAAGAGATGAAGATTCTGCTGTTTGGAAGGATCTTGAAGATGACCGCAGTGGTCTTCAATGGCATTTGTATTCAGCTGCTGGTGTTTATTATTTGAGTTCTACAAAGTTTGCTGAGTATCTACTTGTAGATGGTCAGTATTCCATGTCCAAGGAAGTCTTGGAGAAGATGAAGACAACTCAGATGGAGATTGATAATTCAAGTGACGTGGCCAAAGATTTGATCAGACATATTTATTACCAATATGAACAAGTTTGTAAGATTCCTCCTAGTTCTTAATGTTTATTCAGAAACTTGATTACTAGAGTAGATATCAAGTTTAGGGGAGGATTGTTGGGAATAAAATATAGCCAGTCCACTTGAGCGCTGACAAGAGGAAAACAAGCGTTGATAGGAAGAAAACAAACGCTGACAGATCAAGCGTTGACAAGAAGAAGTCAAGCGTTGATACATTGAAGACAAGCACTGATGGAAGGATTCAGTCTACGTGTATATTGTTTATAGTTTGTTTCTAGTAAAGATAAGTTCAACATTGTATTTTCTATAATTATCTTTACCTAGAATAGTTTATACGTAGACTCTTGTACAAGGCTTCTTATGTCTATAAAAGAAGACCTTTAGGTTATTGTTCAATATAAGTTTTCATACGTTAAACACTTTCATTGTAAGCAAGTTTGTTATTATCAATCAAGTGAAAGTTTGTTTACATCTTTGTGTGTTCTTGTTTAAGTGTTAATTCTGCATAACACTTAGATTACTTAATACATATACAAAGGTTTCTCTACGTGTATATCTTGATCTAATCACGTATACATAAAGCTAAATCGATCTAAGTTTGGGATCAACATTGACCATTTGTTTGAGGATGGTAAGCGGTGGAAAGACGGTGATTGACACCGTACTTAGCCATGACTCGAGCAAATTGATCATTGCAAAAATGAGTCCCGCGGTCACTGATGATAGCACGAGGAACACCGAATCGAGCAAAAAGCTGCTTCAAAAAGTTCACAACCACCCTCGCGTCGTTCGTAGGGAGAGCCTTTGCTTCAACCCATTTAGAAAGGTAGTCAACGGCTATGAGGATGTACTTGTTCCCTTTAGATGATGGAAATGGCCCCATAAAGTCGATACCCCATACGTCAAAGATTTCACATTCTTGTATGAAGTTTTGAGGCATCTCAATTTTATGTGTGATCTTGCCTTGGTGTTGGCAAGCATCACAATTTTTAACCATTTCGTGAGCGTCACGATAAATGGTGGGCCAATAGAATCCCGAGTCAAACACTTTCTTCGCGGTGTAGTTGGGACCAAAGTGACCAGCGGTGGGTCCTTTATGGCAAGCTTCAAGAATCTCTAAAGTTGCGGGTCCATCAACACACCGACGAATAATCAGATCAGCACATTGTTTGAAGAGATAAGGGTCATCCCAAAAGTAAGTCTTAACATCTTTAAAGAACTTCTTATTTTGTTGGGATGTTAACCCTTTGATGAGAATACCACCCACTAAGTAGTTTGCAATGTCCGCAAACCACGAGGTGTCATCAAGATTGGAATTGATAGACATTAAGGCCTCAAGGGGAAAAGAGTCGTTGATCTCTTAATTCGGATGATCCCCTTGATAAGGATCCTCAAGTCTACTTAGATGATCCGTGGCTAGGTTTTCGGCTCCCTTCTTGTCACGAATTTCGATTTTAAATTCTTGAAGGAGCAAAACCCAACTAAGAAGTCTTGGCTTAGAATCTCTCGTAGTCAACAAGTACTTCAACGCGGAATGATCGGTATAAACAATGGTGGTGGAGGGTGGGGTTGGAAGGTAAAGGAGTTGGGGAAAGTTGCTCTTTTTCCTTAGTCACAATCACGGGAGTAGGTGTAGGAATCTCGGGTTCCTTATAACCTTTTCCACTTCGAGTGGTGATTGCTTTCATCTCCCCACTTGGGTTAGCAACGGTGTTACTCGGAAGAGAAACTGAAGGAGAGGGTTGATTACTTTGGAAAAACGAAGCCATCATATCTCTTAAGTTGTTCGTTTGATTACTCAAAGAAGTTCGCATGTCGTTCCTTAGCTAGGTTCGAATATCCTTCCCTTGTTTTGCCATGTCACCCTTCAAGTTAATGAATTGTCTTTGAAGATTCGTCACCATCTCTCTATTGGTCCTCATGTAAGTTTCGAGGTCTTGGTTCAATGCCGTGGGTTGATTAAGAGGTGGGGCTTGGTAAGCTGGATTATTTTCTTGAGGTGGATATGGGTTTCGTTGGGATTGATATTGATTAGCAACTCGAGGTTGGCTTTGATTGTTGCGGTTGAAATTGTTTTAGTTTTGGTTTTGAGGAGGAAAATCGGGTGGAGATAGAAAATTGTTGGAACGATAACTTAGCAAGTTACGGTCTCCTTGAGGGCGAGCCTGATAGCCTCCCGTGGAATAGTTACCGTATGCCGCGTTAACGTTTTCACAAAGATTACCTTGGGTAGAGGGGCAATCATTGTAAGAATGAGGACCACCGTACGTTTCACAAGAAATAGCAACAGCTTTAGCTTGGTGATTTTGGTGAGTAACCAAAAGTTGCATATTTTTGCTCATTTCGACCATTGCGCGGGTCATTTCGGTCATATCAGGGTTGGAAGAAGTAGAAGAAACATTGACTCTCGGGTTTGATCTTGAGGATGCGGATGAATCCCAATTCTTGTCGTGAGTAGTCATGTTTTCAATTAACTCTCTACACTCCTCCGGTCTCCTTTTCATAAAAGTACCACCGGCGGCGACATTAATCGTATCACGATCACGAAAAGTGAGACCGTTGTAGAAAGTATCAATGAGAGTGACGGGGAGCATGTTATGATTTGGACAAAGGTCGATCAAAACATTGTAGCGTTCCCAAGCATCGAAAAGTGATTCATCATTTTCTTGAGTGAATCCACTAATTTGGTTCCGAAGGCTAGTGACCATGGAAGGTGGAAAGAAGCGCGACAAAAAATGTTGAGTCATCTCATCACATGTATGAATAGAATTTTTAGGGAGATGGTCAAACCATTTCTCGGAATGGTGGGATAAAGTGTGTGGGAAGAGGTGTAGGCGAAGGAAATCCATAGTAACACCGAGAAGTTTCATGCTTTGGGTGAGGTAATGAACTTGTCGAGATGTTTGTTGGCATCATCATCCGGTAATCCGCGAAAAGGAGAAGCGTTTTGAACTTGCTGGATCATGTGATGCTTCAACGAAAATTCAGGAGCCGTGATTTGCATCGGCGCAATCGGTCCTCCGCTTCCGTTCATGGTTGGTTGACAAAGTTCCTCCATTGTTCGTAGGTCGGGTGGGGGAACATTGTTGTTGTTGTTATTGTTATTCAAATTGGGGTGAGGTGGGTTGTTATTATTGTTATGCACACCGGCCATATATATGTCTCTAAGAGTCTCAGGCTAAGGATAAGACGTAGATCGAGTACGCATACACTAAAAGGAAATAAAATATTTTTTTTTTCTTTTTTATTGTTTTTGGATTTTTGAAAATTTTA
This sequence comes from Glebionis coronaria, assembly GCA_025667525.1. Classification (NCBI taxonomy): domain Eukaryota; kingdom Viridiplantae; phylum Streptophyta; class Magnoliopsida; order Asterales; family Asteraceae; genus Glebionis; species Glebionis coronaria. The sequence continues at coordinate 2,804,877 of CM046874.1, forward strand.
TATTTTTTTTAAGGATTTTTGAAAATTTTTGTGCTTGAAAATAACGTTCCAAAAGAACGGATCCCAAAATCCAATTTTTCTCACTAAAAACCGTTAATCTTTACGAAAAGAGCCGGCAGAGGCCCCATTTAATATATGATTTTTGCTTAGCGTTTGTGCACTCGATATCGTTCTCGGTATCTAATCGAATTGATCACGGTTAATGGTGGAATAGTCGTAATGGTCACTAAAAGGGGGAGCTTGATATTATCTATTTCTAATAAAATGACAAGTTAAACAAACTAGGAAGAAAGGCTTAAACAAAAATAGCAAAAGGATTAAAATGATTAAAAACTAATTAAAAGTAAATTTTAATGATAGAATAAAGTAAAATTGAACTAAGACAAAACTTGTTTAAAAACAACACTAAGTAAAAATTTGGGAAAAGACTTACGTTTAAAACATAAAACTTTATAAAACTAAAAACTTAAACCCATCAGAATGACCAAGGTCGGAATCCCATCGGAATACAAGCCATCGGTATGTTTCGAAAACGAAACCATCAGAATAAGCATAAACAAAACCATCGGAATAACAATATAGGAATGCAAGTCTATCGGAATGTATAAAAGGGAAACTATCGGAATGTCAAAACTCAAAGCTATAGGAATATCAAAATAATCACCTCCATCAGAATCCCAATCGGAATATCCGTCGGAATCCAAAACCCTTGTTCGATACAATGTATCGGAATAATAGTGAACCTGTCGGAATATTGGTGGGAAAAGGAAACCCTTTTCCGATGGATTGCAATCAGTGATAAGACAAGTTAATAAGCTACTTTTTAATAAGCTCAAACCAAAACTTAACCAAATTTACAATAAAACGAGTTAATAGGCACGATTAAGAACTTTTTCAAAACACTAAATAAGCAACTTTTTAAATCAAACTTAAAAAAGACGAAATCTTTAAGAAAATTTCAAAGCAAATAAGTTAAATACAAAATAAGCCAATAAGCATGATAAGCTCAAAGCTTAAGTTGTATAAAAACTTGAAGATGAATAAAAAGTTAAACTTTTTAATCAAACAAACATCAAGGCTAAACAAAATCAAAGATGATTTCGGATCAAATATAAGTAAAAATCAAGAAAGTTAGAAAGAGATTAAATGATGAAAAGCTTAAACTTGAACTTGTAGATTAATGCTTCCAAGATACAAGATTAAATCAAAGCTTAAACATGAAAGGAAAGAAAAGATGAAGTTCTAGTGAGAGAAAGTTAAACACTTTCTCTCTCTAAAAATTAAAACTACAAAAATTGAAAAAAAATGAACTAATTAACTAACACCCTCCTAATGTGTCATTAGGAGGATATTTATAGGAGGTGGGGAGATGCATGTGTTGCTTCCTTTTCCTTTCTTCATGTCTCGACTCGATTTAAATTATTTGTCTTTTTCGACGTCGTCTCGGGATTTGTCGATATAAATTGAACTCGTCTTATAATTTTCTTCTATAATTAGACTTGGTTCTTCGACTTCATTAAACTTCCGTCTTTAGACTTTTTCTTCGATAAATCTTCAGAATAGGCCTTGGACTTCCGTTCTTTTTGCACTCTTGATCTTTTGACTTCGTCTTTTCTCGTTTTCTTCGATAAAAGCCCATGTTTTCTTCCTTTTTCATATTTTTATCTTGAAACACAATAAAAACACAAACCACGCATAATTCCGACTTTTACGACATAAAATACACGTTTTGGTCTTGTTATTATTGGAAATAAGTGGTAAAAGGATAAGTGTTTTCACACTTATTAGTGTTCTTTATCCGTTGTTTGTCACAAATATGCCAAAGTTAATAAAAATAGGTTTATTGGAACATGTATGATGCTATGGAATGAGACTTTTGGTGTTCCAACTATTTTTTTCGACGTGAGCTCAAGACAAGAGAACCCCTTGAGATGTGTCATGTTTTTGTTTTATATTTTTGGTAGGATGGACATATCGACTTGCTTTTTTTTCTTTGACGTAGTGGTATTCTCGAGTTCGAGTAGCATAGCTCTAGTCGTCTCGCTTGTATTTCAAGATTAACGGCAAGAATTGTGCTGTGTGGAATATGTTAAGCTTCTCTAGCATTTTTTGATGATAAAACTGTAACCAAATTACATGCAACAATGAGACTGAAAATAACACATGAAAATTGTATGTACAACTTTATTTGTTTGTTCTTTTGGTTTCTATCGTGTCTCATTGTCTTGTTTTATCAGAAAAATCCATTCAAATCAGTTGGGATTTTTATGTTTAATCCAATTTGATTTTATAGGCAAAATCATGTACATTGCTTGTGCTTACGATACTGCTTATCTAAGTGCAAATGTCGAATTGCATGAACATTTTTGATAACTCATCTCGTGAAAGAACGAATATGAGCCAGTTTTGTCTCAACATTCAAATGCCAATCGACCAAGCGTTTGTGATGATTCTACACCTTCACATCTAAACAACTTGACACATTATGTAACACATTCAAAAATTGGCTCATAACATTTTCATTCGGTCATGTGTATAGATAGTAGATAGTATATGCAAGTCAAACATAAAAAAGCCGTTAAACTATCCGACATCGCCAAAGTGATGTCTTTAAAATCGTTTTGAGCCTTGTTTGTAGCCAAGTCCAGTGGCATGGGCTTGTTACCGAAGTTGGGGCATTGAGGTTAGTGATAGGGCTTAGAGCTAGGGGAAATCATGGTTCGTATGTGTATGTGTGTGTGGTAATCTTCCTGTGTGGGAACTAAACAGTCCCTACTGGACGAGTACTAGGTGATATGACAACGCGTCGGGCCTTAGTCGTCTTCTACTGGCAAAAAAAGTAATGGTTCGCACCAAACAACGACTGCTCAGCTCCAGTCACCCGTTCACTCGAACATGGCTGACCCCTTCTTAACTACGATAATAATCTCGATATGATGTATAATGTGGTTAATCAAATTTGTTAATTCTTGATTGAATATTTAATCCTCGAGTGTAATTTACATGTGGTTCTTGATACATAGTTGAAGCTACTTGTCTATCCAAAAGCCCTATTCAATTATTCGGTTTATTTCTTCGTTTATTGTTTTTTGATTAATAATTAAAATATAACTATTTATAATAAAAATATCAAAAGTAGATTAATAGCTGATATATAACTACTTATTATTAAAATATCAAAAATAAAAAGAGTATGAAATTCGAAAAATAATAATTAAAATGAATTTATATTAATTTACATGAAACACAGTAAAAATAATATAATGAAACATATAAAATTAGATATTCTTAAAAAACGTATATAATTGTTATAAAAATCATAATAACCAAAATTATTACTTAATTCATCCTTATCCTTTATTTTAAGTCTCGTGTGTGCACAAGTATTAAAACTAGTTCTCACTACGGATTAAAGTTTTTAGATTTATAAATTGTTTAATTTGTAATATGAATTAACTAACTGAGCTAGTTCAGTTCGCCACCAAAGATAAATTTTGAGAGGTATTCTTATGGAGGTCTAAAGTTCGAGTAGGGTCTATGTCCTAAAGGAGAACGTTCGAGGCTTGATGTCACTGTAGACTCGAATCAAATGTATACAAAATGGGCTGCTTTGTGCAAAATGGGTCGATTGTTCCTTAAATTATCTATGTGGCAAATGATTACCATAATTAACCACCTGAAACTATATATAAGAAAAAAATACAGTAGTAAATAACTAGAATGCCTTGTACATATGGTTTCATTACTAAAAACCGAATATACAGCTCTCTTATGAACCTTTTTACGCGAACGATCGCGAGCCTGAGAAAGATACAACATTGAAACACAAATCATTCCGGTACCGGAGAATCACACATCGTTCTCCGGATCCATTCGTTAAAATTTGAGAAATCTATCGTACCGTCGTCCCCTAGTTTTTGTTGATCCATGTGGGAGATAATCGCATGGCTACTCTTCTTCTTATTCACCATAGCTCTTCTCGTTCTTGTCGTTTATCAGGTTTTCGATTTTATTTCTTGTTTTGTATCCTTGTTATCACTCATAATCAGATCCTAAACAAAAGGAATGTTCTGCATTGTGAATTTGTGATGTATTATTTACTTTTGCAGATTATGTGCTTTGCGGATTTAGAATTTGATTACTGGAATCCTTACGACTCTGCAGATCGGATAAACTATGTTATCTTACCTGAATTTATCACACAAGCAGTTTTGTGCTTTCTTTACCTCGTGACGGGCCACTGGGTGATGTTTCTTTTGGGCGCGCCGTATCTATACTACAACCTGAGATTGTAAGTTTCAAAGATAAGAAATACATACATAGTACAAAAACGAGTGACTTCGTTGCCAAACATAGCCCTCGTGATTATGACTCCCTCAACGTACAATAGTTGCACGTTCTTATCACTTACGCATAGGCCATAGCCTAAGAGTTATGGTTAGCAAAGGTACTAATTAGTATAATAGTTATGTTCATTTCGGTTTAATAGTAGCATGAATACTAGGTATGGTCGAAGAGAGCACCTTGTGGACGTGACGGAGATCTTTAACCAACTCAACCGGGAAAAGAAGCAACGCCTTATTAAACTCGGTTATATTATAATTCTCATATTCATCACTTTGTTTCGGTAAGCACAAACCGTATCTTTTGTATATGCTACTAGTTTAAGAGATTTGTGTCACTACAACCATTTAATTGGTTTTGTTCTTGCTCGTTGTAGGATGATCGCTAATGCGTTGGATGAAGATGTCATCGTGTAGATTTCCGTTATATGATCCTCACCTGTAAATTGTGAATCCATTTGCTGTATTTTTCGCCAGCCGTGTATTTTCATGAGTTTAGCTATGCTTTATTCAATTATTCATTTTTTTGCCCACTAATCATAGAGGTATTTGTGTTCTTCATTTTATGAAACTACTTTCTGTCCATAAACATCTGCGCGGATACTATTCTAGTACTTTGGCATAACTCTTTTGTGCTTTAGGTAATCGGATATTGTATCCCAGAGTTATAGAAGGAAAATGCTAATATCAGGATGGCGAGATGCATGTACTTCGGTCTGGTTTGATTTTTTGTCAACACGATGAGCCAAATACTTCAAGTGATCTTTAGGACCCTTAATACGCCAATAGAAACATAACCGAAAGCCTTTTTATTCAATCTAGTTTGATTCAGCATATATGATTATTGATTCTTCTGAAGCCAACATACGAAACATGACCTTACCAAACAAAAAGAAAAGCTGGATCATCATAAAATAAACTATACACAAATGCAACCAACTGCCGCAAAAGCGCGCAGTTGACTAAGTCAAGCAAAAGGGCGAGGGTTCGAATCTGGACTCCGGCTTAGTCAGCCAGTGTTGCCTAGGTAATTTATCGTGATATGCCTTCCTTGTTGGGTGAAGGGCTCGGTACCAAAAAGGTACACAGACTTAAGATGGTTCTGCCAAATAACATTTTTTCAAACTATACACAAATGCAATTAAAGACTCCATATATGTCTGCATAACATACATTTTCCATTCTAATCTTGAAAAATTTGCATAACCAACGCGGCTAAAAACAGAAAACAATTAACTAGGCTTCTCATAGGTGATTTTGTCTCTGAATTCTTGAATGGTACTTCTTATCATTCCATCGACGTTGCTGCTCACAATTAGATGACTATCGTCCAGAATATGCAGAATGAACTTTTGTGATTTGGGCAGTGAGTTATTGTAGTTGATGATGAATTGAGCCATTGGTATATCGCTTTTAACAATACAAAAACAAATATCACACGATTTATATTAATTATATGTATATAGCGGTTCAAACGAAAACTGTGATTCTATATGTTTAGGTCATATGTAGCATTCGCGATTACAGCGTTCGAATTATCAAAGATTTGAACGAGAGATATTTATACCATGAGATAAAGATTCCTTTCGCTTGGTGCACCATGGTTTATGAGCAACTCTCGATCCTGTTAAACGATGATTTTCTGGCGACAAATAATATAATCGATAACCTTGTTTTAGAATTGGCAAATAAACATTTTTTCATTTATATACCAGGAGGACCATGAATACTCAATTGTCCTCGGCTTAAACACCGTTGTTTCGGCATGCTGGGCTCCCTCCTTGTGTTGGGCTCCCGGTCCGGCCGGCCCAATTGAGCCCGGTACAATGATACTTACTAATTTTGGTAAAAACAAGTTGCCGGATTAATAATTTGTGTAAAGTTTTCCTGTTCATAATTTGGGTCTGATCTACATAAACTGAAAATCGAACCTGAATTAGAACCGAATCGAAAATAGAACTCGGGTTTTGGGCTATAACCGAACCGAACTGAACTACAAATATGGTTTTCGGGTTGGGTATGGGTTTGGCAATCGAACCCAAGAACCGAACCAAAAACCGAAATTATACAAATATAATATACATATTTATATATTTATAAATATAAAATAGCTATTAAAATTTAATTTAATCCTACTATATATAAACTAGTTATAAAAATATAATCTTAATATTAAAAACTAATTTTTATATTTAAAATAATTTTTTTTATCTAAATATTTATATAATTATAAATTTTTTTAGAAAATCCGGATAATTCGGGTTATTCGATCAACCCAAAAACTAACCGAATTCAAATTTGATTTTCGGTTCGATTTTTGGGTTGACAAAAAAAAAAATTGAACCGAATAAATCGAACAACCTGAGAACCGAACCGAAGAACGACCCTACTTCCATTTGATAATACATAAATAGATTAGATAAGTTGGATACATGGTGACGATTTTCGACACCAAGTGTCGATTCTCACAAAATCGTCACCATATGTTTCAACATATTAATAACTGGATTGTTGAAGTACCAAAATCTTCATGTTACAACACAATTTTAAAAAATACTATAGAGAAACACTGCATCCATTGGTCATGACCTGGTCGTAGTTGACTATAGCAAAAAGCCCGTCTAGCTCAGTTGGTAGAGCGCAAGGCTCTTAACCTTGTGGTCGTGGGTTCGAGCCCCACGGTGGGCGTGTCTAATATTTTTTTTAATCATTTTATATGGGCCAAACACAATCATCGATTTATGCATTTTATTTTTACGGATGTATATATTGTGTCTTACTTTTCTAGAGATTAATAATATTTGAAATGTATATATATTTATAGTGTAAGGTTATTTTCAGAACCAAATAAATGTACAGAATTATGAGAACCACTTTTATACTCTTAACAATACATATGTATTTTCATTATTATGTTTAAATTATCATTTAATAATTGTTTTATTGGTTATAGATCCGAATACGATGTGCGATATGAAGAGTGCACATGTGTTTTCATATTATCCAACGAAAAGAGAGTTATAATACATACAAAACAAATACATGTGCATGGTCATAGGATACATGTTCCTAATGACCTACGACAATGAAAATTCATATATTTTTACCTAATGAACTAACCCGATGAATATACATGTGCATTTTAAGAGTAAAAAGGTGGTTCTTGTAATTCTGTACATTTATTTGGTTCTGAAAATAACCTCACCCTATATTTATATACTCATTTTAAAAAGAATATATATAAGTAATTTTGTTTTCATCTTTCTAAGAAGTAGTCTATTATTTTCATTAGGCTATCAAGTTTATCGAGATGGTCCGATAAATCTGATAAGTTAAATTAAACTTGAATAAATTTGACCATATAAGTATTTATCAAATTTATGTCTACTCGAGTTAACCCATTTGACATCTTGTTTTAGTACATAAACTTGTAAAAAGTAAATTCTTCGAATGTGCATAATTTAATAACGTACATCATGTTATGAATGTAGATCGGAACACTTAAGGAAAAAACGTTGACGTTTATACTTTTTAAAATGAAAATTTTCTAACAACATATAATTTACGATATGCAAATTGATTTGATAGTCGAACTAGTAACACATTGACTCAGATAAATTGATTAGGTGATTGAAAGTAGGGTTTAGCGGCGGACTCAGACTGGACTTGACCGATTAAAACCGGATCGAACCGAGGACTGAATTAGTATGAAACCCCGGATCGAGATCAGATCGAAATGTTTGGTCCGGTTCGGTCCGGATAGGTCCGGTCTTTTCCAGTCCGGTCCCAATTAAACAAAATAAACGAAGTTTTGATAAGACCGAACAAGAACAAAGACCGAAATAGTCCAAAATTACGGATCGAATTTACTCGGTTTAATTTACCGGTCTGATCCAATTCGATTGTCCAAATGCTCACCCTTAGTTGAAACTAGGGATGAGCACGGTACCGGTCCCGTCCCAAACCCGTCTCGAATTAGTGGTACCGATTATTTCCCGAGCATAAATTTATGGTACCGGTACCGTACCGAACGGGATTCGGGTATCGGCACATGTACCGAGAAATCGGGATTTTCCCGTTCTTTTTCTGGAATTTCCCGATTTGGTACCGGTCCCGTCCCGGATTAGTGGTCCCAAATTTTTTTCACCTTATTTCGTAGTCCCGATACCGTACCGAACGGGATTCGGGTATCGAGAATCGGTACGGTTCCGGGAACGGTTCAGGTTCAATTCGAGATTCGGGTGGAAATGCTTATCGTTGAAACCAAGCACCATATTTTTATTTTTATTTGTTCTACGATGAGGAGTTCCCACCGCCATTAAGACGAGTGGACTAATATCCCGTGAGAGTTTGCTCAGTACTTCGATAAGTAATATCCCTCCCAATTGAAAATTTTCTATTCTCAAAACTCGAACCTAAGACTTTAAATTAAAAGCCCAATACCTTAATCAATTATGTCAACCTCAGTTTGTCTGAACCAAACACCATATGACTAGATAAAAAGTTTGTTTGAATAAAAGTTAAAAAAATAAGAGGGAATTGCATAATTCGTCCTTTAGGTTTTGGTCATTTTGCATGTTTCGTCTTAAATATTTTGAAAGTGCCGATATCGTCCTAAAATTAAACTATTTTGCAAATTTTCATCCTTAATGTTTAATCATTTTACAGGTTTTGTCCCAATAATTTTCCTCATAAGGACGATACTTGCATTAAAGTTTCCCCACAGGGATGATCCTTACACTTTCCTAACATTTAGGACGAAACATGCAATTTGGTGAAACTTTGGGGACGATTTATGCAATTTACTAAAAAAAAGAATTCCAAATCCATTTGGTATCGGATAAGAAAAAGAAGGATCCGACCCAGCCACCCACCCGGTCAGTTCATCATCATCATCATCCCAAACCAAAAAACCAAACATAATCTTGGTTTGGTTTCACAAAGTTAAAATGGCGAATTTGTCTTCTTCAGTAACATGTTCCTCGTATCTACACCCACCTCAACCTTCTCTCAGGTCCCACATCCCTTTTATATATATATATATATATATATATATATATATTTTAATTAATTAATTTAATTTTAATCTAACATTATCCTTAAATAAAACAGCTGTGGGGAGAAGGTTTTTGTTGGATTAAGGCTTCAATCTCCCAGTTAGTTTCATTTTTACTTTTTCTTTATTTTTATTTTATTTTATTTTATTTACATTTCATTTTTTGTTTATTTAGGGGGTGTTTGTTTTAGCTTATGTAATGGGCTTATATAAGCTATATAAGCCTATGTTTAATAAGCTTATAAGCCCATGGCTTATATAAGCTTCAGTTAACATGAAGGTAAAATGGTAAATTTGTTATATAAGCCTAAACCTTCATAAAAAAGCCATATTTTTGTGGCTTATCAAAACACCCATATATAAGCTTATAAGCCAACTTATATAAGCTTAACCAAACACTTGATTTGGGCTTATAAGCTTATATAAGCTAATAAGCCCATTCATAAGCTAAAACAAACACCCCCTTAAATGTAAACCCATTGGGCTTATATAACATAAGCCCCAATTTTGTGCCTTATTTGGAGACTTATTGGCTTATACAAGTTTATTATGATATAATTAACTTATATAAGCCCATAAGTCTAGAAATAAGCTTTAAAAACTTATATAAGCCACAAAATTGAGGCTTATGTTATAGTATAAGTTTACTATATGATATAATTAACTTAAGGCTTCAATCTCCCAGTTAGTTTCCATTATTACTTTTTTTTTTTTTTTTTTTTACATTTCATTTTTTGTTTGGTTTGGCTTATATAATGTAAGTCCATTTTGGCTTATATAACGTAAGCCCCAATTTTGTGCCTTATTTGGAGACTTATTGCCTTATAGTAGAAGTTTATTATGATATAATTAACTTATATAAGCCCACAAGTCTACAAATAAGCTTTAAAATTGAGGTTTATGAAATATAAGCCGGAATATGGCTTATTTTCGGCTTATATAACTTAAGGCCTAAGTTGGTGGCTTATTTTGAGACTTAGAGGCTTATATAAGTATATCATGATATATTAAACTTATATAAACCCGTAAGTCGCCAAATAAGCCATTAAATTATGCCTTATGTTATATAAGTTTATCATGATATACTAAACTTAGATAAGCTCATAAGTCTCCAAATAGGCCACAAAATTGAGGCTTATGTTATATAAGCCGAAGTTGGCTTACGTTATATAAGCTAAAACAAACAGCCCCTTATTTATTTTTCCAAAATAAATAAATGTTTTTTTTTTTTTTTATGTGCAGATTCATATGGAATTGCTAGACCTAATTTGAGTGCTGAGTTGCATAAGAAAATTCATAAATCTATCGAGCCCAGGTACCGTGTTAGTTAGTACTACTGTACTTCATTTCGGCCGCTTGTATGGTTGGTTTTATGGCTTGTATTTGGTTTTCGGCCTATGTTTCATTAAGTTGGAGACAAGGGAGGGGTACAAGGGGCGTGTGCCCCCTGTCGAAAAACCTGTAGTGTAAATTTCTGAAAGTATCTGAGTTTTTTTGGTAAATTGCCCCCACTAAGAACCATTTTGTAGTGTAGTTTTTAAAAATTATCAAAGTTTGCCTCCTCGAGTCAAACTTTCTGGCTCCGTCCGCTTTTTGTGGCTTGGTTTGAAACGACTTTTCAGCTTATATATGCTCATTATATAAGCTCGTTGCTTCTTATATAAGCCGAAAAGTTGTTTCAAAATAAGCCACTAAAAGCTGAGCTTATGAAACATAAGCCGAAAACCGAATGTAAGCTATAAGGCGGTGAAACCCCCCATTCCCAAATTATAATAAATCTATCGAACCCAGGTACCTTACTAGTTACTAGTACTTCATTTTGGCCGATTATATAGCTGTCTATGGCTTGTATTTGGTTTTCGGCTTATGTTTCATAACCTCACTTTTTGTGTCTTGGTTTGAAACAACTTCTCGCCTTATGTATCGAAAAGTTTTGTTTCAAAATAAGCCACAAAAAGTGAGCTTATGAAACATAAGCTCAAAACAAAATAAGCCATAAGCCGGCGAAACCCATTCCCAAATTATAGTAAATCTGTTGAACCTAGGTACCTTATTAGTAACTAGTGTACTTCATTTCGGCCGCTTATATTGCTGGTTTTATGGCTTGTATTTGGTTTTCGGCTTATGTTTCATTAAGGTGGAGACAAGGGAGGGGTACAAGGGGTCGAGGGGCATGTGCCCCCCTATCGAAAAAGTTGGTAGTGTAAATTTCTGAAAATATCCAAGTTTTTTGTAAATTGCCCCTAAAGAATCATTTTGTAGTGTAGTTTTTAGAAAATACATAAATCTATCGAACCCAGGTACCTTGTTAGTACTACTGTACTTCATTTCGGCCGCTTGTATGGCTGGTTTTATGGCTTGTCTTTGGTTTTCGGCTTATGTTTCATAACGGCATAACCTCACTTTTTGTGGCTTGGTTTGAAACAATTTCTCGCCTTATGTATCAAAAAAGTTTTTCAACATAAGCCACAAAAAGTTAGCTTATCAAACATAAGCTCAAAACCAAATAAGCCATAAGGCGGGGAAACCCATTCCCAAATTAAAATAAATCTATCGAACCCAGATACCTTAATAATTACGACTTCATTTCAGCAGCTTATATAGCTGCCTTATGGCTTATATTTAGTTTTCGGCTTATGTTTCATAACCTCGCTTTTTCTGCATTTTTTCTAACTTTTCGCTGTTTATTATATAAGCCGAAAAGTTGTTTCAAAATAAGCCACAAAAAGTGAACTTATCAAATATAAGCTAAATACCAAATAAGCCATAAGCCGGCGAAACAAACACCCCCTTACTGTTGGTGGCAAACAAGCGATTTTCACTTTTGATTAGTGTAAAATTGATGAGGTTTTCCCTTTTAACATTAGCCGTGGAGACCGCGTATTTAACTCTTCCATGGGCACCCTTAAGTCTGACGTTTGAACCCTTTACCTCTTTCTTGTAAGGAGGACAAATGCCTGCCATTTGATGGTCGTTAAGTTACAATTAGTGTGTAATGGCATATGCCAAAAAACACAACTATCCGCGGCAACAGACTAAGCTGCTTATATAGCCTGCTTATGGCTTATTTGGTTTTCGGCTTATGCAACCCTTGACCTCATTATACAAGTTTATTATGATAATAAACTTGTTAAGCTGGAAAGTTTCAAAACAAGCCACAAAAAGTGAGGTCAAGGGTTGCATGAGCCGTAAAGTTTCAAAACAAGCCATAGCTTATATAAGCCGCACATTTGTTTCAAAATAAGCAACAAAAAGCGAGCTTATCAAACATAAGCTCAAAACCAAATAAGCCATAAGCCGGTGAAGCAAACATCCCCTTGCTGTTGGTGGCAAACAAGTGATTTTCACTTTTGATTAGTATAAAATTGAAGAGGTTTTCCCTGTTCACGTAATCACGTTACTCACGTGACACGAGTCTTTGACTCTTCCTTCCATGGGCACCCCCAAATGTGATGTTTGAACCCTTTACCTTTTGTAATTAAGGACAAGTGCCTTGCTACTAGTCCTTTTGATGGTCGTTAAGTTACAATTAGTGTGTAATCACATATGCCAAACAAAACACAACTATCTGCAGCCATACAGACTAAGGGGTGTTTGTTTTGTCTTATATAGCCGGCTTATGCCTTGTATGGCTTTTGGCTTATGTAACCCTTGACCTCACTTTTTGTCGCTTCTTTTGAAACTTTCCGGCTTATACAAGTTAAATAATAAACTTGTTTAAGCCAGAAAGTCTCAAAACAAGCCACAGAACTGAGCTTAGGAAACATTAGCCCAAAACCAAATAAGCCATAAGCCCATTATATAAGCCGAAACAAATACCACCTAATACTGCGCATCATAAAGCTGAAACAACTATATCAACCCTTTCACCAACCCATGGGGTACATTTCTCTCACCATGTTGCAAACACTAATGGCTACTTGACTATCATCACTTGCCGTTCATACATTTACCAGAAAATGTTAGCAACTATCACAACATAAACATGTAATAGACCAGCTGATGGCTTTTGCCAGATACGTTTTTGTCTTCATCACTTGCTGTTCATACTTGGCTGTTTCATAAATGAGAAAATGTTACAACCTACACATGTGATAGACTTTATATTGATTCAGGATTGGTATTAAGCCTGCACGGGGACGCATTACCATGATGCCAATAGGAACTCCGAGAGTCCCATACAGAGTTCCTGGTGAAGGAACTTGGCAATGGGTTGATTTATGGAACGCCCTTGTAAGTCCTGCCTTACTAGTTCTCTTCTTCAGGAATATCCCCGTTTTTAGTTGCTGATATTTAAAATAATGCTTGTGCAGTATCGTGAACGTGTTATCTTTATTGGGCAAAATATAGATGAAGAATTCAGTAACCAGATACTCGCAACTATGTTGTACCTTGATAGTGTCGACAATTCCAAGAGAATGTATATGTACATTAATGGCCCCGGTGGAGATGTGAGTCCTTTCTCATCATATTCTCTCCCGTTTGGAAAACTTTATGGAGTACTGATTCTTATATTTTGTTTTTCAGCTTACTCCAAGTATGGCAATCTATGACACGATGCAAAGCTTGCAAAGCCCCATCGGCACCCACTGTGTCGGTTATGCATATAATCTTGCTGGTTTTCTTCTAGCGGCAGGTGAAAAGGTAAACTTACTTTGAACCAAATTTCCACAACATTGTGTACAAATACCAGTAGATTCATGCTTATGTGTTTTATATATCCTTATTTTTTCATAACGTATATTGAATACTTTAAAGGGTCAACGGTTTGCAATGCCTCTTTCAAGAATCGCTTTAGAGTCACCAGCTGGAGCAGCTCGTGGTCAGGTCTGAACATACTAATCTTTACAATAGCAGCCTACATCTATTAGATAGCTTATGTCTAAAATATATCCTTCTGTTTTCGTCATTTTTGTAACTCTTTTATTAAATAACGATATTGTTCAGGCTGATGATATTCAAAATGAGGCGAACGAGCTTTTAAGAATTAGAGATTATCTATTCAAGGAGTTGGCACAGAAGACGGGTCAACCTGTGGAACAGGTATAGCGTAAAATCCTTTCACTAAGATATTTCCGTCCCATAATAAGTGTTCGCTTTGACTTTTTTTATTCCTTAAATAATTTTACTTGTATTATATAATACTCGATGAAAAACATATGAATGGATTGGAAGTATAAATGTATTTCCACTGATATAGTTTTCATCGAGCATCCTATAACACAAATATAAATATGTATGGTCAAAGTTGAACAAAAATGACTCGAAAAAGTCAAAGTGAACACTTAGTTGGAGTTTCGTTCTTGGATATTGAGGCAATTGGTTGGTTGAGTGTTTGGATTATTGATGGTGAATACTCGTGGACCATAATGTGCAGGTTCACAAGGACTTAAGTCGAATTAAGCGGTTCAATGCTCAGGAAGCTTTAGATTACGGACTCATTGACCGTATCGTTAGGCCTCCCCGTATAAAGGCTGATGCACCAAGGAAAGAGGCTGGTACAGGTCTCGGTTAATGTATTTGTCATTGTTTCAATACGAAAAATGTTGCGATTTTTTTGGTACTTTAGGACCCATTGTTCGCTTCTGATTAGAATGTGTCAAGAAGAAAAGTATTATAACTGAACAATGTTTATTCGGGCATAAATAGAACATCAAGGTTCTTTGTTACGTATTTAGTACAATGTATAACCGAATTAGATGTATACATACATATCGCGTCACTTAGCGATAAAAGTGTACAGAAAAAGGAACATCACTGAGAGCCAACCGTCTGTTACCATGATCATCTACGAATATTCCTACATCCCTGCATAAAACCTTACAGAAGTTGCATACCATAGGGCAGAAAACAAACTTATAACCGTCTTCCATTTTCTCGACCTTAAACCAATTATCCACTGTCTCTCTTCCCGGATTTCCTTGTACACCTCCCACTGTCACAAAATACTGCTGTATCGCTTCATCGTATTTTAGCCTCCAAACATTTGACTCATTACAACTGGTGGAAAGACGGATAACGCGTTTCTTGGGGTTGACTGGAGTGAAAGTCAATGGCAGGCCATGCTTCTTGGCTTGGAGTTGGGTAATTCCAAGAGGGCAAGTTTTGGGTAGGCCAGTTGGGCCCGGTGCAATACCGCCACCAGTGCTGTTTCCAGCCGCTGATATGACATAGTAGTTGACCCCTGCCCGGAGGTTTTTTCGAGTGACATCGAGCACGGAACGCGGAGCCGCATAGGCTGAGAAGACTGAGAATTTGAGACTATTGCATTGCTATTTATAGATGGTGTGGGACCTAGTGGATTTGGAGCTGTGGGTTTGTGACGTTGACTTTTTGCATATTTAAAAGTCAACGCTCATACTTTGCCAACAAGTTGATGTTCAGCATCCAAAGTACTTGTTACACGAACTGATAACCATCCTTAAACCAGTTATCCATTGTTTCTGATCCCGGGTTTCCTTCAACACATTTGACTCGTGACAAATGGTAGAACCTGTTAACATCTGTGGATAGACGGATTACACGTTTCTGGGGGTTGACAGGAGTGAAAGTCAAGGGATGTCCGTACTCGTCAGTTTGGAATTGGGAAACGCCAGCTGGACAAGAATAGTTGCCTATTGATGCGTATACGATTCTGCCAAATTCCTCGTTTCTAGCTGCTGGCATAACGTAGTATTCCACTCCTGTTTGGAGGTTTTTCCATAGGCATCGAGCACAGGACTAGGACTAGGAGCCGAATTGGCTGGCATAACGTAGTATTCCACCCCTGAGTGTGAAGTGTTACTCGTAGATGGTGGAGATTTGAAAAGTTTTAATTATTATACCAAAATTAGAGTGTGAGTTGACGTCCTACAAATATTTAATTATAATATCAAAGTTCACGTTCGCCTTAAGCTTGAGCTCGATAGAAGCTCGACTCGATCAAGTCAAGCTCAAGCTCGAATTGTTTGATAAAAGTTTGACTTGTTTGCAACCATAGTTAGTACTAAATTACCATCAAAATTAATGTTAGATACTTAGATCCACTGCTCAACTGATCTGAATGCCTACAAATGCAAATCATCATCCAAAAAAAAAAACAATTCAAAAGGTGATATCAAGACCATAATAATCGCCTATGCAGTCAGCTTACAAAACTATTCTCGTAACTTAATTCCTTACTGTCCATGAACACTCACGTTGATGTCAGTTGCAGTGTTTGACTCAGTAGGGGTATTATAGGCAGACCAACTATCCAAACGAAAAGAAGGCACTGACATGTTCGGTTTCAGTGTTTCACACTAGCAGGATACGAGTCCTCAGTTTCAGCAGTTGCCGTTGGGACTGCAGCCGGAGGTGGTGGTGGGGCAGGTCTTACTGACTTCATTATTGGCTTCTTGGGCGTTTGTTCATGCTGGTTCCCTGTTAAAAAGCTTCCAACCACAATCTGCAACGAGATTTATAAAAATTAATGTTTGAATGATTTCTGATTTATGTCATTATTGCTGATAGTTTATGTCTGCAGTACCTGCCACATATGAGTAGCGGCTACAAGTAGCCCGACAACGCCATCTCCAACACCACGTCCATCTGGGCTTACCAAAGATACACTTATTCACTGCGATCGGTTTCTTATTCCCCCACTCTCTGATGGTGTAAACGAACCCGCTAGTGCAGTATCTCAAGACGACCCTGCATAGATCTAAAGGAATGGGATTATATATAAAACATCTACAAAGATATAGTTGGATCATGTCCGTATATGAATCATCTGATTGTTGTTGTTTGAAGATAAGACAATACAGGTTCTACAAAACAAGCTTGTACCATTTGTTGTATAACATATAAAAGCATTTAGTATAATCTAGGCTGTTGTTACAAAATTTTCAATAGTTTACCCCATATCGGCGGATGAGCAAAGTTGTCATGTGTTTATAAGTACAAATATCAAGGCTATTGTTAGGTTCCTTTAACTGTCATGATATTGGGTGTGTTATCTTTGCCGTTAAGTTATCTTAACGACATTCATAACAAACCTAATATGGCGACATTTAAATTAGCTTTTTTATTCCTTTAACTGTCATAATATTGGGCGTGAACTTTTTTTATTGTTAATTATCGTATTTGTTATCAGCAACCATTAGATTGTTTGTTGCTTATCTTATTTGTATTAGTTTTAAGACCTTGTAAATACACACGTAAATTAGTTTTCAATAGTAATAAAGTGTAAAGTTAAACAATATTATATATTGGTTTGAACAATATATTGAGAGGCTGTTTGGTATGCCTATATTGGAGGGTTTTAACACGTTTTAAAATTAGAATGTACTCATTGTCGTGTTTAGTTGGTCAAATACAAGTATTTGATTAGTGGTCAAACACATCAAACTGACGTTTTTCAAAAGTAGTGGGTAGATGGTGGTTTTCGTTTCATGTGGGGACACAATGTTTTTAAGGGAATAAGACAAATGCATCCTCATTTGTCTAGAATATTTAATCCTCATTTAATTTTTTTATTTTATCTTCATCTTCATCCTCATTTATTTTATCACATCTTCATCATTGATTTTATTGCCATTTATCTTTTCTCAAGTACTCATATAATTTTGCATTCTTGTTTATTCTATTGCCATTTTGTTATACTCCTTATATCATATTCATCAGTGGACTTTTTTGTGCTTGCAAAGTGGCATATTATTTTATAAAATTAATACTCCGTATTTGTTATAACCCTCATCTCATCTTTTGTTGGTAAGATTCCTTTTCATCTCTGGTGAATATCTAGGTTTACGAAAGCGTTGTGCATTTATTTAAAAACATTTGTATTTTCCAGTTTTGATCTCGAATTGTTTCAATTTTTAAACTGTTGTTATTGATTGATCAATTTTGTTTTTTGGGCTCTGTTAATTAATAACAGTTTATGCAATTTTTTGTTGATCATCGCATGTTTTAATTTGTTGATTATGTGTTTTATTATTGCATTAAAACAAATGGTTTACGCAGCGGTTAAGGTCGAGTATCTGTCGACCGATTTTGAACTTGGTTGATCGCGTTGCGACGAAGGAGTCGATTTGGTTGATCGACAAAACTCGATCCAGTACACGACCTTTTTAAAAAATAAGAAATGCATTTATTTTTCTACGGTTTAATATTAAAAAAAATAATTTTAAAATTTAAACCATATATCGTTACTGGTTGTAAGAAAGTCACCACCACGTCATATCCTATTCTATTTTATTATAAATTATTTAAATTCGTAAAATAAAAATGTAAACGTAAACAATTTTTTTTCGAAAATTAATACATTTATTTTATACGTAAAAAAATAAAATACTGGAATTTAAATACAATACGAAAGGATGAAGAACCGATATGAGTCTGGGCAAAAAATTGAACACGTTTCCCCGTTTTATTTTTTAAGCAAAAATTTGAACTTTATAGTTAAGTTATTTGAACTTGAGTAGCAATTTTTAATGTTGGGTTTTCAATAAGACTGGCTTTCGAAGTCGTTATCGGTTTTGATTTTAACTTAAAGTTGATGCATGGTGATGTTACCAGGAATTTTTAAAAGCTTGTACTCTTGTAGGTATTTATTATGTTGACGCGAGTATCAGTAACGGTTGTTAGCCATGGTCGGGTTCGGAAAAATAAAAAATGTATGATTGTTTGCATTTGTTTATTCTAATGTATTCATCCGCGTCTCTGCTTAATAGGTGAGACATTAAAATAGGATTGTAAAAATAGAAATATAGGAATGGGTTTTAAATCAACTTCTTTTTAAATGAGCTACGATTAAGTGTTTAATTTGTATGAGATGAACTTTTTACGAAAACCATTTTTGGTGTGGACGAAGGTTGAGATGGAGACCAACGGGGTTCGTGACGGTAACATTCATGGCCACCCTCATCAAATGTAAAAAGGGTATAAATTAACCCACAAATATAATTATCGGCTTTTCGCCGCCGCATTGCGCGGGTGCATGCTAGTCAGAGTTAAACCACTTATCTAATGTTTCACGTCCCGGTTTCCTTCATCATATTGTTTTATGTTGTTATCGTATTTGAACTTCCATACATTTCACTCGTGACAAATGGTTGAACCCGAGAACTCAATGTTAACTTATGTGGAGAGACGGATTACACCTTTATTGGGGTTAATGGGAGTGAAAGTCAAGGGTTCTCCTATATACTCATCCTCCCCGACGTGTGAAACACCAGCTGGAGCAGTCGATCAAGTTGCCGACTGCAGCCTGTATGAGGCGACCATGAATCGTGTCTACTGGCATAAGTGAATTAGATGTATGCATACATATCACGTCACTTAGCGATAAAAGTGTACAGAAAAAGGAACATCACTGAGAGCTAACCGTCTGTTACCATGATCATCCACAAATATTCCTACGTCCCTGCATAAAACTTTACAGAAGTTGCATACCATAGGGCAGAAAACAAACTCATAAACCATCTTCCATTTTCTCGACCTTAAACCAATTATCCAATGTCTCTCTTCCCGGATTTCCTTGTACACCACCCACTGTCACAAAATACTGCTGTATAGCTTCATCATATTTCACCCTCCATACATTTGACTCGTTACAACTGGTGCGCCCAGAAAATTTGATGTTGGCATCTGTGGAAAGACGGATAACGCGTTTCTTGGGGTTCACTGGAGTGAAAGTCAATGGCAGGCCATGCTTCTTGGCTTGGAGTTGGGTAATTCCAAGAGGGCAAGTTTTGGGTAGGCCAGTTGGGCCCGGTGCAATACCGCAACCAGTGCTGTTTCCAGCCGCTGATATGACATAGTAGTTGACCCCTGCTCGGTGGTTTTTTCCAGTGACATCGAGCACGGTACCAGGAGCGGCATTGGTTGAGAAGACTGCGAGAATGAATGAAAGGGAGAGCAAGGTGATTGTCTTCATTTGAAGGGTATGATGAGGATTGAGACTATTGCATTGCTATTTATAGAAGGGTATGATGAAGATTGACTTTTTGCATATTTAAAAGTCAACGCTCAAACTTTGCCAAAATACTTGTTACACCAACTTATAACCTTCCTTAAACCAGTTGTCCAATGTTTCTGATCCCGGGTTTCCTTCAACACATTTGACTCGTGACAAATGGTAGATCCCGAGAACTTAACGTTAACATCTGTGGAGAGATGGGTTACACGTTTCAGGGGAATGACGGGAGTGAAAGTCAAGGGGTTTCCATACTCATCAGTCCTAAATTGTGAGACGCTAGCTGGACAAGAATAGTTGCCTATTGCTGCGTATACGAGTCTGCCAAAGTCCTCATCTCTAGCTGCTGGCATAACGTAGTATTCCACTCCTGTTTGGAGGTTTTTCCATAGGCATCGAGCACAGGACTAGGACTAGGAGCCGAATTGGCTGGCATAACGTAGTATTCCACCCCTGAGTGTGAAGTGTTACTCGTAGATGGTGGAGATTTGAAAAGTTTTAATTATTATACCAAAATTAGAGTGTGAGTTGACGTCCTACAAATATTTAATTATAATATCAAAGTTCACGTTCGCCTTAAGCTTGAGCTCGATAGAAGCTCGACTCGATCAAGTCAAGCTCAAGCTCGAATTGTTTGATAAAAGTTTGACTTGTTTGCAACCATAGTTAGTACTAAATTACCATCAAAATTAATGTTAGATACTTAGATCCACTGCTCAACTGATCTGAATGCCTACAAATGCAAATCATCATCCAAAAAAAAAAACAATTCAAAAGGTGATATCAAGACCATAATAATCGCCTATGCAGTCAGCTTACAAAACTATTCTCGTAACTTAATTCCTTACTGTCCATGAACACTCACGTTGATGTCAGTTGCAGTGTTTGACTCAGTAGGGGTATTATAGGCAGACCAACTATCCAAACGAAAAGAAGGCACTGACATGTTCGGTTTCAGTGTTTCACACTAGCAGGATATGAGTCCTCAGTTTCAGCAGTTGCCGTTGGGACTGCAGCGGGAGGTGGTGGTGGGGCAGATGTTACTGACTTCATTATTGCTACAAAGATATACTGATAAAAGATATAGTTGGATCATGTCCGGATATGAATCATCTGATTGTTGTTGTTTGAAGATAAGACAATACATGCTGTTGTTACAAAATTTTCAATAGTTTATCCCACATCGGCGGATGAGCAAAGTTGTCGTGTGTTTATAAGTACAAATATCAAGGCTATTGTTAGGTTCCTTTAACTGTCATGATATTGGGTGTGTTATCTTTGCAGTTAAGTTATCTTAACTACACTTATTACACTCCTAATATGATTTAGATTTAAAGTAACTTTTTGATTGTTTGTTGCTTATCTTATTTGTACTAGCTCATAACCCGCGTTCAACACGGGCTGTATTAAGAGCCCCTTTAACGTTTATAAACCTTTATAAGTACATCATACTTCAACAGACCGTTATATAGACTTCTTAAGTTATCTTGACCAACAATCATATCCTCTAGTAAATTACTAACGTTGTAAAGAAGAAGAGTTAGCTAAACCTTCATTGCACAGATCATATATTTGTAAGTCAAGTAGAATAGGAAATATGCAACAAAACTATAGAAACAAATTTATACATTGCAACATGAAGAAATAGTGTCACAATAGTAATTAAGAAACAACAATCACGAACGGAGCCAAAGTTTAAGTGGGATCAATACCAAGAATGCGTAAGATATTCAAAACAACTTGCTTGTAAGAGCATCGGGTATGGTATCAAGCCTACCTCAGCACTCCGACGTGGAGGCTTGCCAAAGCTCGACATTTGCTCGCCACAACACCAGCTAGCCACGCCAGTTTGCACCACCTTGCCAAGAAACTTAGGAAGAAAACGACAAAAATGTTGCGATTCAAACTGATGTTAGAATATACTGTAAGGTAACGTTGTTAGAAATGGCAAATAATGGAGTAATAAATAATTGCACAGATACAACACAAGTTGTATTATTCATAAAGATGGCCAAATATATGAGAAACAGTAATATTGTGATGTGTTATAATCTGGCCATTAGACTATAGTTCAATATTAAAACAAACTGATTTTATGGTGTTCTTCAAAAGTTGAATGGTTTAGTAGATACATTTGAAATTCATTGGGTTTACTGTGCTGAAACTAACTTTGGGTTACCAAGTGTACTCGCTAAACTAACTTTAATAAAAATGTTAATGGTATGTTTAATCTAATTAAAGATCATTAAAAAAAAACACTAAAGACACAACAATGTATGTTTTTTTGCATTGTCACCGTATAACTTACCCTAAAGTTTATGGTTGAACTTATAAAGATTTCATTGCTTTTAGTTTTTATCAATATGGGACAAGCTATTGGGATAATCTTATGGCAAATCTTGTCATGCATTACAGAAACATAAGATTATGAGTAGATCAATAACAAGGTAGTCGATTTCGATATTTGAAACTTTTTTCAGCACGAGTTAGCGACAAGAGCTGCAAACAAGGATGTCTGGAGAAACTTTAAGAAATTTCTGGTGTAGGTTATTCAGTGGGATTTCATGTATTGCATACCTCAAAGAGTTCTTCTTTTATACGATGGATATTGTATATTGTTATTTACTACTGATGGCGGGTAGGTTTTTGACGTTGACTTTTCAAAATATCATATTCAAAAGTCAACGGTCAAACCATTGACTTTCTAAAGATGGATAATACTACAAAACATTATTAGCCCAGATCAAAAACATCAAAATATCTAAACAATGTACTCTCAATCTAATAATGTTCGTATATTAGATTACAAAATGTAGCAAGGTTCTTAACTTTGTAGGTGCTGCAGACACTCGGACAGAACACAAACTTATAACCATCCTTAGTTTTCTCAATCTTAAACAGTGGCGGATCTAGGATTTCAACTGAGTGTATGCATTTTTTTTCGAGTACTTTCGAAGGATATGCACTTCAATTATATGATTATAAAAAATTAAAAATTAACACTAAGCCGTCGAAACGGAAGGTATGCACGTGCATACTTGTGCTATAAGCTAGGTCCGCCCCTGATCTTAAACCACTTATCCAATGTTTCAGGTCCCGGTTTCCTTCAACACCTCCCATGATCACAGCATATTGTGTATCGTATTTGAACGTCCACACATTTGACTCCTCACAAATGGTTGAACCCGAGCACTTAATGTTAACATCATGTATTGCAAACCTCAAAAAGTTGTTATTTTTGGTTTGGATGTGGATTTGGAGCTGTGGGTTTGTGACATAAGCAGTGACGTTGACTTTTTGCATATTTGAAAGTCAACGCCCAAACTTTGCCAACAAGTTGATGTTCAGCATCCAAAATACTTGTTACACCAACTTATGACCATCCTTAAACCAGTTATCCAGTGTTTCGGATCCCGGGTTTCCTTCAACACATTTGACTCGTGACAAATGGTAGAACCTGAGAACTTAACGTTAACATCTGTCAAGGGGTGTCCGTACTCGTCAGTTTGGAATTGGTAAACCCCAGCTGGACAAGTAAAGTTGCCTACTATTGCTAGTACGAGTTCGCCGAATTCCCCATCTGCTGGCATAACGTAGTTTGCCACTCCTGTTTGGAGGTTGTTTTCCATAGGCATCGAGCACAGGACTAGGACTAGTAGCCGAATTGGCTGACATGGCAAAGAGATGGTGGAGATTTGAAAAGATGGTGACAGTGTACATAGCCACGTTTTCAGCTAAAGCCGACAATATAATATCTATGAGGATTTTATGCTACTATTCCCAAAGACATTGATTCCTCTGATCACGTGGTACACATTCCCATTTCCTAGAATGAATAAATCGCCACTTTTTGGTAAAAATGGCCTTTTAGGCAGTCGAATTTTTGCTTATCTTCTTCGATACCCGCAGCAAGAACTAACCCTTCCCGCCCCAAACGATTTTGAAAGGATCTCAGAATCATATTACCAAACCTAGGTTTGATCCCTAGCTTCACCAACACTATACCGTCTTTGGTTAACTTGTGAGCACCATTTTTCCGAGTACTACGGCTCTTAACTACTGGATAAGACTTTTGATTGCAGTCTCGATAGCTGCGTAACAAGGTACATCAATGACATTGAAATCCTCAACATTATGAATCCCGAGAACAAGGATTCTAAGAACCGCAATACCAATGTTTAACCCTACACATTTCAGGCTCTTATTGAGATGACATGGATTAGAAGTCACTCTCCCTATAAAGCCGATAACATTTCCTTGTTTCGGTTCTTCCAGCACGTTCGGCTCGTTGATTAGCCTAACTTTGACTAATTTTGCAATGTCTAAGGAAATGATCTTCAAACTACTACTACTACTTATCCCAATTTCCAACGACAATTACACCTCCCTTAAGCCACGCGTAAATCGTATTAAAGGACAGCTCCATATATGACATTTCAAAGGTGGGATATCACATCCTGATCTCAGCCCTTCACCTGAGTCGCTATCACTATCAGCCCTTCATTTTTTTGATTTTTTTTGTGGAAATGAAACTTTTTGGTTTCCATAAGAGAGACGATTTACCAACAAAAAATCACGAGACAGACAGAAATGTCCTGTGACAAGAAAGCTTTCATTCAACTAATGAAATAAAATGTGGTTACTAGTCAAATGTAACTATAATGTAACTGCAGTCTGAACCATGCTATAGCAAGAGCGCTCAGTGTTTAAAAGCCCTACTGACAACAGTTGCCGAGAAGCTTATTAAGACATTATTACGAAATAAGCAACATAAGCCTTTCAGAAAAAATGAATTCGAATTCAAGAGAATGTAGGGATAGCTTCTTATTTCCCCCTTTTCTTAATTAACATTGACTTTTAAGAGTCAAACTGACTAATTATTCCATCATATCTTAGTTAAAACCTATTCTCCTTAAACAGTATAAGCATTATAGTTTTGTGCAAAAAAGGCGTCAACAATGTAGAGCTAAGAATCATAAATATGTCTGATTTTAGTGTCATTAAGTTTGAGACACTTAAAATAGAAAGTCTAACAGTCACCTCTCTCGTGTCCGACAGGCATACAAAACCTCTAAAAGCGAGCTTCTCACACTACCAGGT
The DNA here is from genome assembly GCA_025667525.1 of Glebionis coronaria. NCBI lineage: Eukaryota > Viridiplantae > Streptophyta > Magnoliopsida > Asterales > Asteraceae > Glebionis > Glebionis coronaria. The sequence goes on from CM046874.1 coordinate 2,830,312, forward strand.
ATCCATATGGTATAAAAAAAAGGATAAGGCGAGAATCTTTTGTGCATTAGACTAACCTGTAAATGCTCAAGTAAAACCGCACCAAATCCAAACATGGAAATAGGCAGTCAAAATTCTCAGTCAATAAGTTCAATACCTTCGTATTGGCCAATTCGAACAGCGTCTGTAGTAGCATTGTCCACCTCTCGAATGTTGTTGAAAGTTGAAACATCCCAATGTTAGCAAAAATAGGTTTAAATTAATTCACATATCTGCTGAGGCAACACTTATGACATTCAGTCTATCAGCTTCTGTAAATTCCATGTCACACGTGTATAAAGCAGTCTACCAGCTGCTGTAATTAAATGGCGAGACACCGAGAAAGTCCTGATGAGGCAAACTGATCAACTTGATGCAATCAGAACTTTCTTCACAGAAAGCATTAGAACATTCCAAAGATATCACACTAATAATCCCTTTGGCAATCGGCATAGCCTACACATGCTTAAAACCTACACAACAGTATACGACTGTAACAACTTTGGTGATCAGTGAAGCTAAAAACTAATTAGAAAAAGTGCTACTAAAGGATATCAAATTTCATTAACTCAAATTTAAACCGAGTTCACAGAAACAAAATACTACATTGTTTCGTCAACAACAAAAAACAAACACTAGTTTGATTGACTCTCTAAAACTAGTAAGCTGCCAGCAGAGCTTTGGCTGGTGGATACAACGCAACTGCCCCACGAGAAATACTTGAGTACTTTCTATATATCACCTTCCTCTGCTCGTCATCCTTTGCCAATGAATGAAACACAGCCATCATCTTTGCACATTCCGTCACTTGTTTCTCACTGAAACCAGTGTGCATTTCCAGCGTCTCATGCCACACTTGGGTCTTGTTTAGCGTGCTTCGTGCTGCATACACCGCTGCTGCGGCCACCATTGATGGACAGAACCTTATTACCTCATAATTCATCATGGCTAATTCAGCATAAAAGTACACCATCTGTTCCATCTATTACAGAAACATTTCAACAGGTCAAGCATTAAAATTCAGAATCTATAACAAAATTAACTAAAACGAAACCAGTATCAACAAGAAATAGAAAACACACCGCTGTATCTATTGGGGTATTAGCAGCTTTGATAAACCTAGCCAGGAACACGTAAGGGGTTGGGACCGTTATATTCCACTCCAATCCACCCAAAATCCTCTTCTCCATCACTAACACGTGACGATGGTGGTAAGCACGATCTGAGATCTGCACGAAATCATTAACTTCAGGGGCCCAAATCTCTTCATATTTTGAAGCGATTAGCATTGCACTCATCCCCAGACACTGTAACTCTCTTCTAGCAACAGTTTCAGCAGCCAAGAATCGATCCACTATGTTGATTGTCAAGTATAAAGTCTCATTAGTGAGTTCGAATTTGTTGTGAACTTCAATGAGCCAATCGATTAAGATTGCCCGCATCTTGTCATTGATCTCTGGCTGTGAATGCATATAGTCGTGAACTCTTGTTTCATTCTGCATCAAACACACATTAACAAAATCAATAAAACTTTGCGTAACATAGTCATACTATATGATTAGAATTTGTATAAAACTTAGTATACCTCTACAAGTTTGTAGAATTTGTATATGTCTTCCACGTACTCCACTTCGGCAAGCTTATTGTTTAGGCCACACACGGCTTTGCTCCTGGCAGTAAGTGTCAAGGTAAGTGACGCCTTAGGTTTCTTCTTTGATGATTCAGGTTTCTGTGTCTCGACTGTATCAGGACTGATCTCGATGACGGTTGCATTTTGTGGGACGGGTGCTGGTTTTGGCTTGACTGTTTTCTTATTTGGAACTACTAACTTGTTTTCATTAATATTCACCACCAGCGGTTTCTGTAAAAGACATTTAACAAGGTTAGGTTTGATAGGAAACTATGTATGACATAAACAATTTTGAGATTAATTTTTGTTGTTTTCGCGTACCTTTTCTGCGTCTTTTTGTGCATTGGCAATTAACTGAGCACAAAAACTTCTGGTAACAGGTCGTATAACTTATTGCCTGAGAGTGACCAAGTTTCCAATATCTCCTAATGCGCGACTCGGAACTGCCATATTCTCTTCTGCTTAATAGCCTCTACTGGTGGTTCTCCTTTAAAAATTACAAAAACAAGATTGATTCATTTAATCGATGAAGCATTAAGATCAAGAAACCAACTATATTAATTCATCAAGATTCAATCTTAAAACACTAATTATCGAATATAGTATTGAGAAAAATATACCAAGAAAGATCCAAAAAAAACGTAGAAGATCTAAAGAGAGCCCAGATTGAATACCTGGTCTGTTCTGATCTTGAAGAACGCGTCGTGAAGCCATAACGCTTAATCGAAAAAAGACGCGAATGGAATGGAATGAAACTAGCTAGGGTTGGTAATCTTCAAATGATTCTCCCCAACCGTCGATTTTATAGCCGTTACACCAAGCCTTTCCCCCCTTTTTTTAATTAATTATTCAAATATCATACTTGAAAGTCAACGTTCAAACAATTGACTTTCTATAAATGGATCATGCTACTTACAAAACATTATTAGCCTTAACAAAAAGACTTTTTTTTAGAAGGACAAATGTTAATTATATTGGTTAGTGAGTCGAGTCGTGCAATGACATCTAATTGACATAATGTCTTTTTCGAATCATCTCCTAGTTATGTTAAGCTCCTTATCCGCTTCGCCTGAAAGGTGATACGACTTTCTCGGGTAGTATCGGGATAAGGCATCACTATAACGTGTGTTGGCTCCTTAAAGACGAGAGATGAGAAGACTAGACATTTGTTTATCTTTAAACTTGATTGATTGGTAATATGATTACATGTGAAACCTTAAATACTAGTTACGAGATAAGTATAAAACATAAAAGATAAACACAAAACACAAACATATATCCTAAATAAATACAACATATTCATGCTTCATTGATTAAATGTAAAATTATTCTTCATATATATGTATTTAAGGTTTTTTGAATAATAATAATATTAAAAAAACTTAAATACATATATATATGAATAATAATATCACAATAATGTTTTGTTTCTGAATGAGAGCAACTCGATTTTACAATGGAGTGCACTCTAATAAAATAGTCATAGAAAAAAATTATATTTTTTTTGGCGAATGATGCCGCCCCTCGTAACTATCAAATAATTCCGCCCCTGGTTATGTTAAGGGAAAAAGACGAAAATAGTCAAATCTCCTGCCCTTGATCCATTATATGGTCAAGCCAAAAGATTTTGACATATATGGCCATGCACAAAACTCCATTATATTTATGACATGTGCCCTGTGGCAAATGCTCGACTGACGGTGCTCAACCCCCAAGTGCTCAACCTCTGCAGTACCTTTTTCCCCTTTTTAGACAAATATTCTTCATTAATATCCGGACCCAAATTATAAATATTACCCCTTCAAATATGTAACTTAACACATTTAACCCAGAACAAAACAAAATTAAAACACAACATCATTCTAATTCATCATCTCTTGCAATCCAAGATTTATCAGTATTCTAAAATACTTGCGCACTGTGAAAGGATACCTAATCATTATACAAATCATTAAAAACAATATTCGTTATAATAAAAAAATTTATATGTAACAAAAGAAATTAAAATAGTACTTACTTCTTTCACGTGCACCACATGGTCACCTTTGCGAGTTAACAATCTGGTTTCATAAGCCGGACCTTTTAATTGCACTTGCCCTGAAGAATATACACCCTTTACTAAGTATAACTAGGGGCGGAGCCAGAGAATAAATCATCAGGTGCACAAAAAATGAAAAAAATTAATAGGAATATTTATATAACACATAATTTGGGACCGGGTTCATTTTGAAAAAATCGAGATTTTTAGCATAAAAATACACTACGCGACAAAATTTCACCGGGTTCCCGTGCATCTCCGGGACCCCCCTAGCTCCGCCCCTGAGTATAATGCATGGTTTAAATTATGACAAAAATTTCCCGATTTCTTGAGCTTGCACTTCCTTATATTGTACAGACTAAGACCCTAAAGCGGCATTTGATTCGAGGGTTTTGTCCGATGCCAGAGATGAGTCAACATGCATATCAGCAGATAAACCTTAAACACCTTTTTTTGTAAAAGATTAAACTAGACCACCATGTATGAAACATGATCCATTTCATTTGATATATTATGTCTATTAATGAAGCCGTCACCAAATGGCCTAGTGGTTTGGCACAAGATGTCTCAAGTTCAAACCTCACTAGGTACACATATTGGGGTGGCAGGGATAGGTCAGAAACAGTGACAAGATACCCCATTTAGGCCATGTAGAGTCAATGAACTGCCCTCCCCAGGTAAACTAAACAGCAGACAAACTGCATATCTTTACCCGTTTTAGTCTATACATGAAGATGCGCAGAATAAGAAAGTTACTTATGTAATGATTTGTTATTCATTTTTATTTAAGGATGGTATGATTCATTTACAGATACTATGTTATTAAGGACTTACGAATACTATTATTCATTTACAGATACCAAGGAAACTGGATCACACTTGCCTATCCCAAAAGTTTTCAATAGAAAGTCTGTTGTTGTATGTTGATTTTATATCCTAACAATATATACGAAATTTCTAAAATTTTCTTCCCACCATATGATAACAAAAACAGGGTGAATGTAACAGGGGGAACGACAAAAACAGGGGGAACCATTAGTTTGCGACATCATCTACAAGAACGTTATACTATCATTTCCAGGCCATACAGTGCTTCAAAAAACACAGTTACATGGACAATTGAGAAAGATGTACCTACTAGAACATATTTTGTAAGGGCTTATGTACTCAACGAACAAAAAACCGAGATAGCTTATGGTCAGAACACAAATACTGCGAAAACTGAAAATCAGTTTAAGATTCAAGCAATCACATGTCGCAGCACGTCACTTGATATTGCATGTGTTTGCTTTTCTGCTTTTTGCATTGTTGCATTGGCTGGTTTCTTTTACATGGAAAAAAGCAAGGCAAAGTCATCCAAATAGACACGAGTGGGACTTGATAGTCTAATACAGACAAAGAATATGCTAATTTGTTTTTTCTTAACATGGTGGGGTGCTGCATAACTCGTTAGAGGTCACTTACTGGTGCACTGCTGGAGAACGCGGATAAATAAAAAATTGTTGTAATAGAAATGAGTTCATTGTGGTTGTCTCCTTTTTTATGCTTTCTTCATTGTTTTGATTTCATAATTTCAAATGTTTTGAGTTACTTCCCATACTACTATCATGTTTCTCAATATTGTTCCAGCATATTTTGTAAGCCAACTCTTTCTATGATGCTTAAGTAATTGTATATGATTAAATAAAAAATGGTTAAATGGTTTTATCATGAACTGGTTATGCATCTATAGAGAACGAGCGTGAGTAAGCATATAGTTTTGAATTCTGAACCAATATCGAACATACAAATTGTTGCTTGGTTTCAAGAACACACTAGTTTATTGCATTCTTGATCAGTTTAGTAACATGTGAGTGTGATATATATTTCTGAAGTGAAATAGATTAATCGTTGCAAAAATTTTGAAGTGAAATAGATTAATCGATTGCAAAATAGTGTAGTCTATAGACCTATCTTACATATGTACATTCAAAAAGTCAAACTTAGCATTATGATCATCACAGCAGTTGAAAACTTTTGATGACGCCCTGAGAACAAAGCCTTCAAGCAAAGAGGTAATTAATATATTGAAAATATAAGGAGGTAAAATGAAAATATTTATCGCGGAGACCTAGAATAAGAAAAATGGGTACTTTTTGCATTTTTTTTTAAAAAAAGTATTGTACTAAAGTCGAGCATTTAGGGGTTAAGCACTCATGATTGATCACTTGCCATATGACACGTGTTGTAATTCTCGTGATTGATCACTTGCCAAATGTGTTAAAAAAATTTAGCTTGACCATCCACTAGATGTCAAATACTCAACTTAACTATTTTGGTCTTTATCCTTTACGTTAACATAAGTACCTAAAATTTACATACAACAAATAATGATCTAGACCCAGAAAGCCCTTATGTATGGTACATCTATAGAAAGTCAATGGTTTGACCGTTGACTTTCAAATATAATATTTCGAAAAGTCAACATCACAAACCCACGGCTCTAAATCCACGCGCAAGTGAACAAGGCTAGATTACATGTTTAATGTCATAGATTTTTCTCAGTAACTCGATCCAAGTAGAATATTAAAATGTGCTATAAAATTGGATTATGTTATGTTCTTTTTATGGAAAAAGAGAATGATAAGACATATTGGAGATCAAGAACATATCGAATCCAAGTATATCTCGTACAAATCACGTCAAGCACAAGCTAATAAAGGAGCTACATAACAATAATGTCGTACCCTAGACGTATACTCGCATATAACCGCATAAATTGTCTTGCAAAAAATAGTTCACGATATGCTAACACGATGGTCGAACCGGTAACCTAATGACTCAATTGGGTTGACCCGATAGTCGAATCAGTGACCCGGTGACTTAATCGGGTTCACCCGGTTGTCGAACCCGTGCACCGGTGACTCGACCGGGTTGACCCGGTGGTTGATCCGTGACCCGGTGACTCGACCGGGTTGACTCGGTGGTCGATTCATGACCGGGTGACTCGATTGGTTTGGCGAGGTGGTCGATCCCGTGACCCGATGACTCGACCGTATTGACACAGTGGTTGACCCGTGATCCGTAAATTCAATCGAGTTAACCTAATGGTCGATCACGTGACCCGTAACTCAACTGAGTTGACTCGATGGTCGAACCCATAATCTGATAATATTTTGTGAAAAAAGTGATGTTAAAATCTATATTTTGTGACTTGCCAAACTCTTAGCAAATGTTTTAATAGTTTATCTCACATCGTTAGGAGAACAAACTTGTAATACGTTTATAAATAGAAACATGAAGACTCTCAATAGATTCATTTAAATGTTATGAAAATGGGTGTTTCTTTGTTGGCAAAGGAGGTGTTAGTTTCTTTGCCATCTTCAAAATGCCATTTGTGCCACATTTAAATAACTTTTTTTTCTTGATTATCTAATTTTTATTAGAAAATATTTTATGTTTGGTCTCCATCATTTACACAGAACATCAAGTATGGTCCCTATCTCAAATTAAGTCTACAGATCGTCCATATCCTTTACATTTACGATCATAAATCGTCCCTATCTTGGATGAGTTTAGTTTTCTCCGTTAAGTTCAATGAAGAGAAGGGTATTTTGGACTTTTCCATTTTATACATTAATTCTTTCTTTTAATTTTCTTTCTTTCTTTCACATCTCTTTCACTCTCTCACATCTCTCTCCATCTCTCTGTAAATCTTCATCTTCAATTCTAACAAAAAAATAATTTTTATCTAACAACAAACGAGTGCCCTTCGTGTGTTTTCTGCCCAAACAAACACACCTTTGCTGCTAAAATCAGCAACAAACACCCTGGGCTGATGGTTCGAGTGGTGATGGTCGTGGTTGACAACAACACAGCGGGTGGTTATGTACATATTCGTGAAGGGGCCTAAACCCTAAACCCTAAACCCTAAACCCTAAACCCTAAACCCTAAACCCTAAACCCTAAACCCTAAACCCTAAACCCTAAACCCTAAACCCTAAACCCTAAACCCTAAACCGGTGGTTGTTCGTCAAAGAAGATGGACCTGGTGGCGGCGGTTCATGACAGCAACGACTAAAGAAGTGAGATGGCAATGGTGGTTCTGTGGTAGACATGTAGCGGTGGTAAGGATATGATGGTGGCTAAAGGGCCACGATGGTGGTGGTGAGTGTGATGGATTCGACGGTTGCTGTAGCCATGGTGGTAGTATGGTAGCGGCTTGGTTAAGGCACGCGATGGTGAAGATAGATGATGAGTTGCGGTGTAGTAGCGGCAGCCGGCGATGGGTGCACGAAGGCGGTGGTTTAAAGCTGGTGTGATTTCATGGTGGCGGATCAACGTCGGCCGGAGTTGATAAAGATGGCGAGTGATGGTTTTAATGATAGATAGAGCAGTGAAGGTTGTTATTTTTGTGTGGCGTCGGAATTTGATAGTGGCCGGATTCTGGCGGTGGTGGTCGGAGCGGCGCCGGAAAAAGAGAGAGGCTAGGGTTTGATCATTTGTGTGTGTACTTTATACATAAATGAAAGCAAACCGTAATTTTGGCTTATATACCATCAAAGTTATACATAAAAAAATGAAATGAAAAGATATAAATACTATGGAAAAGTCTAAAATACCCTTCTCTTCATTGAAATTAATGGAGAAAACTAACCCCCATCTAAGATAGGGACGATTTATGATTGTAAATGTAAACCATAGGGACGATCTGTGGACTTATTTTGAGATAAGACACATACTTAATGTTATGTGTAAACGATAGGGACCAAACATGAAATTTTTTCTTTTTATTAGTTTAAGATCGTGTTTTCAGTCGTACAAAATGTAAAGTTAAACAATATTATATATTGGTTTGAAGAATATGTTGAGGGAAGTATATATATGTTAATATTTTCATGTTATAATCGTTGTTAAAAACAGTTTAAAATGAAAAATGATTGAAGGGTCTAAAAAGAGGTTTAATCACAAGACTGAAACAAGTGGCAAAATAAAAATATAAGATGTTGAAAGAAAAAATATAAAATAATAGACCCTGCATTTCAACAATCACAAAAAACACTTAAACTTAGGTTTGTTTTAAAGCATTCTTATTAGATCCATATATCACCACTTGTTTAAAATAACTCAAATAAGTATTGCCTAAAAAAGTTGCAATAAGTTATCTTACATAGGTAAGAAGGTGAGGATTCATAATACGGAGTAGTTGTCTTTCAAATGCTACAAAAATGGTTGTGTCAAACGTTGGAGCAACTTTCTTTGCATCTTATGGCCACTTTCTATATAAAGTATTACCATCAGAAGTACATCCTATTCCGCGTAACAGATTTGATCCTCATACCTAATCAATCGGTCACTATGAGCATTATGACTGAAAAGAGTTGCGTTTTCGGCTTTGAGAATCCTACGATGCCACAACATCTTGTTCTTTCAATAATAATATCGAGTCTATCTATATCTGGTACAAGTCAGATTAAGCACAAGTCAACAAAGAAGTTACATAACAAGCTTGTATCCTTGTTGTATAACTTTTACAAGCATGTAGTATAATTTTAGATATTTGATATTACTGCTTCGCGCTCTAACAAAAATTTCTATAATTTATCCCACATCGGTAAGTAAGCAAACTTGTGATGTTATTATAAATAAAAGTATAAAAATTATTGTCACTGTCCTTTAACTGTTACGAAAATAGGTGTGTCTTGGTTTCATGATAAGCCTTACCTTATCAGTTATCATATTCGCGGGTTCTCTCACATGCGCAACATTTAAATGGAATTTTTGATTATTGCTTATCTTGAGACCGTCATGGGATCGTTATAAACAAAGAGACATTGTATGGTCTAACAAATATTACTCGAGTAATTAACAGGCTATCATCAATCTTGGTGAAGCTGAAGAAGATTGAAGCCAACACAACGCCAAGAAGTTAACTGATACAAGTGCAAAAGGTTGTCATTCAGGATGTAAAATTACTTTTGGATTTAACGTCATATATAATGGATGTGCTAGATGACCTCTTATGTTAACAAGTATAGCACATTTCGTTTTCTAACATGATACTAGTAGTTTATATACAAATTAAATGTGCTATCAAATTGGGTTATGTTATGTTTTTATTTTTGTAAACTCAAATTGGTCAGAGAAATTGGAGATTAAGAACATATCGAGTCCACGTATATCCCAAACAACTCAGGTCAAGCACAATCCAGTAAGTGCTGCTCAGTAGCCAGTTTCTACTTGACCATTTCTTTAATGTTCAGGAAGCGAGCATGGTTGAACCAGAGGTATGTGAAGCCAAAGTTTTTGAAACCTACAAAATAATTGTTTTTAAATACTTACTGCATGCACAAGCGTAAAAAGTTGTATAATTTTAGTACCAATTGTCTTATGTTGTATAATGTTACAATAATATTTTGGACACTTCCTAATTGTGTAATTGCATAATAGTATTTACTTGATTATGCAGACACTTTCAGTTTCTTTTGGCGTCCAATAACTTAGGGAGAAACCAAAGAAAATATCATAAACTTGTAACTTTGTAAGTTAAATTTGGTTGCAGATGAATTTTCATTGTGCCAATTACGTTACCGTTACTTTAATTTTTCATAATTCACTAAATCGCCTTTGAATGGTTACGCCTCTTTACTATTAGTGGAGTCTTTCTTATAAGATACAGAGTAATACATGCACCTACAGCGGGGGGAAAATGGTGGTTGCAACTACACAAAAAATGTTGTCTTTAAAGAAGTTCTTAATCGACTGTGATTCTTGATAAACTTTCAGGTACGTTGCTGCATTACAAGCTTATAGATAGATTTGTAAGGCAAATGATCTAAATACAAAACTGGTTATATTTGATTGATAAACGATTGATCCTAACAGCCCCTTAAATGCATATGCGTACAAACAGACCCCTTGTGTTTGCTTTTTTCCAAAGAGACTCAAACAGAAAGTGATAGAAAAACCAATAACGTGATCACTTCATATTTTGTGCTTCGTAAAAATTTAATGTGTTTATTTGCTTATTTTTCTACCAAATAAATTTGTTGTCTTAATGTTGCAGGTTATACCGACTGGTACACAGATTTTTTGATACATCGCATTCCAAGGTTGTGATTGCATTCATTCATTACAAGTGGAGCATTCTAACTCAAATAATGTCATCTATTTAGGCAAATATACTTATTTATCAAAAGATTCTATCTTTGAAAAATATTATTCATCAATGTTTTTCCAGATCACAATGTTTATTTTATTTATTTATTATTATCCATGGCAGACTATATAAAGTTTAAATAATTTTTTGCGTAACTAAACCATTTATCTTTAGACATATATTAATATCATTTGGGGCTCTTTTATTTTGGCATTGCATATACTTTTACTGAAAATTATTCACAACTTTCAAGTTTACCAATATATATTTGAAGCTCGCCGCCCAACGGACGAGCCTTGTAGCTAGTTTAGTATAATTTAAGATATTTGACCTTTTTGCTTTATGACTTGCCAAGCTCTGGTTTCAATAGTTTATCCCACATTGGTGGATGAGCAAAGTTGTGATGTATTTATAAATAAAAGTACGAAGCCAAATCCCAATTTCCATTAATAGTTATGATAATGGGTGTTTCTTCCTTGCACAGTAAGGTAACCTTACCCCACCTTAATTGCTTCGCAAATACACCCATATGCATGAAAATTAACAGAACTTTTTTGTTGAGATTACGAGTAGATCAATAACAATGTAGTCGGTTTTTTATATTTTAACAAGTGTAACGATAAATAATATTATATATTAAACCCTACCCGGCGACGGAGCCAGGATTTACGTTTGGTAGGGGGGGGGGGGCTAAAAAAATTCGATAGTAAAATGTCTTAAAAGCTTGAAAAAAGTATGAAAAAATAAGGTTTAATGCAAAAGAGTTCAAATATTTAGTTAATTTAAAACTTAAGTAATAATTTTGAAATTTGAGGGGTAAGCTTGAACGTTTTAATAAGACACAGTATTAGTACGAACATTATTGCTCCACTAGCCACCAAGGCCCCGTTTGGTTTGTTGAATGTTTTTAATGTAACTGTAATTTATAAATAAAATTGTAATGTGAAGGAATTGTAATTTGAATTTTTAAAATATGTAATGTGTTTGGTTAGGAGGATGTAATGCAATTAATTACAAACTTATTTTATAATCTTGTTTTGTTTGGAAATTGTAATTTCAAATTTACAAAATTAGCCATTGAATTTACAAAAGTAAGATAGATGAAAAGTAAAGTGGAGGTTAATTATGTAATTTGATGTCAATTCCATTGTAATGTTTAAGATTCCTCCGCTAATGCCATGTAACTGAGATTACATTGAAAATGTGGACCCAATGTAATTGAAAGAATTACAATTACACATGTTATCCAATCTAACAACCTATGTAATGGAATTTGAATTATAATTACATTACATTACATCAAATTCGGTGAACCTAACGGGCCCTACAGGTTAATGAAAAAATATACTGCAAGTAAAGTACATCGATTTCTGTTCATCTTCTTTCTTACAAACTTTCCTAAAACCACCATTGAAGCAAAAAAAGTTTCTTAAACACAGCTAATAAAAGTCTTCAATTTCTGTGGTTGGTGCAGAACTACCTTATCAAAGAGTAAGTCCACCAGTGTTGGAGGGGGCACAACACCCTCCAACCCCCTACTGGCTCCGTCACTGACCCTACCTTACGTGCACCGGGCAAATGCCCATATGCATGAAAATTAATGGAACTTTTTTATTAAGATTACGAATAGAATAATAACAAGGTAGTAGATTTTTATATTTTGACAAGTGTAATGTTAAACCATATTATATTATTACATAAACATGAGATTACGAGTAGATCACTCGATTTTTGTACTTGAAACTTATTTACATGTATAAATTTTTTCAGCACACGTTAGCAACATGAGCTGTGTGAACGAGGATGGCTGGTATGAGATTAGAGACTTTAAAAAATGTCTTGTGATGATATTTTTGAAATGATAGAGACATTCTTATTAGAATTGTAACTTACTTGTCCTTTCATTAACACACTGGTTACAATATATAATCATCTAAAGATTATTCTAGAACCCTTAATGCAAAGTGGGCTAAGCCTATCAAAAATATTAATAAGCCCAATGGCTTGCACATAAATTAACCGTCTAACACTTCCCCGCAGTTTGAGCGAGAGATGACCGAACACTCAAACTGGTACGAAATTCTTCAAAAAGAGCAGACGACAACCCTTTGGTGAAGATGTAAGCATACTGGTAATGAGATGGCACATGAAGAACACGAACTTGACCCCGAGCAACCATATCACAAAGAAAATATATATCTATCTCAATATGCTTAGTTCGTTGATGTTGAACTAGATTCGATGTCAAATAAATGGCACTAACATTATCAAAATAGAAAATTGTGGCAGGTAATAATGGATTATGAAGCTCACGAAGAAGATTACGCAACCAAGCAGTTTTAGCAACTGCATTAGAAACTCCTCTGTACTCAGCTTCTGCACTTGATCTGGAGAGAGTATGTTACCGTTTGGATGACCAAGAGAGAAGATTATCACCATAAAAAACATAATAGCCAGATGTAGATCGCCTAGTAGTAGGCAACCAGCCCAATCAGCATCAGAATAAGCAACAAGGGAACTTGTAGCAGAGACATAGAGTTGGAGGCCAAAATCTAATGTGCCACAAACATATAGGAGAACTCTCTTGAGAGCTGCAAAATGAGGCTCTCGAGGATCATGCATATGAAGACAAACCTGTTGCACTACATAAGAAATATCTGGACGAGTAAATGTGAGATACTGCAAACCATCTGCAAGACTACGATACAAAGTAGGATCAGAAATAGGATCCCATTCGGAACCAAGCTTGAACTCCGTGTCAACTGGTGTTCGAGTTGGATTACAGTTAGCCATGTGTGCCCTGTCCAAAAGTTCTAAAGCATATTTCTTCTGGGAGAGAAACATGCCTTTGGATTCACGAGTAACAGAAATCCCCAAGAAGTAATTAAGCGCCCCCAAATCAGTCATATCAAATTCCTTATGAAGAGATGAGATAATGCGATGAAGTAAATGTGTAGATGATGTCGTCAATACAATATCATCAACATAAATCAATAAATATGCAATGTCTGAACCATGCTGATATATGAACAAGGACGAGTCACAAAGACTCGACGAGAAACCAACCCGGAGAGCATAACCTGCAAAACGCTGAAACCAAGCGCGTGGAGCTTGCTTTAATCCATATAAAGATCTTTGTAGTCGACATACATGATGGGGAAACTGAGCATCTACGAAACCTGGTGGCTGGTACATATAGATAGTCTCAGAAAGGTCGCCGTTAAGAAATACATTCTTAACATCTAGTTGGTGAACAGGCCAATTCCGAGATAATGCAAGACTTAGAACAATACGAATGGTAGCTGGTTTAACAACCAGACTAAAAGTGTCCCCACAATCAACACCAAATTGTTGACTACGCCCATTAGCCACCAAACGGGCCTTGTACCTGCTCAAAGAACCATCGGCATGATACTTATGCCGAAACAACCACATAGACCAGACCACATTAACATTAGGTGGTCGCGGAACAAGAATTCAAGTACTGTTTTTAATTAACGCATTATATTCATCGTACATAGAAGCTTGCCAATTAGGATCAAATAATGCAACAAACGGAGACTTAGGAAGAGGAGAGATATGAGAGACATGACCTTGAAAACGAGGATTGGGCTTAACAATGCCAACTTTAGCACGTGTGACCATAGGATGAGTTCAGGTTGGTAGGTTAAGGGCCGTGGGTGAGGAAACAGTGTTGGTGGTAATGGGTTGGTTTGCGGGTGAAGTGGTTTGTGTAGGCGTAGGATAGAGGGGTAGATTGGATCGAGGATGACGTTAGGACGATAGGGGTGTTGGGCTCATTTTGAGTTGGGTTGATTGTAGGAGTGGGTGCGGTATGATCCGGGCGATGGTGGGTATTGTTGTAAATATCATGTCGTGTGATAAGAGAGGTTGTGGTCTCTAGAAATGTATAGGACGGTAGGTTCGAGGATGCTAATGAACCATACGGAAATTGAAGTTCATCAAATGTAACATGGCGAGAAAGGATTATTTTGTTAGTGGATAGGTCAAGGCATCGATACCCGCGATGATAAGCGGGATATCCCAAAAATATACAAGGTGTGGCACGTGGTGTAAGCTTATAAGTTGAATCGAGATGTGGGTAACAAAGACAACCAAAGATACGTAAACGTGAGTAATCTGGTTGTTTGTTAAACAATTTAGTACATGGTATTTCATTTTTAATGGCGGATGAGGGAAGTAGATTAAGTAAGTAGGCGACCATATGTAAGGCCTTAACCCAAAATGTTGGTGGAAGGTGAGCTTGGAAGAGAAGGGTGCAAATAACATTATTGATTGTGCGTATCATTCGTTCTGACTTTCCATTTTGTTGTGATGTTTTAGGGCAAGAAAACCTAATTTGGATGCCATTTTGGTTAAAAAGATTAAGAAGGTTGATGTTATCGAACTCACCACCATGGTCACACTGAAAAGCGGTAATGTCACACTTAAATTGATTATTTACATAACAACGAAAATGTACGAACTTTTGAAACACTTCATATTTATTACGTAAAGGATAAATCCACAAATAATGAGAATAATGATCAAGAAATGACACATAGTATTTAAAACCACCAGAACTAACAATCGGAGAAGTCTAGATATCCGAGTGAACAATCTCAAAAGGATGAGTAATAATAGAATTTGAACTAGAGAATGGAAGTCTCACATGTTTGCCAAGCTGGCAAGCATTGCAAATATGATGAGAATTCACTTTATTACATGAAATAAATTGACGAGAAACAAGAGATTGTAGCACTTCTTCCCCAGGATGCCCCGAGACGTTGGTGCCACGTAGAAGGACTAACAGACAAAAAAACATGGGGAATAGAAGAAGGTTCGGTAACTGGGTAGATATCCCCGGAACTATCACACCTAAGGAGGATATGACGGGTAAAATAATCTTTCACAAAGAAACCAAATGCATCGAACTCAACTGTACAATTATTATTCTTAGTGAATTGACGAACTAAAATAAGATTTTTGATGATATTAGGGGTTACCAAAACATTATGCAAGTGTAAAAGACGATTGAGAGTCGGCAAGATGTGATGGCCCGTGTTAGTAACGGGTATTGATTTACCATCACCAACACAAACAGATGGATATAAACGTTTATTATAAACAGAATTTAAATTACTTGTATGTGAATTGAGGTGAGATGATGCACCTGTATCCATATTCCATGTGGGATCCATAATAGTCGTGGTGCCAAAAGCTCTCAGAAGATATGTGGCTTTTGTCGGAAGTACACGCGAAGCTGCACGCAACATATTGCTAATCTGCTAGACAATAGAAAAAATCAAAATATTTTTTTTCTTTTCTTTTTGTTTGTCGTTCGTCAACACAACCCCAACCAATAGATAGATATTTGTAATAAAAAATAGCTATGCTAGCCTCCTTGTGTTCACACGATTAAACCAAGAAAAGCAAAAAAATATGACTTTCTTGGTTATAGTAATTCAGCCGTCACCAATTGTTTTTTTTTTGTTTTTTTATCGACTGAAAAACAGAAAGAAGAAGATAGAGAAAACTGGATAAGGAGAGAAAATTAAGAAGGGATCAATTTGGCTCTTGATACCATATTAGAATTATAATTTGGCGGTCCTTTCATTAACACATTGATTACAATATATAATCATCTAAAGATTATTCTAGAACCCTTAATACAAAGTGGGCTAAGCCTATCAAGAATATTAATAAGCCCAATGGCTTGCACATAAATTAGCAGTCTAACAATTGTCTGGTCGAGTACAATCATTTTCCTCAAGATATTGATAAATGGATTTGTATCAATCTTGGTAATATAAGAACCGCCACGAAATCTAATCAAGGATATAGCGGTTTCAGTATGGTTTTGTTTTTTGTGTTGTCAGCGATTGATGAAGATGAAGAGGAGGGAGCCAACACAATGCCAAGAAGTTAATTGATATAAATGTAAAAGAGTTGAGTAGGTGTGTATACCAATAGACTTTCGGTACTTTCATGTGGAGTTTGGTTTGAAGAAAGGGTTCTGTTTACATGGTCAATGATGAATCACGGTGGAAGAGTAGTTTTGGAGTTAACGTCATAAGGGGTTGTTGCTTGGTTTACCAGGAGAGGACATGTTACCAGGAGAGGACATGTTACCAGGAGAGGACATGCGTCGTCATTACATGCATGAGTCTGTAGACACTAAAAAGAAGTTGTAGCAAAATTTGATCGAGACTGGGCTCCTTTCGACTCGACCGAACTTCGCCGGTTGTAGTGTTATATACTTTATATTCTATTGTTTTTTGCTAAAATTTCCAACATTGGAGTATCCCGACTGTCGTTTTTCTTTTCTTTCTATAGTGCTTAATTATACAAAACTCAAATTTAAGATAAACACACTAGAAAACAATTTGAATCTTCTTATTGTGAATGAATTTACGACAACTTCTTTCCCATGAGCTACATCTTCAATCAGTACTTGAAAGTTAAATGGCTTAATTAAACCACCTCTTTTTGACTAATAGGTCAATTCTGATAATGATTATAGAGCTCAGTTAAAGGTGTGGAAAGTAAAAGCAAATGTTAAGGACATAGACTGGCACAACGTGTTACCTTCTTGAAACCATTTTATGTGGACAAGGCAACGGGATCATACATTTCCCAATATACTTTTGTATACTTCAAAAAGTTCAATATACGTAATCAACTAAATTAATAACTAATATTCCCAAAAACTTTCAAATCTTGAACGATATAAATAATATGATCAGCTACTAAAAGGTTAACAGGTTTACCACTTCAAAATTTTGTATAGTTCGTAAATCATGAAACAATGGTTGCCTAGCTAACAAACTTGATTTAATATGCCTAAGGTCCAGGTGATCATAAAACAACAATTACATAACCAAACAAGCAAGTTTAGTTCCTCTATAAGATTAAGTTTACAACATAAAGAAACCTGAAGCTGGTATGTACCTCATAACGCATATTATCAGGATCAATGTCATCCTGGCCCGAATCTGAACTTTCTAATGTACCAACACAATATGTCAAGTTATATTTTTTTATATGATAAGAAACACAAGTATAAAGATTTTGACACGCAATTGTATATAGTCTATAAACTTGATGCAAGAAAAAGTTGTAATTAACCATTTTTGTATTGTTATTTAATTATGAATGAATGATAATTTTCTTCAAAAAGCACAAAAATCATCAAGAGATACGGCGTTATCAATTGATAAATTTAAACCAGTCATAACCGTCACTAAGTGACCTAGCGGTAAGGAACATGTTATACTCACAAGAGGTCGTGAGTTTAAACCATAGTAGGAACAATGTGGTGGCCGAGAAAGTGGCAGAAGACGTCACGGGATAGCCAGGATAGACCCCGTACGTAAAAGTAAAAAAGAAAGGCTCATCCTCCCCAAATGACTAGGGAAAACCTCACTTGTTTACCCGTCTATAGTGTTAGGGTAATGACTATTTCTTTTTCTCAGTTCGTACCAGAACATTAGTTTCAACATCAACCCACAATGTATTACAGATCCATCTCTAATATATGAGTTCCCGTTATATCACAACTGCATAACATTAAAGACTTATTGTAAGACCAGAAAAGAGTCAACTTCCCAACCAAAATATAACATAAAAGTGATACCAAAATAATAATCTTGCTTATGGATATGCATAATTTCTAGTATGGCAATCATAAATCACGTTTTTTTTTAATTTTTATCATATGTGTTGGCATGTTGCACAATAGTCTTTGCTTGTGATATCTTTTTGGTAAAAAAACTAGAACTCTATGTTTCTTGGTTATTGAGCTTTTGGAAGTATTATTTGGAGGTTCACAAGTCCGGTCTCGAGACGTTAGGCTTTAAAGTTGAGTAAGGGAAACGACATTTGTTTCGTAAGGGTGAAGTCGGAGATCGGTAAAACCACTATCCAGGAGATGAGAGAGAGATAGAGAATTGACCGATTCACCTGAGATAAGTTCAAAAACTCAGGTTCAAAAATTGACAAAATGCCTAGATAACATGTGATTGTTGGTGTTTAAAGATAAGAAAATAAAGAATCTACATAACAAGCTTGTGTCGTTTGTTGTATAGCATTTAGTATAATCTTATACACTATAGGTTATTGCTATGTGACTTTTCAAGTGCTTACAAAATTTGTAATAGCTTATCCCACATCGACGGGTGATCAAACATGTCATATATTTATATATAAAAAAATCAAGGTTATTGTTAGATTTCTTTAATTGTCATGAAAATGGGTTTGTGTTCTTTACCTGTAAGTAAACACACTTTACATGCAACGAGGGCAGTCCTAATTGGACGACATTTAAAGCAACTTTTTGATTGTTAATTATCGTATTTTTATTTGCAACCCATTTATTGATGGTGTTGTTTTTGTTTATTGTATTCTGGCATGGAGTAACAAAGTACTTTGTGTTGGGCTTTCCAAAACACGTGTATTGATATGACCCGTTTTTCGACCAGAACCAGATCAATCGATTAATTCGACCAGGTCAAACCGAGTTTGTAAACATTGCTACAAAACATTATTAGCCGAGGCTTTCTGGGTCTAGATCATTACTTGCTACGAGTAAGATTTTCATATTTATGTCATCAAATATCAAGAATGTTAGGATCAAACACTTCAAAATATCTTGAACATGAAATATAAAAAGAAAGTGACATTCTAATGTTCGTATATTATAATACATCAACAGGACAGTTGCAAATAGAGTTAAAATTTATATAGACCCTTAAAATAGCATAAACTCAATCAAACAATCTCAATCACTAATTTAATTTTAAAAATTCATTTCCCATCACTTTTTTAAAAATTAAATATCTAACAAACGGTAAATCGTCAAACGAAAAAATTACACCATTGGAACGAGAATTAAATCATCTTTCTATCGATGAGCACATGTATATACTTTCGACGAAATTTTTTTCGATTTTTTTCTTAAGTCACGTCTGATAAAATCATATATGATTTGTTCACGGAGATTTTTTAAAATCATATATGATTCATATCATGAATCATATAATGAATCATATATGATTTTCACTGACGTGATTGAGGAAAAAAATAAAAAAAAAAGTTCGTTGAAAGTATATACATGTGCCCCTCGTTAGAAAGATGATTTAATTCTCGCTACGATGGTATGTTTCGTTTTGCGTAACGATTAACGGTTTGTAAAATATTTAATTTTTAAAAAATAATTTTTTTATTATGATTGGTAAGTTGAGTTTATGCTAAAAAGAGGGTTTATGTTGAACTTTTTCCGTTGCGACATCAACTTTATTCTAACGTTTATTCTAAGGTTCGACAATTGGCACAAAGCCTAAATAACATGTGGTTGTTGTTTGAAGATAAAACAATATAGGATCTACATAATAAGCTTGCACTGTTTGTTATATTATGTAACATATAAAACCATTTAGTATAATTTTAGATATTTGATCTTATTGCTTTGTGATTTAACAAGCTCGTACAAAATTTTCAATAGTTTATCCCACATCGACGGGTGAGCAAACTTGTCACATGTCTATAAATAAAAATATCTAAGGTATTGTTAGGTTCCTTTAAATGTCATCGTATTGGGTGCGTTTTCTTTGTAGGTAAGGTAGTGACACCTTACCCACAATCACTGTACTCAATTGGGAGACATTTAAACAAACTTTTTAATTGTTGATTATTTTTTTTTATCAAAGAGTAAAAGTTAAACAATAATAGTAATGGTTAAACAATGTGTCGAGTGAAATATATGTGATGTTAGCGTTTTTTAAAAATAGTTTAAAATAACTTCACTTAAAAGAGATTAAATGGACATAGCGGCATGATAATTTTTTGTTATACATGGATAAAGAAATATTGTAAATAGATAGTTTTGTGGTTTACGAAAATAAAAAGAGCACCAAGGTCATCAATATGCATTGCTAAATTATGTACTGCGAAAATTTATGTGACATGGGTTTAAAATAATGCATAACACATGCGTTTGTGATTAAACGTGTTTAATTTCTGCATTATTAAATTAATTTCAACATATTTCTGTAATTGCTTATGGATCGTTAATCATTGCGTTTACCATGCTGAAACGTTGGTTAACCAAAATGTACTCACTAAACTACCTTTAGTAAAAATGTTAATGGTATGTTTAATCTAATTAAAGATCATTAAAAAAACACTAAAGACACAACAATGAGTAGATCAATAACAAGGTAGTCGATTTTGATATTTGAAACTTTTTTCAGCACGAGTTAGCGACAAGAGCTGTGGACGAGGATGTCTGGGATGAGATTAGAAACTTTCAGAAGTTTATGGTGTAGGTTATTGAGTGGGGCTTCATGTATCACAGACCTCAAAGAGTTCTCCTTCTTTTATATGATAGTTACTGTATATTGAACAGACTCCACTTGGATAGGTTTGTGACGTTGACTTTTCAAAATATCGTATTCAAAAGTCAACGATCAAACCATGAAATATAAAAATAAAAGCTACATTATAATGTTCGTATATTAGATTACATCAACAAAAAGACTTGCTGCAGCCGAAGACAAAATGTAGCAAGGTTCTTAACTTTCCAAGTGCTGCAGACACTCGAACAGAAACACAAAATTATAACCAGACAATGTATTCTCACTCTTAAACCACTTATCCAGTGTTTCAGGTCCTCGTTTCCTCCAACGCCTCCCATCATCACAGCATATTGTTTTATGTTCTTATTGTATTTGAACTTCCATACATTTGACTCTTGACAAATATTTGAACCCGAGAACTTAATGTTAACATCTATGGAGAGAGGAATTACATCTTTCTTGGGGTTAACGAGAGTGAAAGTGAAGGGTTCTCTTATATACTCATCTTTCCCGACTTGTGAAACACCAGCAGGACAAGTAAAGTTGTCGACTGCAGCCCGTATGAGTGTTAAATTTGAGGACCTAATCTGATAACTTTCTTTAATGATAAGGACTTATTGTGTGTTGTTTTAAACTTTCAATTTACCAAAAGGACTTGGAACAATGGACATCTTGGACAAGAAGGACCAAAGTTATGAAGTTGCTATTGTTGAAGCTGTGTTGGGCTCAAGCCCAAATGAAGCCCACTCTTGTTTAATAACCCAACGGCTATAAGCCTTTTAGGGTTCGATATAGGAAGGAACGTCTCCTCACTTTGTTTGTATCGCCTTATTGTTAACTGTATGTTTATTAAAACACACAGAGCCCTCTCTCTCCATAGTTGATCTCAAAACCCTAGTTTGATCTTGTTTTCTTTTATTGTTGATTGTAAGACTATTATCATGTAAGATAATAGAGCTAAACGTGTTTATCACTGGTAGCTTTAGTTTTTCTGTTTACTCTGTCTTTTAAATCTTTGTTAATAAAAGGTGTTGGTGTTTGAGGTGCTTCTGATCATGTTTTTCTACATGGTATCAGAGCCTGGTTGTTAAAACTCGATGAAAAATATTTTAGGTTTTGTTTAAAATTGGGGGTTTTTGGTTATTTATACTTTTTTGAAAAGATCTGCTATTGAAATAGCTAGATCTTTTAATATTACTACTTGTATCAAAGTTTTGAACCGTTAATTTTTTTGGAGAAAAAATTAGGGTTTCTGAGATCTGCTCTCTTATTCATTATTATTGACGATTGGGTTGATTGGTGGCTTGTCTCTTGATTATAGTGATTTTCCCTAATTTTTCCAAAAAAAAATTAGGGTTTCACTTTTGGTTGGTGGCTTGTTCGATTGGTGGTGATTCATTCTGTTTCCTTGTTGATTCGGTGGTTTGTTCGCTGGTTTGGTCACTTTCCCCAATTTTTTCTTTGAAAATTTTTTTGGGGTTTGTGACTTGGAGGTTCTGTCACTTCTTAGACTAAGTGAATCTAAGAGTGACAGTTTGATTGAGCTTTGGTTTATAGCATTGTAACACCTCTACTTCTCTCTCTTTAATTGCTATCTGCTATTTGTCTATTTTTTTTATTGCTTGGCTATTTGGGGGTTTGGTAGTTTTTCTTTATTCATACCCTTTATTTGGATCCTCACTTGCTGCTTGCCCTTGATGTGCCACCCTTGAGTGGTTTGGATTCCTGGGAACTTTGTTTGTAGTATTGTGAGTTCATTTTTTACCTTTTTTTGACCCTTCACCATGTCTGAACATCGTGATGATGATGTTATAAGTGTAACTGATCCAGTTACACTTATTAGTAAGCTTGACATGAGTGATCCATTGCACTTGCACCCTAATGACTCAGTTGTTTTAACTGTTGTCACTGTGAAACTTAAGGGAATTGAAAATTATCAAGTTTAGGCTAATGTTATGTCACGTGCTTTAGAAGGTAAAAATAAAATTGGTTTCATTGATGGTATTTGTAAAAGGTCTGTAACTGATGAGGTTTTAGCAAGGCAATGGGACAGGGTCAATGTTGTTATGTTGGGTTGGATTCTTAACTCTATTTCTGAGGAACTTTTTCTTGGACAAATTTTTTCAAAAAAAAGCCAAACATGTTTGGTAAGAGCTAAAGGAAACATATCATAAGGTTGATGGTTCTGTCGTGTTTAACTTGCACCATAAGATTAATACCTTGAAACAAAATGGTTGTAACTTGTCTGATTATTATCATAAGTTGAATGCTCTCTGGAAACACTATGATGCTATGATTGAATTACCTGCTTGTGTTTGTATTGCTTCTAGTGAGTTTAAAAAACATAATCAGTTATTGAAACTTATGCAGTTTTTAATGGGTTTGGATGATTCTTATATGAGTATTAGGAGTTCTATATTGTCTAGGGAAAGTCTTCCTGATGTTAAGGGGGCTTATGCCATCATCTCTGCTGAGGAATCTCATAGAATGGCTTCTAGTAGTGGTTCTGGGCACTCTCAAAGGGCTCAGACCACTGCTTTTTTGTCTAATGGGCCCACCAGAAACAATGTTCAAAGAAATCAGAACCCTAATGCTAATATATTGAGACCCATAACCAACAACTTTAATCAGAATGGTAATCAAGGCAACTTTAGACCTGACAATGGTAATACTGGTTTTAGACCTAATAATCAAAATGTTGTGAGACCCAACTTTACCTCTAATGTTGAATTGGTTTATGAAAACTGTGGGTACAATGGTCACACCATTGATAGGTGTTTTAAGATCATTGGGTACCCCAGTGATTTTGTTCATAGGAAAAAAAGGGGAAATCAAAATTTTAAAGGAAAAAATGTTGCTAATAACTTTGTTGGTTCTACTAGTGCTACTAGTTTTTCTGATGAACAAATGGCAACTCTTCTCTCTCTCTTTAAAGATAACAATGGATCTGGAAAGAATGTACAAGCCAATATGGCAGGTACTTATTTTAACTCTAGCAGGGTCTTCAATGACAATTTTGATAAGTTTTTTTGTTCCAACACTAGTTCTAAAATTGGTATGACTTACAATGGCAAGGTCATTGACTCTGGGGCTAACCAACACATGACCAACAATGACAGTGAACTTGACAATGTGTTTGACATCTCTCATCTTAAAATTAAAGTCACTCACCCTAATGGAACTGATGCTATTATATCTAAAATTGGTAATCTTAGACTTCCTAATGGTTTGACTTTAGTAGATGTGTTGGTTATTCCTGAGTATTGTGTTACCTTAATCTCTGTGCATAAGTTGTCTAAAGACAATAAAATCTTTGTTGTGTTTGATGAGAATAAGTGTTTCTTTGTTAATCAGGATTTGAATCTGAAAAATGTGTTGGGGACTGGTAAACAGTGTGGTGGTTTATACTATTTAGATACAGAAGGTACTAGTTGTAAAAACTAAAACTATCTTGTTACATGCTCCTTGTCTCACTATGATTGGCATTGTAGACTTGGCTACCCTGCTGACCTTGTTCTTAATGTACTTAAACAGTCTTTGAAAATTGATAAAAATGACAAGACCTATTTTGTGAAATCTGTCAAAGAGCTAAGCAAACTAGGAAACCTTTTTCCTTAAGTGGCCATAAAACTAAGAAACTTGGTGATATTGTGCACTTAGATTTGTGGGGTCCTTATAGGGTTGCCAGTCATTTTGGCCACAAGTATTTCTTAACTGTTGTGGATGATTACACGAGGGCTGTTTGGTTGTTTCTTATTAAAACTAAAGATGAAGTCTTCTCTTACATTCAAAATTTCTTTAATTTGATCAAAAATCAATTTAAGACTACTGTTAAGATCTTCAGAAGTGATAATGGAACTGAGTTTGTGAATCAAAACTTTAAATCCTTTTGTGATAAAAATGGAATCATACATCAAACTTCCTGTGCTTATACTCCACAACAGAATGGGATTGTTGAAAGGAAACATAGACATCTATTAAATGTTGCTAGATGTCTTGTGTTTCAAGGGGGAATTCCTCTTAAATATTGGACTGAATGTGTGCTAACTGCTACTTACATTATTAACAGATTTCCCTTCTTTGTGCTTAATGGAAAAATCCCCTTTGAAATGATTTACCATACTTGTCATAATCTCTCTCATATCAGAATGTTTGGCTGTCTTTGTTTTGCTAGTATTCTTAATAGTCATGATAAACTTGCTAACAGATCTGAGAAATGTGTTATGATGGGGTATTCTAGTTCTCAGAAGGGATATAGGATTTATAGTCTTGATAGGCATCAGTTTTTTGTTTCTAGAGATGTTAAATTTTTTGAAACCATATTTCCTTTTAAAAATTCTACTTCGAGTTTCAATAAAGACAATAATTCAAATGTTTTTCAAGACATAAATCTGTTGAATTTTTTTGACCTTGATGACCCTGAACTTCCCTATGATGATGAGAGAGCAATGAAACATAATGGTGACAGTAGGTCACCAAGTGCTAGTAGCCCACCTCCAAGTCTAGGTGACACTGGAGACAATGCCATAGGCAATGATACCAGTGATGCCAGCTTGAGTAGGGAAGAGGCAACCACACTTGATGAAAATGCTAATTCTGAGGGAAATTTAGAAATCAATCCGATTCATTCCCCTCATGTTCAAAACATGGAAGGAAATCTTGGGAATGACTTTATAAACAATGTTCAGAATGGTCAAGGTGTGAGGAGGTCCTCAAGACCTTTCGTTTTTCCTAAAAATTATAATGATTTTGTTGTACAATCTAAAGTTAAGTATGGACGTGAAAAAATTGTTGGATATTCCAAACTTGATAAAGAAAATTTCTGTTTTGTCACTCAACTTAACAAAATAAGTGAACCAAAAAGTTTTTTTGAAGCATCTCAGAATCATCTTTGGGTTGATGCTATGAACTCTGAACTTGCTGCCTTACTTGAAAATGACACTTGGGACATTGTTGAACTCCCTAAAGGTAGGAAGGCTTTAGGGTGTAAATGGATTTGGAAGTTAAAGTTTAAATCTAGTGGTGAGATTGAGAGGTATAAGGCTAGGGTTGTTGCCCAAGGCTTTGGCCAAAAACAGGGAATTGATTATGATGAGACATTTGCTCCTGTTGTTAAGATGGTCACTATTAGGTGTTTGATTAATCTTGCTATCATGCAATCTTGGCCTGTTTTCCAACTTGATATCAATAATGCCTTTCTTTATGGTGACCTTGATGAAACTGTGTACATGAAACCACCCCAAGGATATCTTCCTGGTGGTGAAAACTTGGTCTGTAGGCTTAAGAAATCCTTGTATGGGCTTAAACAAGCTCCTAGATAATGGAATGCCAAGCTGACCTCTGTTTTAAATGAAAATGGGTTTGTGCAAAGTAAATCTGATTATTCTTTGTACACCAAGTCTTATGGTAATATCTTTCTTGCCCTGCTTGTGTATGTGGATTATATCATTATAACTAGAAATGACATTAGTGAAATAGAAAAGTTCAAAATTTTTTTAAAAACTAAGTTCATGATCAAAGACTTGGGTAAGCTCAAGTATTTTTTGAGTATTGAGATTGTGGATACTGATAATGGTGTTTGTTTAAACCAAAGAAAATATGTGCTTGACTTGTTGTCTGAATATGGGATGCTTGCTTGTAAACCTGCCAAGACCCCTTTGCCTTCTAAACTTGTCATCACCAATGAGCCTACTTGTGATGATCCATTACTTGCTAATATTGTGGATTATCAAAAACTCATGGGAAAGCTCATTTATTTAACTAACACCAGGCCTGACATATCTTATGCTGTCCATTGCTTAAGCCAGTTTATGCACTCTCCTTTGAACTCTCATCTCAAAATTGCTTTTAAGGTATTAAGATATCTTAAGAACTCACTAGGTTTGGGCATTCACTTCACAATAAATTATGGTATGACTCTTAATACTTACTCTGATGCTGATTGGGCTAAATGTGTTGTCACTAGAAAACCTGTGACTAGGTATTGTGTCTTTATAAATGGGAACTTGGTTTCATGGAAAAGCAAAAAACAAAATACTCTCTCTAAATCCTCTACTGAGGCAGAGTATAGAGCTCTTGCCTCAGTAACCAGTGAAGTGATCTGGGTGCTCAAAGTCTTAAAAGACTTACAATGTGATAATTTGCTCCCAGTCACACTTCATTGTGATAGCAATTCTGCTACCAAGATAACAGCCAACCCTGTGTTTCATGAGAGAACAAAACATTTAGAAATTGATCTTCACTTTGTGAGAGAAAACGTTTTGAGTGGAGTTGTTAAAACAGAAAAAGTGGATTCTGCAAATCAAATTGCAGAAATCCTTACAAAAGGGTTGGAAACAAATTTGCATAACAAGTTTGTCACAAAACTTGGTATGATTGACCTATATGGGTTATCAGATTAAGGGGGGATGTTAAATTTGAGGACCTAATCTGATAACTTTCTTTAAGGATAAGGACTTATTGTGTGTTGTTTTAAACTTTCAGTTAGCCAAAGGACTTGGAACAAAGGACATCTTGGACAAGAAGAACCAAAGTTGTGAAGTTGCTATTGTTGAAGCTGTGTTGGGCTCAAGCCCAAATGAAGCCACTCTTGTTTAATAACCCAACGGCTATAAGCCTTTTAGGGTTCGATATAGGGAGGAGCGTCTCCTCACTTTGTTTGTATCGCCTTATTGTTAATTGTGTGTTTATTAAAACACACAGAGCTCTCTCTCTCTCTCCATAGTTGATCTCAAACCCCTAGTTTGATCTTGTTTTCTTTTATTGTTGATTGTAAGACTATTATCATGTAAGATAATAGAGCTACACGTGTTTATCACTGGTAGCTTTAGTTTTTCTGTTTACTCTGTCTTTTAAATCTTTGTTAATAAAAGGTTTTGGTGTTTGAGGTGCTTATGATCATGCTTTTCTACAATGAGGACGCCATTAATCATCTCTAGCATACCGTAGTATTCCACCCCTGCTTGGAGGTTTGTCCCAAAGGCATCGAGTACGTGACCAGGAGCCGAATTGGCTGAGATGGAAAAGAGAATGAATGCTAGTATAAATAATTCATTTCTTCGGAGTTTCTAAATTTAACTATAAACGAGCCGAACCTGAGCTTGTTTACCATACCACGAGCTGAGCTCGGCTCGCCATTGCCACCTAGAGGTTATGGTGCCTTGGTGGGACCCACATCCATACTAGTAGTTAAGGGTGAGCATGGTGCGGTGCGGTACGAATCCTGGAAACAACCACACCGCATCCGCAATTGCGGTTTTTTAAAATTTTGAATCCGCACCGTGCGTGTTTTGCGGTTTCGAATTTGCGGTTTTGAATTTGCGGTTTTTATGCGGTTTTTTGTGGGTTTCGCGGATGTAAACCGCATTGCACCACCACTTACAATTTATATAAGTAATGTGGGTTTTGCGGTTTTTGGTTCACAAAGTTAGTATTTTCGGTTATAACAATGCACATATTTAGTGTAAACATACAAGTTACTTAAAATATTAATGATAATATGAACTAGAACCTTTATAATACACATTAAATTGTCGATGTGTCGTTTTTCGGTATATATAACTAATGTGCGGTGCGGTTTTACGGGCAAAACCGCAACCGCACCGCATTTTGCGTTTTTTATTTTTCTTAAAACCGATCCACCGATTTTAGTTGCGGTACGGTTTTTGTGGTGCGGTTTTTTTACCGTTTTAACGGTTTTGCGGTTTGCGGTGCGGTTTCTGCTCACCCCTACTAGTAGTAGTACTTGTATTGTTGTGCAATCACTCTCCCTTCCATTTTTACAAACTCAAATTTTATAAACAAAATGTGTTGTTTGGGTACGAGACAAGCTTCCTTAAAATTCAGGTTGATGTTCTTGGTTCCTCTGGTGTATCTGGAACGATTAACTCAATCCAGATGGTATTTTCGGACATATGTATGAACACGCATATATCTCCTACTTAGAATATTAACGATAATATGAACGATTACGCCAAAGTAGTAGATTTTGTTATTTGAAACTTATTTACATGCGTAACTTTTTTTCAACACGAGTTAGCAGCAAGAGGTGTGAACGAGGATGTCATGATATTAGAAACTTTAAGAAAGTCTGGTGTATGGTTATTCAGTTGAAAAGGGGACGGGTTTTCATGTATTGCACACCTCAAAACTTGTTCTTTTTATTCCATTAGCATGATTGTCTTGCTATTGCACCCTTAAAACATATACTTTGAATGTGCGCAATTTATTTGCTTCCATTAGTACAACAAACATTATTTTTTATTCAAATTATTGTATACAATGTATGCACCTGAAGTCTTCAATAATATTTCAATACTTGGTCACGTAGTCTTGTAATTCTCTTGTGATAGAGAGTGGTGATATTTCAATACTTGGCCATGGGCGTAACATTATTAGACGATAGGTATTGACCACAATCCTAACGTAACATGATCCTAGTAGAATATAAAGATGTGCTATCAAATTGGATTATGTTATTCTTTTCTATGGAAAATGAAAATTGTTAGAGAAATTGGAGATTACGAGCATGTTTGAGTCCACGTATATCCCGTACAAATCACGTTAAGCACAAGCCAATAAAAGAACTACATAAAACAAGCTTGTAACATTTGTTGTATAACATATACAATCATTTAGTATAATTTTCTAACTTGCCAAGCACTAACAAAAGTTCCAATGATTTATCCCACATCGGTCGGTGAGCAAACTTGTGGTGTGTTTAAAAATAAATATACGAAAGCTACTTTCGTATTCCTTTTAATGTTGTGAAAATGGGTGTGTCTTAGCTACAAGGGTTTCATTCTCTTGTAGTTACGTTAGCATCTATTCGGGCTACATTTAAGGTAATTTTTTGATTGTTGATTATCTTATTTTTATTACTTTTAAAGACCTTGTTATACCTTTCGGTGGTAATAAAGTGTAAAGTTAAACAATATTATATATTGGTTTGAACAATATGTTGAGTGAAATATATATGTCGATACGTCCATGTTATACTCGTTGTTTAAAGTATAATTGTTACACGTAAAGATCGTCAAAAAAACACTTAAGGAAATAAAGACACAACAATATATGTGTTTCCTCATTGTCACCTCATAATTTTAATCTAGTGTTAATGGTTGAACTTATAAAGATTTCATTGCTTATAGTTTCTATCAATGTGGGACAAGCTATCGGGATAATCTTTGTAAATCTTGTCATACATTACAGGAACATAAGATTACGAGTAGATCAATAACAAGGTGGTCGATTTTGGTATTAGAAAAATATTTACATGCTACAGCGCGAGTTAACAGAAAGAGCTGCCGACGAGGATGTCTTGAATGAGATTAGAAACTTTAAGAAATTCTGGTGTAGGTTATTATTTGATTTTATAAAACAAAACAAGAATCAAGTGATTCAACCAACCTCCCCTTTTATTTTTATTAAACTGCGTTAGGCTATCACTTCAAATGTGATACCTAACCTTTTGATCGTACTTACAAAGCAGAAAGAAAGAAACAAGTGTATTAATGATCTTACAAACCAAGATCAATATACACAAACAAGATTCAAACCAGAACTCCAAGTATCAACATTGGTGGAGTGATCAATGTGAGAGAGATAACAAACTAACAGAACGAATGAATAAACAAACAATGAAAGCGATGAATATATACTAAGCTAGCTAGGGTTGAGACGAGTTCCATCAACTTGTCACATTTAGTCCTTCAACTCTCAACACCTGCGCAAACTTAAACCAAAATATATACAAAAGGAAAAACAAATGAAATAATTATCTTTCTTACCCTTTAAGATTGGCACAATATCAAAATACAACTTATACTTTTAATAGCCCCTCATAAGTTGAATGTTGATATAGGTCAATCAGATTCAGCTTATCACACAACCATTTGTGATCCTTGATAGATAATCCATTGGTAAACAAATCTGCAATGTTATCTTCAGATTTGATTTTAAGAGTTTTAATCAAACCTACAGACACTTTTTCCCTAAGGAAATACAAGTCAATTTCAAAATGCTTTGTCCTCTCATGGAAGACAAGGTTAGCAGCAATCTGAATTGCAAAGCTACTATCACAGTTAATAGGCACAGGCAACATAGCATCAATCTTAAGATCTTTCATGATCTTAAGAATCTACATTATTTCACAAGCAACACTATTCATAGCTCTGTATTCAGCTTCAGCTAAAGATTTTGCTATAACAGATTGTTTCTTACTTTTCCAGGAAACAAGATTGTTTCCCAGATATACAGTATACCCTGTAACAGATTTTCTAGTTATTTTGCATTTAGCCCAATCTGAATCCACATAAGCATTAAGATTTAAATCATTATGCTTCTTAAAAGATATGCCAGTTCCAGGAGATCCTTTGAGATATCTAAGAACATGAAATGCAAGCTTAAGATGAGAGCTATAAGGAGCATGCGTATACTGACTTAGACAATGAACTGCATAAGCAATATCAGGTCTAGTCAATGTGAGAAAAATCAATTTTCCAACAATCTTCTGATAACAAGTCTTGTTATCAAGAATAACATCAACATCACATTTAGCTTGATCTTTCTTTTTCTTAGAAGGATCTGGTATAGGAGATTTAGTTGGTTTACAAGCTAACATGCCATACTCAGAAAGCAATTCTAAACAATATTTCCTCTGACTGAGGCATAAACCAACTTCATTATCAAGTACTTCAATACCTAAAAAATATTTGAGTTTACCAAGATCTTTTATATTAAATTTAGAACTCAAATATTCTTTAAAGGTATTAATAATACTTTCATTGTTCCTTGTTATTATAATATCATCAACGTAGACTAACAGGGCAACAAATGACTCATTTCCAGTCTTAGTAAACAAAGAAACATCACTTTTGCTTTGACTAAACCCATTTTCAATAAGCACAATAGTCAGCTTTTCATTCCATTTTCTAGGTGCTTGTTTTAAGCCATATAAAGATTTAGTCAATCTACAAACCTTATTATCAAAATTAGACCCATATCCTTCTGGTAGATTCATATAAATTTATTCATCTAAATCTCCATACAGAAATGCATTATTAACATCTAATTGATAAATAGGCCAACAATTATGCACAACAATAGAAAGAAGACATCTGACAGTAACAATTTTCACAACTGGTGAAAATGTTTCTTCATAGTCAATTCCTTCTTTTTGACTAAAACCTTTAGCTACAACTCTAGCTTTAAATCTTTGAACATCTCCACTAGATTTATACTTTACTTTCCATAACCATTTACATGCAACAGGTTTTCTACCTTGAGGTAGATCAACTATAACCCATGTATTTTTTCTATTAAGTTCCTCCATCTCCTCATTCATTGCCTCAACCCACCTAGGGTCTTTGGCAGCCTCATCATAAGACTTAGGTTCATGAATTTTATTCAGATTATTAGTGAACACAAAGTTATGAATAGACAAGTTGTTGTAGTTCACCACAGTATTAATATAATATTTAACTCTTTTATCAAGCACATAATCACCAAGTTTAGCAGGAAGCTTATGTGGTCTACTAGATCTTCTTAGCTCAGACTTCTCTGGACTATTTTGAAAGAGTTGATTAAATTTTATAAAATCCTCACCCTTAGACTCATAATTTTCATCATTAAGGGCAACATTATGATCTAAATCATTAGCCTCATTACTGCCTAAGTCATTCTGGTTTCCAAGACTATGTTTTTTATTAGTCATAGACTCTGATTCCTGAGAATGACTGGTAACAATGGTAGAAGTATCAGTAGATACTTTATCAGCTAAGACAGACTCTTTTGAAATGCTACATCCCCCACTTAAACTTACATCTCTCATTTCATCATACGGATCATCAGATTTGTTTACTACTAAGTCAAAAATATTTAAACTGTTCATACCCTGATCTTCAAAGATCAAATCACTCTTACAAATATCATTTTTGAATGGAAAAACTGTTTCATAAAACTTGACATCTCTTGAAAAGAACACATTTTTTGACTCAAGATCAAATAATTTATAACCCTTTTTAGTAAAAGAATACCCAATGAACACACACTTTTCAGACCTAGCAGCAAACTTATCCACATTATTAAGCACAGTACTAAAACATAGACACCCAAAAGATTTTAAATGAGAGATATTAGGTTCCACTTTATAAATCATTTCATAAGGACTTTTTTCGGAGAGAACTGAGCTAGGAATCCTGTTAATCAGATAAACAACAGTAAGAATAGATTCAGGCCACATGTTCAAAGGTAATCCCCCCTGAAACATGAGGGCTCTAGCAACATTAAGCAAGTGTCTATGCTTACGTTCAGCTATACCATTCTGCTGTGGAGTATACACACAAGTAGTTTGATGAATAATCCCATTAACCTTGGTAAAATCTTCAAATTTATGATTAATAAACTCAGTTCCATTATCACTTCTAAAAACTTTGATTGAAACATCAAACTGATTTTTGATTAGATTAAAAAACTCAACAAGTTTATAAAAAACTTCATCTTTGCCTTTAAGCATGTATGACCACACAGCCCTGGTATAGTCATCAACAATAGTAAGAAAGAATCTAAATCCATCTTTACTTTTTACTCTATAAGGACCCCAAACATCCAGATGAACAATATCACCCAAAGCTTTGGTCTTATGGTCACTTATAGGAAAAGGATCCCTAGTTTGCTTAGCCATGTAACATACATCACAAGGCTGAACATTACTAGTAGAATCAAGTTGGATTTTATCCTTAAGAATAACTAAGACTTGGTCAGAGGGATGACCAAGTCTGTTATGCCACACACACTTAGACAAATAGCACTTAGTAATAGCACTATTAGTAAATTTCCTACCTGAATCAAACAAGAAAGTCCATTATTTTCACTACCAGTCCCCAGAAGGAACTTTTGAAGAGAATCCTGGACAAAACATCTAGACTCAGTAAAAGACACAACAAACTTATCATCTTTAGCCAACTTGTGTACATATATAAGACTGACCTTATAACCTAGAACAACCAACACATTTTTAATGTAATTTTATCTGAAAGTTTGAAATTTCCTACATGTTTAACATGCTCAATAGTACCATTAGGATGTGAAACAGATATGTTTAAATTAGAAACATCAATAATATCAAACAAATGTTTAGTAGAAAAAGTCATATGTTGGGATGCTCCAGAATCAAAGATCCAACCAATATAAGTGCTATAAGTACTTATATTGGTGTTATAGTTAAAGAACTGACAAGTAACAAAACTTATAACATGATTCGAACCAAAGCCTATACATGCAGCACAAGACTGCACATCACCAATATCAGGCTTTGAGTTTATCAAAGCCATGAGTCTATTAATTTGATCAGCAGTAAAGGGAAGAGAATTCCTAGATCCCTGATCAACACTATTACCATGAGAGCTAGTGACATTATTAGAAACATTAGATCCTCTAGTATTTTTTTTCTTGAAACCTGGAGGATATCCATTAAGCTCAAAACATCTATCAACTGTATGACCATTCATATTGCAATGAGTACAAACAAATTTATTATTATTGTTTCTATTAGAACCCCTGCTTTGATTATTTATATTATTAGACCAATTATTAGGTTTAGCCACAAAAGCAGAAGCAGTATTCTTATCATTACCATTATGAACCTGACTATTATAATGAGACTCAACCCTTGACAATGTAGCAAAAGCAGATTTAACATCAGGCAAAGGATCAGCAGTTAACAATTGACTCCTAACAACACTGAAAGTGTCATCAAGACCCATAAGGAAATGCATAAGCCTCTTAAGAGCATTATGGCTCTTCATTTGAGGAGCACCATCACAATTACAAGAAGAAAGATTGACAAGCGAGTCAAACTGCCTCCATAAGCTGTTGTAATTATGATAATACTCAGACAATGAAGACCCAGATTGAGTAAGAGAGCAGATTTTGTAGTGCAAATTATAGATAATAGATCCATCAATTTTATCATTAGTTTCTTTAAACTCATCCTACACATCTTTATCATTTTTAGAAAAAATTTGTCCTTGATATAACTCAAAAGAGATACATCCAAGAATCCATGATAAAACCACTGCATTACATCTATCCCATTGATCAGAAAGAACATCATCATCATAATCTTTTTTACAAGTACCATCAATAAAACCCAATTTGTTTTTAGTATGCAAAGCAAGCTTAAATGCAGCAGCCCAAACTTTATGTTTTTCTGGTCTAGTTAGTTTAACACTTACAATAGGCTGCCCATTAGTATCAGTTGGGTGTAAATATAAAGGGTCATTAGTATGAATGACAGTCTCATTATTATTATCTTCTGTTTCAGTATCACTAATGGATTTTTCACCCTTATCAACCTTCTTGGGGTCAGACATGATGACAAATAAAAAAATAGCACTCAACAAAAAACAAAAAACCCCTTATATCTCCTCTACACACCGCTACCAAGAAGCACACAAGAAAACTCAATCAAACCTCCAAGACTACCTAATCCCTTCGACACCTAAATCACCCTCTAAACAACAACAAGAAACAAAAACTAAAGAGAGAGCAAGAGAGGTGTTACAAAACGCGCAGCTACAAGCAAACACTGCCAAGAACCAAGGAGATCAAGAAGATCCCACCACAAACAGATAAAGCACAGCAGAACAATAACCTAAAATTTTAGTTATAACAAATAACCAACAAAAGACAATAAATCCCTAAAAACTGAATGAAACCCTAATTTCTGAAATTTATGGTTTCTTCAGTTAAACTTACCAGGAGTGAAATTAAACCCAAATAACCAACCAAGAACCCAATTAAACCCAAAGGAACACCAGAAATCAGAAAACCCCCAAAAATTAAGAAACCCTAATTTTTGAGATTTAATCAAAAACTCAATTAACCAGCAGCTAATTTAAATCAGAGTTAAAATCGTGTTTAAAAACAAGTATCAAGAACCATTGGCTCTGATACCATATTCGATTTTATAAAACAAAACAAGAATCAAGTGATTCAACCAACCTCCCCTTTTATTTTTATTAAACTGCGTTAGGCTATCACCTCAAATGTGATACCTAGCTTTTTGATCGTACTTACAAAGCAGAAAGAAAGAAACAAGTGTATTAATGATCTTACAAACCAAGATCAATATACATAAACAAGATTCAAACCAGAACTTCAAGTATCAACAATGGTGGAGTGATCAATGTGAGAGAGATAACAAACTAACAGAACGAATGAATAAACAAACAATGAAAGCGATGAATATACACTAAGCTAGCTAGGGTTGAGACGATTTCCATAAACTTGTCACATTTAGTCCTTCAACTCTCAGCACCTGCACAAACTTAAACCAAAATATATACAAAAGGAAAAACAAATGAAATAATTACCTTTCTTACCCTTTAAGATTGGCACAATATCAAAATATAACTTATACTTTTAATAGTTATTCAACGGAAAGGGGTGGGTTTTCATGTATATTGAGACTATTACATTTACTTGGAGCAATGGTCAATGGTCAATGGTCAATGGTCAATGGTTACTGTATATCAAGACTATTCCACTTGGGTGGGTTTGTGACGTTGACTTTCTAAAATATCATATTTGTATGTCAATGGTCAAAAATTGACTTTCTAAAGATGGATCATACTACAAAACATTATTAGCCCAGGCTTTCTAGGTCTAGAGAATTATTACAAGTAAAATTTTCGTACTTATGTCATCTAATATCAAGAATGTTAGATCAAACACTTCAGAATATCTTAACATATAATATAAAAAGAAAAGTGACATTCTAATGTAAGCATATTAGATCACATCAACAAAAATACTTGTTGCAGCCGAATACGAAATGTAGCAAGGTTCTTAACTTTGCAGGTGCTACAGACACTCGGACAGAACAAAAAAATTATAACGACACAATGTAATCTCAATCTTAAACCACTTATCCAATGTTTCAGGTCCGGTTTCCTTCAACACCTCCCTTCATCACAACATATTTTTTATGTTCTTATCGTATTTGAACTTCCATGCATTTGACTCGTTTGAAGCCGAGAACTTAGTGTTTACATCTATGGAAAGACGGATTACACCTTTTTGGGGTTAAAGGGAGTGAAAAGTCAAGGGTTCTCCTATATACTCATCCTTCCCGACTTGTGAAACACCTGCTGGACAAGTAAAGTTGCTGACTGCAACCTGTATAAGGCCCTATTAATCGTGTCTATTGGCATAACGTAGTATTCCACCCCTGCTTGGAGATTTGTACCATAGGCATCGAGCACAGACCAGGATCCGAGTTGGCTGACCTGGAAAAGAGGATGAATGCTAGTATGAATAATTTCATTTTGTTGGAGTTTCTAAATGTCACTATGAGTTATGAGAGTGACAAAACAAGGACACGGATAAGTTATGATATTAACTTATTATGACATGTATATCAACTCACTACTTTAAGGTGTGTTTCGCGAGGTTGTGAAAATGAGAGTTTTCGATAAACATGCCCTGATCTTAACTCTTTTTTAGGAAATAGTCAATATTGTTAGAGGTGTGTTTTTTGGGGCACAAAAGTGAAGTCTTTTGTGTGCGTGGTTAAGCAGCACGTCCATTGAAACATGTTTCCAAAGATTACATAGCTCAATCTTTTTTATGTGAAATTTCTCATAGTTATAAACTTAAAACTTTATGTTATAGATACGTGTTGGAGCTGAGTTCGAGTCACCTTGTTAGGGCTTAAAAGTAAAGTAAATTACATAGATGATCCATACATGTGATAAAAACTAGAGTTAATCACATAGTCGATCCTATAAATTACCAATCTCGCGTCGCTACCAAAAAAGTTGCAAAGTGTGGAAAACAATCACAAACTTATGTACTATCTTGCTTATGGGTATGAGTAATTTTTAGTATCACAACTATAAATCACGTTTTAACATTTTACCATGTGTGTTGCCGGTTTGCACAGTGGTCTTTGGGTGGGATATATTTTTGGTAGCTCGAACTACATGTGTTTCTTAAGTATTGAGCTTTTGAAAGTTTTGGAGGTTAACAAGTCCGGTCTTGAGATGTTTGGCTCTAAAAATTGAGTTAGGGAACCGGTACCTCTTTTGTATGGGTGATGTCGGAGATTGGTAAAATTAGTTGATCGAGGAAGTTTGTGAGCGAATTAAACAAATCACCCGAGATAAGTTCAAAAACACGGGTCCAACAATTCACGAAAAGCCTAGATAACATGTGATTGTTGGTGTTTAAAGATAAGACAATATCAATTGATTTGCTTACAACTGTGTTGTGTTCAACAAGACATTCTCCATGAACGTATAGCTCATTTCATTTTCTCAGTAACATGGTCCTATTAGAATCTAAAAATCTGCTATCAAAATGGATTGTCGTGTTTATATTTTTAGAAACCGAAATTGGTAAGAAAATTTGGTGACGAAGAACATACCGGGTTTGCCTATATGTCATGCTAATCAAGTCACACATAAGCTTGTACCGTTTGTTATATAACATATACAAGCATTTCATATAATTTTAAATAATTGACTTTATTGCTTTGCGACTTGCCAAGCTGTAACAAAAGCTTTAATAGTTTGTCCCACATCGGTAGATGAGCAAACTTGTGATGCGTTTATAAATAAAAGTATGAAATGTATTCGGAGTTCTATTTATTTGTTATGTATATGGGTGTGTCTTCGTTGCATAGTAACGTGGACATTACTCGCACCACTCCCATAAGTATATGCGTGACAAGTAAAGCAACTTTTTTATTGATGATTTATCCTATTTTTATTACTACCTCCGTCTCATAATAAGTGTCCACTTTTACTTTTTTTGGTCTTTCTTATTCAACTTTGACTATAAATGTTTTCGTTTGTGTTATATAATATATTTATGCATTTAGATTTAAATGCATTTTCATTAAAGATATTTTTCAACCGATATTATATAACATAAATGAATATATTTAAGATCAAAACTGGATACGAAAGAACGAAAAAAGTCAAAGTGGACACTTATTATAAGAGTGGGGAGTAGTTTTAAGGCAATGTATTCACTGGTAATAACTTGTAGCGTTAAAAATATTACATACTATGATAGAAACATAAGATTACGAGTAGATCGTAATAAGCTGTCGATTTTGGTAGTTAAAACTTATTTACATGCGTATCTTTTATCGGCACGAGTTGGCGACAAGAGATGTAGACAAGGATGTCTGGCATGAGATTAGAAACCTTAAGAAATGTCTCGTGACGATGTTTCGGAAATAAGAAAGATATATTATATATATCTTTCTTGAGACCGTCAAAGGATCTTCTAAAGAAAAGAGACATTGATGCTTGAGTGCATTCTTTTGCCTCGATATATTACGCAATAGGCTCCCGTTAATCTTGGTAATATAAGAAGCATCATGATACGACCCTCTCGAGTAGTATCGGGATAAGGCACCACTATAGCGTGTGTTGACTCCTTAAGAACTTGAGATGAGAAGACTAGACATTGTTTTTCTTTAAACTTTGATTGATTCCTTTTATTAAGAATTACAAAATCTTAAATAGACTCTTATGAGATAACTCTCATAAACACAAAGACTTATCATAAAACATGATAAACACTTTCCTAAACATATATCCTAAATAAAGATAATTATGATGGTTATCCTAACCGATCATATACTTCCTATCCACGGGTGTAACATT
Source organism: Glebionis coronaria (assembly GCA_025667525.1). Lineage (NCBI taxonomy): Eukaryota > Viridiplantae > Streptophyta > Magnoliopsida > Asterales > Asteraceae > Glebionis > Glebionis coronaria. Next base: position 2,870,171 of record CM046874.1, read on the forward strand.
CCTCACTCCTTCGAATTCACCTTGTACTCAAGGTGACGTCTTGAAAAACTTGTGATTCCGGGATCCCAAAGTCTTCGTCGCATTCCTCTTTTGTGCTTCAAGTTGATAACCCTAAATGACTATATCTTCACTTGCATATCACAATCGTCATTAAAAATAGTGGACCCACTATCCTTTCATGCTAAGCTCAAAATCGATTGATGATGAGTACCAGATGCCTTTGCCACCGAGCTAGCTGATGTTCCCTTTTTTGTTACCACCGAAGATCTAACCTTGATATCCTAAGGATTAGCAATTACAGAATTTGCTTTCGAGCTAAAACACAACCTCGAAACACCATCACTTTGAAGATGCACAATTTAACACCCCCAAATTTACACGCAGCGGAATACATCTTTGGGTGCTAAACAATGATACAACAACACATAATTTATAAAGAACGACTCGAAAAGAGACGTTTTAGATTTATCGTTCCTAAAACATTTGTCAGAGTAGCGTAGTCCCAAGTAATCGTTACCAAAAGATAAGTTAAAACAACATATTGGTTTGTTTTAAAAATGGAACGATAAATAAATCAAAGAGTTTGAACAACAAAAGCAGTGCACAACTTCATTCCCGTGACCTCCAAGCTTCCACTTCTTGATTACCTGAAATACATGTGAGTAAAACAATCAGCAAAAATGCCGAGTGAATCTATAGGTTTATGAAATCAATTTGAACACAAGCAAAGATTATAAATTTGTGGCATGCTTATAAGCATCAAATAATAATTTGCATCAACAATGATAATTGTATATAGCATAAATTGCAATAAGCTCATGGAACCGAGCCCTTAGACACTCCCATATCAGTCTAATAAGACGAGAGATTTATTAATTGTCGGTTACCTCCAGATTATTGGTACATTGCCGTATACCTGACTTCTCAATACAATATGTTCAAACAGTGTGGAGGTCGGGCCTAAGCTTCTATGACAAGTCCACAAAAACTGAACCGGGGCGGCTTCCCCCATAGATCTATTAATTGTACTAGCGGTTAACCCATCATAGGTTAATTAACGGTCCATAATTGAGGTTTTAACAAAGGCAATCACTTAATGCAATTTAAAGGCAACCACGGGTCCATTCATAGAGGGACAAAGCATACCATAAAAATCTTGTGTTCTAAGTTTATAAAACATGTATTCCCCCTCGCGGGTTTAAAATCATTTAATAACTAGTATAAAGCGAGGCTATAGACTCACCTTAGCCAATAGTGGTAATGAGACGATCGCCGACGATAGATTATGCCTTTCAAACACGAGAACCGCAACCTATCAAATGAGGTGCGTTCATTAATAATAGACTCGAGAAATAAACCATACATAAGAATATAAAACTCGACTCATAAAATCACGACAAACTCGAGAGAAAACGAATCAATTGATACTATTACACTCTCCTATATGTTCATTTTATTATTCTATGTCTTTAATAAAAATCTGCCGGAACATACCGAATGTCCAAGCCGTTTTCCCATACTTAGACATATCAACTTTTTATGATACTACTCAGAGAACTTACTTACTATATGTATAAAGTCCTCCCAAGAGCCCATCAAAAGATTTTACTTTTAAAGTTCCATGCCCGACTCATCTTTGAATCACAAAATCCGGACAGTTTAGCGACCTTGACTTACGAAACCATTTTGACCATTCTAAACAACTCCATTTATAAAACCGCCAATTGATTCTAAAAATAGACTCAAAATGCTAAACTTGGAGCCTGAGAACAGCCCTTGAATCATTTTGAAACTCATTTTATAGTCCCCGAGATTCGATCCAAATATCGACAATAATTTTCGGATTGTGTCGACACTCGTCTCCCAGTACACGAAAATCAAACTAGTGTATCTTCCACCTCGTTTGGAGTTGGAAGGCCTACTTTATATCGAATCGAAGCTAACGAAATTCTCTACAACATAATCCCATAATATCAACCTATTTTCAGACTTAAGATTTCCGAAAATGCCTCTAAACCTACTGCCCAAAATTGACTATTAAAATCTCTTGCAAAATCATGTTTTTGATCAATTCCAACAACTTTTGTCATCAACCTAAGCCCCTAATATCATCATAAACCATTCCTAACACTTGTATCATCATCAAAATCAAAAACCCAAAAATTAAAAATCAACTTTTTAACAAAAACATAACATGAAAATCTCTTGATCATCACTACTAACACATGCATACAACAAATTTGGATCAAACACAACCAACTTTTCTTGAAAAATTTATATGGTTGCATGTATGAAAAATTTATACCAAATTGTAGCCCTTTGAAAATGGAGGATGGGACTTGTTTTGATTTTGGATGGATCAAAGTTGATCATCAAAATTTTTGATGATTTGCTTGTGTTGTGGTGTAGGCTAAAAAGAAAGAGGAGGAAGAAGAATGGTGATTTTGTTTAATGAATTTTTTAAATGAAATGAGATAGTGGAAAAAATTTATATAGTGTAAGGTTAGGGTAGTTTTTGCCAATTTGTGATAGTTTTGGTCCAAAATAGAATAAAATAGTTTAAAGGGTAGAAAATATAAATTGTAATTTTTGAAATACGAGACTCGGGTTTCGTAAAAAAAAAATACTTTTCAAAAGTTTAAACGCATACGAAAAATAATAATATAATGACTCGATACGTAATTAAAATGATATCGTCGAAAATATTAAATATCGAAACGATCGATAATAAAATATAAAATTTTAGGCATCCGTCGGTATCGCGATCACTAGTAGTCCTCGTTACTCGTCAAAATATTAAAATATAATATTTAATATCGGTTTCAACTTAAACCGTTAAACATAATAATATTTAACGTTATAAAATACTTCAAAATAATTGAAAATAGAATTAAATTATGACCTTATTTTTACGGGTTTTACATCCTCACCACCTTAAGGGAGCGAAGTCCCGGCGCTCAACTCGCCTCATACACGAGTTGTTCACTACCCGGAAGGATGAGGGCATTCCTTATAAAGAGTTCTTCACGTTCCCACGTGAATCTCGATCCACGATCTCCACTGGTTCTTTTACAAAACATAACTTGTCGTTAAGTTGTATCTCACCAAAAAGGAATAAATAAATCCTTATCCACCAGTCACCCGTCAAGTTCGACATATGAAAATTTTATGAATCACACGAAGCTCATTCGACAATAAGAATAGGTGACAGGATTTTCGGGTAAGTCCAGTTAAGAGGAAGGTTGCAAACTAAAGGATATCCATCGGCCGGATAGCCATGGACACACATCAAAAGAACTAACAAGAAAAACATTTTCGTCATCGGAGTGTGCTCACACGCGGGTCCTCACTCAAAAGATAATACAAAGACACCATCTCACTTTCGCCAACGCGCATTAAAGTCTCAATAAATATCGTCGTTGAAAGTCAAAAAAAAAAAATATTACATAATATGTGTTCTACATGATCGGACTTCATCGGATGATGCCGCCTCAAGTTCTCACAACTTACGATCATTTGACTAGATCACACACCATATAAGTACATAAAAGAAAAGGTCGAACATAAACATCGATTATAGATCTCCATCGTTAATCATCGAGAAAACCTTGAACGAACCCTTGATAATAACTATTTGATCTCCAGAGTCTTTCCACTTGCGGTGTCGGCTTCAACATACTCCTCGAGGTTGCAACGAATTTATTAACTCCATTCATTAAGAGATTTGGTCTTCAATCATTCCATAAGTACACACATAAATCCTGGTGACACTTATCGTTTCTTCTTATACACCGCTTCCCGAGATTCATTTTAACTCAGAATAAATAATGATCTTCAATACGAGGAACAGAACGAGATAAAAATAAACTCAATAAACGCATGAACGGACAAGATGTGGTAAAATGATTTAAGGTTGACGATCGACGAGGGATCTCGAATCACGTAACCGTAAAACATAATAATTCATAATACTAGAAAAATGAGAGCGAAGAATAAATTAAATATTAACATTAAAATAACTTTTGTCACAATTATCCGTCCCGGATTTGGTATTACATTAAAACTCAGTTGAAGTACCTTCTTGATAAAGATGATATATTAAAAATAGAAGTTAAATAGCTTCATAATTTTTTTTTGTTGTCTTAAGAAACTTTGAAAGAATGACATGAATTTTATAAATTAAACTCATATTGTTGGTTACAATTAGAAGACATAATTTCCAAATTAAATTATTATTAGGAATATAAATTAAACCGGTAATTTCATTACATTAAAAGTAAAGTATGATAAGTCAATTAGTTCAAAAGGTAGAACATAATTTTATTTTTAACATTAGTTTTAGTTATACAAAATATAATGTATAAATTTGACCTTTTACTTGTAATGGTTATTTCGATAATTGAAAATCATTTGAAAATGTAGACAAGTTCCATAAAAAATTTTTAATACCTTGTAGGAATACATAAAGGTGTTTATCATTCCAAAATAAATATGGGTTACATTCGGGTTTCGAAATGTGACAAGATAACAAACGAATACGAATGGAAATAATAGTCAACAATTAGTACGAAATCAATGGTACAAAAGGGGACGAAGCAAATGTCGTATAAATTCTTAAAGAGAATAATAAAATAAAGGCGTTGATGGTAAGACGATAAGAAATAATAGATTAAACAAGTTGTCAAATTTGGTTAGTGCGGTTTATGATTCACCAATATCAGCTCGTTAACTTAGCGGTGGTCGTTACACGATCGGAAATAAGATCCATTCAAAAATTTAAAAAAAAAAAAAGAAATTCCTAATAATCACTTGTAATTAAAATAAATCAAATGAACGATGTTAGTGTTTAAAGAGAGAGGTCAAAGCACGGTTCACAAGAGTGGGTTTCGAGACAAACGAGAGTGACGGACGTCATCCCGGATATACAGAAATCACTCTAGTGATAATTCATTATTCACGTGCGGAGACATTCCAAAGATCTACCCAGTCGCATAAAGAAGATTGGACGAGAAGGAAGGATAAAACATCGAGACTTTCAAGTCATTTATCAACAGTCAGTAATTAAACCAACGATCAAAAGAAATCATTTATAAGACAAAATGAAGTAACAAGTGAAAAAGCGATCGTCGAGTAAAAACGTATTCGTAAGCGCGTAATTCGTTTAAGAAAAGGTAAGAAAACGTATGTGGATGCATAGAAATTGCGCCACTTGCATAAATTATAAAGGTTTTCAAAACTTCTTTTCACTTTATTTCATTTTATTTATCTTTATCATAAATACAAGTAAAAAGTTCTTTATTATCAAGATTTTTAAGTTGACTACTATTCAGCCTAGCATGGCTCCTTCTAAATTAGACATAGGTGATCAGGCCATGTATAATTTAGAGCTAGCAATGCAGTGCTCCTTTTCGTCGAAAAGTATTACGTTTCTTATGTTTATATATAAACCATGCCATCTGTAAAATGGAATTTAAAAATAGTTTATAAATTTACAGGATACAAGTAATTTGTGAGATACTTAATAAGCAACTTTTAATCTTACGAAAATTATTTTATAAGACCAAAGTAAAAATAATCGTAAAACAATATCAGATTTATTTATAATATGACATTATGACAACGTATAAAGTAGTCAAAGTTTTGCAAAAAGTAGCAAATAGTAGCTCATAAAACAATCAATGAAATGGTTACAAGTTGTTAATGTTTCAAAAGGTTATAAGGTTTAGACGAAAACGTCATGAGATACGCGATAAGAATGTTAACGAAGAATGTGAAGGCAAAACTTCAAAACTCAACTCAAGTCAGTGGAAGGTTAGAAGAAAACGAAAATAAAATAACATCGAATGACAAATGAGTCATATATATAAAAAGAATAAATCAATCCATATGTGTATTCTTTGTAAGATACTCGACACAACATACTTTTAAGAAAGTATGTTATTCGTTTTTAAATTACACCATTAATCTGGTAATAGCTAATCCTGTAATGTTTCTATTTTTAAACATTTTCATATTAAACTAGTATTAGTTATTTGTAAAATAATATTCGTTAAAATTTTACGATCTCAAATGAACTCAAAACTTCTTAGAAACGTTTAAAACCCATGTTCCGAATTTTCTATCAGATTTGACTTTTAAATATGAGCCGATAAACGACATCTCCAAGACTCGGAGTCTAAAGCATTTTGATGCAAAACGACGTTTCAGACGACTTTCTAGTTTTACCCGAGACCTGAAAACCAATGTAAAATGACCAAAATACCCCTGCAAGTTCTGTACAGGTTTGACTATTTTATTTTAAAAACACAGGTTTTACTTTTATGTTTTGACCTGTTTGTACTGCCCCTGCAGTTTCTCCATTAAATATATTTTTCGACACTTTCTAACGGCTCAAAATATATATATATACACACATGTCTTGTGGATTTTACAATAATGAAAAGTAAATCTCATAATGAGCATCAAATAAAATATAGCATAATGAATGACAGAAAATGCTTCAAGGTATTCAACACGAAATTTAGGAAGCAAGACGGTGAAAGACGTTCGTAATTTAGATTTCAAAATGCAATGTAGGCAGATCTCCTTGGTGCCACGATTGTCCAAAAACACAAAACATAACAAGAAAAGAATGGAACATTAACATGCTACACTCCGGGAGCGAGAAGGTTAATGAAAAACAAATGATATAATTTTATATAAGTAAAATCGTATCCCAATCTAGCGCCATAATCTAGACGATGATTTATAAAATGACGATGACGTTACCGAGATATAAGCGAACAATACACTTCGGAGTCGATACATATAAATGTCAATAAGTTAAATCTTCGCATGTCGTGTAAAACGATAATAAAAATCAACAAAATATTATGAAAAACCATGAGATTATTCAACACGATTTTAAGAAATGTTTCAAAATGTGTGACTCACACAATAGCGGTTAGTCTATTCCAAAGACACATTGAGCTACACAATGGTCTAGAAATTACGTTTCAAGACGTCTAAACACAAACAGCCGGAAGACGATTTGAATATCTATATAGATATCTCAAAGGGTTAAGCAATGAAGGTAACGCGCGCAGATGAAGGTATGTAAGGTCATAATATAAAATTTTTGCAATAAAAGCAATTTAAATACTTCAAAAATAAATACAGAAAGATCTTAAAAATTTATTGTATTTATTTAAGTTAATCATTAATAAATGATAAACTTTTATCGAAAAGTTTAACGACATAAATATATATCGATAAAGGGATCCTAGATATAAATATATATCAATAAAGGGATCATAGTGTTTATTTATAAATACTTGGCAATAAAAGGATACGTAATAACGTATACTAAAGTTGTAATCCCAGAAGTAGCTTGAACCTGAAGTCACGCGAAATCATGTGCACCGACTCTTTGAAAAATAAAACCGACAGTTATAGTTTAGGTTTTTAGAAAAAGACCTAGTTCTCTATAACTCATGGCTCTGGTACCAATCTTTAACACCCCCAAATTTACACGCAGCGGAATACATCTTTGGGTGCTAAACAATGATACAACAACACATAATTTATAAAGAACGACTCGAAAAGAGACGTTTTAGATTTATCGTTCCTAAAACATTTGTCAGAGTAGCGTAGTCCCAAGTAATCGTTACCAAAAGATAAGTTAAAACAACATATTGGTTTGTTTTAAAAATGGAACGATAAATAAATCAAAGAGTTTGAACAACAAAAGCAGTGCACAACTTCATTCCCGTGACCTCCAAGCTTCCACTTCTTGATTACCTGAAATACATGTGAGTAAAACAATCAGCAAAAATGCCGAGTGAATCTATAGGTTTATGAAATCAATTTGAACACAAGCAAAGATTATAAATTTGTGGCATGCTTATAAGCATCAAATAATAATTTGCATCAACAATGATAATTGTATATAGCATAAATTGCAATAAGCTCATGGAACCGAGCCCTTAGACACTCCCATATCAGTCTAATAAGACGAGAGATTTATTAATTGTCGGTTACCTCCAGATTATTGGTACATTGCCGTATACCTGACTTCTCAATACAATATGTTCAAACAGTGTGGAGGTCGGGCCTAAGCTTCTATGACAAGTCCACAAAAACTGAACCGGGGCGGCTTCCCCCATAGATCTATTAATTGTACTAGCGGTTAACCCATCATAGGTTAATTAACGGTCCATAATTGAGGTTTTAACAAAGGCAATCACTTAATGCAATTTAAAGGCAACCACGGGTCCATTCATAGAGGGACAAAGCATACCATAAAAATCTTGTGTTCTAAGTTTATAAAACATGTATTCCCCCTCGCGGGTTTAAAATCATTTAATAACTAGTATAAAGCGAGGCTATAGACTCACCTTAGCCAATAGTGGTAATGAGACGATCGCCGACGATAGATGATGCCTTTCAAACACGAGAACCGCAACCTATCAAATGAGGTGCGTTCATTAATAATAGACTCGAGAAATAAACCATACATAAGAATATAAAACTCGACTCATAAAATCACGACAAACTCGAGAGAAAACGATACAAGTGATACTATTACACTCTCCTATATGTTCATTTTATTATTCTATGTCTTTAATAAAAATCTGCCGGAACATACCGAATGTCCAAGCCGTTTTCTCATACTTAGACATATCAACTTTTTATGATACTACTCAGAGAACTTACTTACTATATGTATAAAGTCCTCCCAAGAGCCCATCAAAAGTTTTTACTTTTAAAGTTCCCTGCCCGACTCATCTTTGAATCACAAAATCCGGACAGTTTAGCGACCTTGACTTACGAAACCATTTTGACCATTCTAAACAACTCCATTTATAAAACCGCCAATTGATTCTAAAAATAGACTCAAAATGCTAAACTTGGAGCCTGAGAACAGCCCTTGAATCATTTTGAAACTCATTTTATAGTCCCCGAGATTCGATCCAAATATCGACAACAATTTTCGGATTGTGTCGACACTCGTCTCCCAGTACACGAAAATCAAACTAGTGTATCTTCCACCTCGTTTGGAGTTGGAAGGCCTACTTTATATCGAATCGAAGCTAACGAAATTCTTTACAACATAATCCCATAATATCAACCTATTTTCAGACTTAAGATTTCCGAAAATGCCTCTAAACCTACTGCCCAAAATTGCCTATTAAAATCTCTTGCAAAATCATGTTTTTGATCAATTCCAACAACTTTTGTCATCAACCTAAGCCCCTAATATCATCATAAACCATTCCTAACACTTGTATCATCATCAAAATCAAAAACCCAAAAATTAAAAATCAACTTTTTAACAAAAACATAACATGAAAATCTCTTGATCATCACTACTAACACATGCATAAAACAAATTTGGATCAAACACAACCAACTTTTCTTGAAAAATTTATATGGTTGCATGTATGAAAATTTTATACCAAATTGTAGCCCTTTGAAAATGGAGGATGGGACTTGTTTTGATTTTGGATGGATCAAAGTTGATCATCAAAATTTTTGATGATTTGCTTGTGTTGTGGTGTAGGCTAAAAAGAAAGAGGAGGAAGAAGAATGGTGATTTTGTTTAATGAATTTTTTAAATGAAATGAGATAGTGGAAAAAATTTATATAGTGTAAGGTTAGGGTAGTTTTTGCCAATTTGTGATAGTTTTGGTCCAAAATAGAATAAAATAGTTTAAAAGGGTAGAAAATGTAAATTGTAATTTTTGAAATATTTACGAGACTCGGGTTTCGTAAAAAAAAATACTTTTCAAAAGTTTAAACGCATACGAAAAATAATAATATAATGACTCGATACGTAATTAAAATGATATCGTCGAAAATATTAAATATCGAAACGATCGATAATAAAATATAAAATTTTAGGCATCCGTCGGTATCGCGATCACTAGTAGTCCTCGTTACTCGTCAAAATATTAAAATATAATATTTAATATCGGTTTCAACTTAAACCGTTAAACATAATAATATTTAACGTTATAAAATACTTCAAAATAATTGAAAATAGAATTAAATTATGACCTTATTTTTACGGGTTTTACACACAACCTCGACGGATTGGTGAACAATTGCCTTATGATCAACATCGCTCATTGTTCTTTCCACGATGGAATCATCTCCCGACCCGAATTTAAGATCTAACTTGTGCGCCTCACGAACGGTAGTTTCCTCCAAACAGGCCTCCATGATACGTGCTAAGTAAAAGGCTTCACCTAAAGTTGTTGGTTTCGAGTACGATAGCAATAGTTCTAGTTGTAGCTTCAATTTAAGTCCGGAAATATAAAATGAGGCAAACAAACTTTCAGACATACCCGTTACTCGACTTATAAGATCCTTAAACTCATCTTGATATTCAACTACGATACCATTTGCAAGAGTCTAGATAGAGCATCTTTTGCGGCCCAATCGCTGCTACTCGTTTCCATGAACAATAACTCAAAAAATAAAAAATAATTTTTTTTCGTGGATGAACAGTAACTTCGATCCGATGAACAGTACTCCGCGCGGTGAACAGTACTCGGTTAGATGAAGAGTACATCGGTGAACAGTACTCCCGATGAACAGTAACTCCTTATGAATTTTTTTTTATTTGGAACCCTAAATTAAAAACCCCCAACGAGTTGAGGGCTCTCAATAACATCACCAATTGATACGACCCTCTCGGGTAGTATCGGGATAAGGCACCACTATAGCGTGTGTTGGCTCCTTAAGAACTTGAGATGAGTAGACTATAAATTGTTTTTCTTTAAACTTTGATTGATATCTTTCATTAAGGATTACGAAACATTAAATAGACTCTTATGAGATAACTATCCTAAACACAAAAACTTATCCTAAAACATGATAAACATTTTCTTAAACATATATCCTAAATAAGATAATGTTGATGGTTATCCTAACCCATCATATACTTCCTATCTACGGGCGTAACACATCACGATATCTAATCAAGGATACAGTGGTTTCGTTAGTTCATGGTTTTGATTTTGAAAATGGGTGTGGCTTCCTTGCACGGGGAGGGGAAAACTTCCAAGTAGCGCCCGTCGTCAAATCCATTTTGACGAAGCGACTTTTTGATTGATGTTTGTGTTATTTTTATTAGTTTCAAGACGTTGTAAATATTGTTTATATTTCAATGGTAATAAAGTGTAATGTTAAACTATATTATGCATTTCGTTTAAAAGTTATTTTTTATTTTTTATTTTTAATATATAAAAAAAGACTCTTCTAAAAAATAAATGCTCAAAGTCCATCAGTGCCTGACAAACTGTTAGAGGATAAAAATTGGCCACAGTCTGACTTATGGGTTGGGTCCATTAGGGTTTTGTTATCATGTGTACTCTATATATTATGATGAAATAATACAATGCCAGACACGGTTTGCAATGTAGTCCTACGGGTTTATTCACCATTCTACATGGTATCAGACACCATTGTAGATGACACATTTCTAGTTCTATCGAAAAGCCTATAATCACATTACATCATAACTCACATACAAAATGATCTTATTCATGATGATGCAGCCACAACACATCTACCAACAAAAAAAATTAAATAAAATTATTCTCGATCTTCAAATCCGAGGAAGTTGTTGGATCTAGTAATGAAAAAGAATATCATATCCCCGATCTGAAATCGCAGCGGTCTCGGTTCCCTAAAGACCGAAACTGTTGGAAAGAATTAGGTTTCTTCGTAGTGAAATCAACTACGAACGTTTAAGGTGGGTGGTATAATGGTTTACTTTGCAAAAAGTATATATTGTTGATGTTGTCTCTGTGCAAAGAGGTGATGAATAATGTTATGGTAGTAATAGATGGTACTCGAAGAAAGAAGAAAAGAAGATTGACGAGAGAAACAGGGCATCTTACCATAAAGTACATGGTTTCTATAGTTATGGTTAAATATATTTTTTTTCTTTTCTTTTTATTACTTTGTAAGTAAAAAATAAAAAATAAAAAAAAATATGTTTTGGCATACGTGGTTATTCGTAAGAAGTCGGGGTACTTCGGTTATCCTTCGGATACTTTGATTGTCCGTAAAAATTCGGGGTACTTTGGTTATCCTTCGGATACTTTGCATATCCGTAAAAAATGGGGTACTTTGGTTATCCTTCGGATAATTTGGTTATCCGTAAAAAAAAAGTAGAATAGGGGATTCTTTGGGTTATCCCGTATTTATGTGGGTTTATTGTTTTATTTTGATTTCTGTTTCAGTCCGCGTTTTCGCGTTTTCGTCGCTCGGACTGCGGGGGAATGTTAGAGGATAAATATTGGCCTAAGCCCGACTCTTGGGTTGGGTCTATTAGGGTTTTGTTATCATGTGTACTCTATATATTATGATGAAATAATACAATGTCAGACACGGTTTGCAATGTAGTCCTACGGGTTTATTCACCATTCTACACTAAGAAACAAGTGTTGCTATAATGGTGATACTTCCACAATACCTTGCCAAGGTCTGATAAAAGTTGCAATAGTTTATCCCACATAGGTGGCTGAGTGAACTTGTCATGTGTATATAAGCAAGACTTTGAGGACTTATAATAGTTGACTTTTAAATGCTACAAAAATTGGTTGTGTCACGTTTGAGCATTTTTTTGGCATCTTATGGCCACTTTGTTTTTCAAGTATTACTTTGATCGATCAAGTTATAATCAAACGTGGATCATAACCATCAGAAGTATTGCATGTACATCCTATTCATTTTCGCGTAACAGATTTGATCCTCATACCTAGACGGTCGGTCACCATGAGCATTATTATGACTGAAAAAGAGTTGCGTTTTTTGCTTTGAGAATCCTACGAGGCCACAACATTTTGTTCTTTCAATCATAATATCGAGTCTATCTATATCTCGCACAATTCAGATCAAGCACAAGCGAATAAAAGAGCTACATAATAAGTTTGTAAGTTTGTATTGTTTGTTGTATAAGATATAGGGCTGTAAATATATCCAACTTTACACTTTTTTTTTCTGTGTAGTCTACTTTTTTTTGTTATATACTATTGAACTTTTGAATTTCGGTTATATTGTGTATTAGTGAGTTGTTTAACCTGGTAGAGCGGGATAAACTAACGATCGTTACTTTTTATAGCAATGTTAGTCCTATGTACTAACGACAGTTTGTATTTCAATTTTTAAAATGTTTTAAAAATTATTTTTTTGTAAAAATTGAAAAAATCATTTTTTTTCTAAAAAATTTGATTTTTTTTTCTTTTATGAACTTCCGAAAAAAAAGGATTTTTTTTCACTTTCGAAAAATATTGATTCTTTTTTCCATTATAGATTTTTTTTAAAATACGAAGAAGTACGTAAAAATATTTAAAATTTACTTTAAATTATTTAGAAAAACGATTTTGTTTTAGAAAAAATTTAAAACATTTTTTATTCAGACAATAAAAATTTTATAAAATTAAATTTTTTTAACTTTAAATTACTTTTGGAAAAAAAATGATTTTTTTTTCAGAAAAAAATTAAAACATTTATTTTCGGAAAATTAAAGTTTTATTTTTAAACTTTTTCTAAAAAATGATTTTTAAATTTTTTTTCAAAAAAAGTTCAAATTTACTTTTTAAAAATCTGTTTTTAAGTCGAAATTACAAACGTTCGCTAGTATAAGGACTAACATTGCAATAACCAATTAACGCTCGTTAGTTTAACCTGCTCCACCAGGTTAAATAAGTCACCAACACACAACATAATCGAAATTCAAAAGTTTAATACTATAATAACAAAAAAAAGTAGAATACATAGAAAAATAGAATGTGTAAAATTAGATACATTTTTAAATGATTAACCCTATCATATACAAGCATTTAGTATAATTTTAGATATTTGATATTGTTGGACTGTTGGTTCCTGACTTACCAAGCTTTAACAAGAGTTTCAATGATTTATCCAACATTGTTGAACAAGCTTGTGATGATTTATAAAAAAAAAAGTATGAAAGCTATTATCACCTTCCTTTAACTGTTACAAAAATGGTTGTGTCTTGGTTTCATGATAAGGCTTATCTTATTAGATTCTAAGACACAAATTTGCGTAACATTTAAATCAAAATTTCGATTTTTGTTTATCTTTTCTACTTTTAATAAAAAAAAAATAATTAAAAAATTCAAATCCCACGGCGCGAGCCACGATATGGTTCTCGCGTCGTAGGTTCGCGTTATGGCTATCGTTTACTGATGGGTACAGCGCCAGAGGGTATAACGCAGCTTAGGGTATGGTGGGTGGTGCTATAGGTCTCGCGTTATGGCCATGGTTTGAGCCATGGTCTTCCACACCCTGGGCTCTAAGACCGTGTTTACGGTGGTGATAAATTATATCGTTAAACAATATTATATATTAAATTTTTTCATTGTTGATTATTTATTTATATTCTTTTTAAGATGGTGTTTTGAGTGGTAATAAAGTGTGGTAGTCAATTTTGTTATTTGAAACTTACTTACACGCGTAACCTTATTTCAGCACGAGTTAGCGACAAGATCTGTGGACGAGGATGACTGGGATGAGGTTAAAGAAATGTCATATTATGATGTTTAAGTAACATGAAAGAGATCTCATCTTTTTGAAACCGTCATGGGATCGTTATAATTAACAAAGAGACATTGTATGGTCTAACAGATTTTGCTCAACAGGCTCTCTTCATCAATCTTGGTGAAGGTGAATTGAAGAAGAGTGGAGCCAACACAACGCCAAGAAGTCAATTGATACAAGTGAAAAACGGTTTTGTTCAAGACGGAAAATTAGTTTTAAGAAATTTCTTGTGATGATGTTTCGGAAACAAGGAAGAGATGTTATCTTTCCTGAAATGAGTAACGCGAACATCACAAAATCACATTAATGATGGTTGATGCACTTGGTATAATATTGCATATGTTGGTGTGTTTCGTGAGGTTGCGAAAATGAGAGCTTTCGATCATAAACATGCCCCGGGTTCGATCTTAACTTCTTATTTGAAAACAGTCAATATTGTTAGAGGTATGTTTTTTTAGGACACATAAGTGAAGTCTTTTGTGTGCGTGGTTAAGCAGTTTCTACACGTCCATTAAAACAAGTTTCCAAAGATTACATATCTCAATCTTTTTAATGTGGAATTTCTCATAGTTATAAACTTAAACTTTATGTAATAGATATGGATTAGACGTGTTCGAGCTGAGTTCGAGTCACCTTGTTCGGGCTTAAAAGTAAAGTAAATTACATAGATGATCCATACATGTAATAAAAGCTCTAAGGGTTGTTTGATCCAAGATTTTAAAATTATGGAATTCTAAATTATAATATATTAAAATTTCTCAGAATTTAAAATCTCAACGCGTGTTTGGTTGGCAGAAATTTATAATATTTTGAAATTTTGATTTTGAGTTGAATCAATTAACGAATAAGTATATTTTATATGAATTTTTAATTTAAAAGAGGAAAAATCGAAGTTACACTTTTTATATAAATTTTATAAAAATTAAAAAAAAATTCATAAAAAATTTATAAATTTTGTAAAAAAGTTATATAAATTTTATAAAAAACCTATTTAAATTTTGTAAAAAATTTATATTAATTGTATAAAAAAATTATACAAAGTTTTATAAATATTTATAAAAATTTTATATAAATTTTATAAAAATTTATTTAAATCTTCTAAAAAGTTATATAAATTTTATAGAAAATTCATTAATTTATATAAATTATATTAAAAAATTCATTAAGTTTATAATAAGATTATATAAATATTATAAAAATCAATAAATTTTTTAAACAATTTATATATTTTTTTAAAAAAAAATTCTATAAGTTTTATTAATTTGAAATAAATTTTATATAAAAATAATTTTATATAAACTTTTAAATTTTATAAGTTTTTATATAAACATAAAACCCGAATAATAACGACTAGAAAAAAAATTTATAAAAAATAATTTTCAAGTAAATTAGAATTCCTCACATTTTGGAGTGATTCTAATATCTTTCATTTTAAGAATTCAAAGAATTTTAAATTTCTTTGTTGCAAGTACCAAACACAATATTTGAAGGATATTAAAATATAAATATTTAAAATCCTTCAATATCCTTCAATCAAACGACACAGTTTTACATGTTGACTTGCCGAGCTTTAACAAAAGCTCTAAGTTCATCCCACATCGGTGAGTGAGCACACTTATGATGTGCTTATAAATAAAAGTATGAAAGCTATATATTCACAAGTTTTTCTTGTTTTTCTTTAATTGTCACGTAAATGGTGTGTCTTTATTGCATGGTAAGAGCACAAGGAGTCATCACTCCAAGTGACCCTTTTTTGGGGTGTACGTCAGTGAAATTCACTCACTCACATGAAAAAATCAGAGGAATCATCACTCCAAGTGACTCTTTTTTATGGGTCCCACTTTTTTTATTATTTCTCACATTTTCAAATTAAATTAATTCATTTCATAAATAAAAATAAATATTACAATCCTAAAAAAATAGAAAAATACAACTTCGAATAAAAAAAACGAAAAAGTTACGAAAAAATTACGAAAAAAATACTAGTTGGAGGAGTCTTCGGAATCTTCAACGTCGCGGTATTGATTGGTATTCGGCATTTTTGCGCGTAGACGAGCTTTGATTTCTTCTTTTTTAAAGTTTATAAACGCGACCGATTCGGGATCCATGTTGGAGGTGTCATAGTTGAGAGCTTTCAACTCCTCCATTTCGACAATCGTGTCGTCTTTGCGTTGCGAAGACGCATACGCTTTTTGCGCGGCTTCCCGACGGAGACGAAGGTCATAGGTAACCGCGTCTTCAAATTAAGACGAGTTACTTCCTCCGGTACTTGCCGATGTTTTCGGAACGGCTTTCTTTCCCGGGCGGTTCTTTACCGGCGGGTGGAGGTCGTTGATCGCGTTGGAAAAGCTCGTCCGTGTTCATCGGCATCGAAAACGAACCGCCTTCCTCGTTCTCGGTCAAATCAACCGGGGCAACCTCGGGTGCGTCCCATTTCGGGGACTTCCTCAAAACATTCCATGCCTTTTCGTGATTAAACGAGGCATTTCTATTCTCGCCCGCCCCGAGCCCGTTCAATCACATCAACCTCGCTTTCGCCACTTTTTTTGTTCCGATGACATTCATTGTAGATGGCGTGCCACTTCATAATATTATGATGCATCGGATTCCACTTACCCGTAAGCATATCTTTGGTACGTTCTTGATGATTTCTTTCGTTAAACACCCGGGTAATCCGAATCCAAAGAGTGTCTCTTTTTTGGTGACGCCCAACTTTCGGATCTTCGGATGTCGCGATGTAACACTCGACAAGCAGGGCTTCTTCGTCCTTGGTCCACCGACCAAGACCTTCATTCGGAACGGGTTCTTTTGATTTTTTTTTGCGGGGTTTTTCTTTCGGCTTTTTTTTGTTGGTTCGGTTTCGGGTGGTGGAATTGAGCTTGTAGATTGGAGTGATAGGCGTCTTTGGGTGGTATAGGCTTGATATTCTTCTTGTTGCTTTTGTATAAAAGTTTGATATTCGGGAGTCATCGGACCGTGGGTAGGAAATCCGGGGAATTGCGAATTCGACGTAGTTCCGTCACCGGCACCCATGTTGGATTGAAGGAGGTGGGTGAATCCGAACCAATTTTCGCCGGCCATTGTGTGTTTGTGTTTGTGAACGAGAGAATGATTTGTGTTTGTGTGTAAAAAATGATATAGGAAATGTAGTATATATAGAGTTTAAAATTGAATTTTTTTTTAAATAATCTAGCCGTTGGGCATTTAATTTAAATTTTTTTTTTTAAATATTCTAGCCTTTGGGGCATTAAAAACAAAAAAAATCTTTTTTTTTCAAAAAAAAACGGCTAGTAGCCGTTGGTTTTTAAAAAAATTTCAAAAAAATAATTTTTTTTTTTTAAACACACACTCACGCCGAGTGGTTTAAACCACGCCAAGACCCAACGCCGTAGGTTTTTGATGATCGGGGAGTCATCGCGTGAGTCGCGCCATAGGTTTGGCACCCCACGGCGCCATGACTCCGGGCGCTCTAAGACAGTGTTTTCACTGGTAATAAAGTGTAACGGGGTTTCCCAAAGTTGGCGTATGATATATGTATACTTCACCTCCCCCTTGCTATGACGGTTGTTGTTGTTGTTTTGGAACCACGAGTAATAAATGATGAGGTAAAGTTTTAATTGTTAAAAGATTTTTGTGTGTTTTAGCATTGCATATGCTTTAACTTAAGCATGATAATGGTTAAAGAAGTATATCACGTGGGTTTGTACTCCAAAGAGGACTAAAGAAGTGTATCTTGTCAGGGTTATTTACTGCAGAGACCCTCTAGAGAGAGGGTTCTCTTGCAGTAACCCTTTTTAAATCAATTAACCAAACTAGCCCACTTCTCCGCGTTGAATTTGGCGCGGAGCAAGAACCGCACACGTGTCATGCTCTAAGTAAACCAACAAAAAAAAATATTAAAAACAAAGTTCTCCGCGCCTAGGTTGAAGCGGAGCAAAAACATTTATTGTTGGGTCAACTCAAAACTGACAAAGCTGTTGATTTTCTTTCCCCATAAAATGTCATTTATTGTCTCCGCGTCTCCTGTTATTTTAATGTCTCCGCGCCAATATTAAAGCGGACCAGGGGAAAAAACAAAGTATTTTGTTTCCCGATTAATATATTGACCTGATAGTAAAAGATTTGATTTTACCTCATAAATACGGTACATTTCTCTTCTTCAAACTCATTCTCAAAACTATCTTACTGCAATGTTTCTATGGATGATAAGGGCCATGATATACTTGGGTGAAAATGAGGATACATCTAGTATTTTAATAAAGATTCAGTAGCAGTTCGTAGTTCGCTTCATAAAGATTTAGTAGCTGTTTTTATTTTGAAGATTAAGTAGTAGTTCGCATGATAAAGAAGGTCGCAAGGTTTTGTAGTTGTTGTATTTTATTTTGAAGATTGAGTAGTAGTTCAAGATTAGTATTCTTCATCAGTATTAACTTAATATTCTCAAACATGGCAAATATTGTTCCCATACAGGTATGTTTTATTATTATTTTAACTTAAAATTGTTGTTAAAAACTTAAAATTGTTGTTAAAAATTGTTGTTAAAATTGTTGTTAAAAACTTAAAATTGTTGTTAATAATTTTAAATTGTTGTTAAAAATTTAAAATTGTTGTTAAAAACTTAAAATTGTTGTTATTATTTTAACTTAAAATTGTTGTTAAAAACTTAAAATAGTTGTTAAAAATTGTTGATAAAATTGTTGTTAAAAACTTAAAATTGTTGTTAATAATTTAAAAATGTTGTTAAAAATTTAAAATTATTTTAACTTATTTTATTTTTTTAATGTACGTGAGTATTAGTATTAATATTGTGTATTAATTTTTATTATTTTAGGATTATCCTGCGAAACTTACATGTAGAAGTAAGATATCCTTGATTGGCGACATTAGGAGTAAATTAGAAGACACTCCTAAAGAAGCTTTATTTAGGGCTTCTTGTTTAGGTTGGCTTTGGGATTTAGACTTTACTAGTGATGAAAATTGTGTATTGATACATTATTTAGGATGTTGTCAAGGATATAGTGAAGAAGAACATGACATAAATACCCGTTTCACTTACTATGTAAATGGGCATGAATTATATTTTGGGAGGGAGGAATTCTGTTTGGTCACCTCCTTGAAATTTGGTGTTGAATTTAAGGAGGAATTTACATCAGGCCCTATGCCGTTTAGGAGACGAGTATTTGGATCAAGGTATGATGGACGCGTGATACGCGCCGGGCAGTTGTTAGAAAAGATTTTAAGCGATTCTTTTTATGACTTGAATGACAACGATGCGGTTGGCTTGTGCTTATTAGCGTGTATGGACTTGATACTTTTAGGACATGAGATATCACATTGTGTCCCAGAATGGTACTTTAGGATAGTGGATAATAGGGAAGCGTTTAACATGTACCCATGGGGTTCGCATGTATGGCCCACTCTCTATTGGCAACTTAGGGATGCGGTAGGATGGCGTGTTCATCACTTTATAAATGACCTTCCAGAAGGGAGAGTGCATAGCTATACGCTAATTGGATTCACATGGGCATTCAAGGTATTTTTTTTTCTTTAGTAATATTAGTAAATTTAATGTAGAATAATTGTAACAATTATTATTTTTTGCAGACCTGGATATTAGAGTGCTTTAGATCAAAAAGTGTGCATTATTATAAATATGTACATAACCATCCAAGAGTGAATCGTTGGAGGCGTTTGAAAAGGTTTTATCGAAAGCAGCTTCTCGCTTTAATAAACGTAAGTAGTTATTAATTTTTTAATTATTTTCTATTTTTGAAATGTTTTATTACAACACTAATTACTTAAATAATTTTTAGGGACTTGAGCCTGTAAATATAACACCAGATGCCGTGGAGGCTCGGGCACGTTGGTGTATTGAAAGCAGGGCATATTTTGACGGTGAGATACATGTTCATCCGCCTATACCTCCTCGTGCTAATCCATACGTCCATGATGATCTTCCACAAGACGTATATCAGGTTTTGAGTGAACATACCAAACAGATAAAAGATGTGTTGGATTTTATGAAGGTGAATTTCGTGACCTAGTTTGTGTTATACTAGTTATTATAATAATACGTGTTTAGTAGTTTGTATAATTATTTTAAGCAGGAATTGAGGCGACCAGAAACTTGTCCAGCCCCGGTCAATCATGGTGTTAGTTCGTTGCTGAGTGGTGTGCCTCGTACGCATGTATAATTTATCCATTTATTTAAAGTGAAATTATATTATATTATTTAGTGTAAATTAAAATAAAATGAAAATGTTGAATTGCAGGACTTCATGGGTCCGTCTAGAAATTTTGATGACCCTCCGAGTAGTCATTTTTTCGACGGTGCTAGGTGGCCTTCACCTAATACGCCGGTTTATCCACAATCTTTCCGTAATAGTTCCCAAATGCCGACACACGGTCAACCAAGTAATATGAGGAACATGTCACCCCTCCCCACTCCACAAACTAACATGGGCCCACCACTAGGATTTGCTGTGAACAATCGTGAGTCGGTTTCTCGCATGGGCGAATGTGGTCCATCGAACACTCGTGCTGAACACGGTGTTGTATTTGTAAGTCTACCATTAATGTTTATGGTTTTTATAGTTGTATTCGCTATCTTTGTATATATTTAACCAATTGTGTATACTATTTTTAGGATGGCATGAATCGAGAAAAGAGAGAATGTCGACCTGGAAGACAAAAGCAAAGTCCATATGTTTCGTTGCCTCCAACGACGATATTAGTCCCGAAACGAGTTAGGAAGACCAAAACCAACCAACATTCACAGAACATATCTTCTTTGGATTTAGAAATGCCACCAGTCATCGTACTCGATAACGTGGATTTATCTAAGGTGATTATTATGATATTTGAATATTTTACTTATTTAAGTATATGTTAGATAATTACTCTTAAAATATGAATTTTCTTGTATAGGTTCGTCGAGGATTGTATGAGGACTTAATGACATTCTTACAAAGTCCTTATCGTATTTATTTGGACTGTCACATGAGGGGTTATGTTGTTGAACCAGAGTTTTGGTTGTCACTAGTTCCTGATCTGACTGGCACTCTCAGTGTTTCTTCATATATCCCATGGGAGAAACGGGGTTGGTTTACTGACGATGTAAGTTTATCAACTAAATTAATTTTGCCTATTTAGTTTAAATTGTATGAACATAGCTAAGTTATATTATTTAAATGCATAAACAGCAAATGAACGCATGGATAGAGTTGATAATTAGAACTAGGCCCCCCAATAGTATTTGGACAGTTGCAAAGGGAAAGACTACAACACTAGACCCACTGGAAAACAAGCACACTTTGGATTTCGATTACTTCATTAGAGGAACTATTGACGGCACGAGCCTGCCGTATCCTTCGTGGGATGATGTAGAATGGGTACGTATTAATTTTTACATGTTTATTGTGTTTAAAATATGTTATAATGCTTATTTATATAATTAAAATGATATCTGTAGGTTTTTTTGCCAATCATGCATGGCAATCATTGGGTCTCAGGTGTTATAAACCTAATTTTTTCAACTTTCACTATATATGACTCGAACAATTATCCGGAAAGAGGGCGGATGATTTTTAACAACTTAGACCATTGGACAACTACTTTGAATGAGTTTTTGAATTCATCTGGTCACTTTCGAAGAATAGGACGTGCTCCTTATCATTTCTTGTATAGTTACAACCCAGAAGGTGTCAACGTCCCACAACAGGAGAATGGTTACGACTGCGGCGTTATTACATGTTGGCTATTAGAGCAACTTATTCAAGGAAGATCGCCCGAGTACATAAGTCAACCTAACGTCTTCTTCGGACAGTTTAGACTTGAAATGGCAAGAAGGTTTTATGAAACTCGTTGTGAGGAGACTGACAATTGTGGTTATGATATGGTTTGATGTTGTTTATTTGTATTTTATAAATGTATTATAAATAAAAGGTTTGCATTTTTAATGTGACATTCGTTATCTACGTGTTCTTTAATGTAGTATTTATTGTTTATTTGAAATAGACAATCAAAACCAAAAAAAAACCATTAAATCACATAAAACCAATACATATGTAAAACAGAAAGGCAATAAAAACAGAAACTTAAAAACGATTACATCCCACCAATAAAGCTACACTATAAATTCATTTTGGCGATGGTTGTGAAGAATAAGTGATTCTTTGTATTGTCCAAGAAAAAAAGAACCACCGTTTCCTTCAATCCCTGGTACCGTTTCCAAGCCTTCCGAATTACGATTCCATACTTGTAGTTGGTGAAACCATAGTTGTGGGTTCTCATTAACCTGAACTATTGGTTCAGCCGAATTGTTAAATCCTAATAATTTTGGGATTTGCTCTATAGGCATCTCAATGTTGAATAATTCTTGAACTGAATTAACAAACACACCATTAATTTGTAACTGCCAAGCACGAAATACACGTGCGTATTCAGTGTTGTAAGATCCTGAAATCACCAAAGTATCTCCTAACTTGACAACATAGTAAGGTGGTGGAATTGTGGAAGTTATCACATTAGGAATGTCTATAATTTGAAAGTAACAGTCAATCAAATCAAACGATATAATCATGTAGGATTTGGACCAGTTACCGTTAGGGAAAAAATTCTTTTCAGACCCAACCCAATATATTTTACTGTCAACCACAGCTTGACCTGACTGTTTTAATCTAATTGTGTTGCGTGGTAAACGGTCATTTCCGAGATTGATCCAAGTGTTAGAACTCATTTTTCGCACCGACACATACCATGGACCCTCACCATAGTATGGGTAGTTTATTTTTAAAAGGATCGGGTCTAGAGTGATCGGGTTGATACCAAAACCAAAAATCATTTTTGGAGAATCAGGTTGGTTTAAATAATTTGGTGTTAAAATTGTTACTATTTTTGGAATAGACGGGTTGAACAACACAAATGCGAAAGCATTAGCATATGAAAAGCACCATATACCTTTTGAAGTACCAACATGTTGAATCTCATCTAGATTCTGAAGATAATGTAAAGGGGTGAATGTGAAGTTATCATCGACCATATACATTCTACCGTTTGTGACATGCTTACATTCCAAAATGAAAGAACATGTGGATGAATAACGCGAACCGTATTCTCGCCGAAAGCTTCGACGGTCTATGGTTGCTCGCCATCGTCGTGATACCCTACGAAACCGAAGTAAAGAAACGACTGGAAATCGTAGCATGATTTGTCTTTGGATTTCAAATGGTATGTATGTAGACATATTAGTTTGTGCTGTTATACAAAAGCTGAGTTTGATAATTGAGCCTAATATGTTACGTTATTTATAGAAAAAAATAAACACATTCCTTATACACTGTGGGACATGACTTTTCACTGAAAAGATGTTCTCCGCTACAATAATGACGCGGAGAATGACGTCATCATACACTTTATACACTGTGGGACATGACTTTTCACTGAAAAAATGTTCTCCGCTTGAATATTTACGCGGAGAATGACGTCAGCATACACTTTATACACTGTGTGACATGACGTTTCACTGTGGGACATGACTTTTCACTGAAAAGATGTTCTCCGCTACAATAATGACGCGGAGAATGACGTCATCATACACTTTATACACTGCGTGACATGACTTTTCACTGAAAAAATGTTCTCCGCTTCAATATTGACGCGGAGAATGACGTCAGCATACACTTTATACACCGGAAAAATGTTGTCCACAAATAACAAACACGTGTATAAATACTATAAAAATCGTATCGTCACTACATTGTACACTAAACCTTCCAAGTAACATAATGTCTACCCAACCCAATAACTTTCGTAAGAAAATAGAACATAATTTAGCCAGTTCTTCATCACAACCAAATATGCCACACCCTTCTTCTCCCATTAATCCAAATTCTGTTGAGAAACCAGTTAGGATCATTCCAGGTCCTGCTGGTCTCATTCAACAAGCTAAGATCCGTAAGAGTTCACTTGGTGTCGACTGTGGAATACCAACACAAGAGATTGCTATTCTTTTAAGTGAGGATGTTGGTGAAGATGAGCATTTTAGCAGTGATCCATGGATTTGCGCAGTTCAATATGAAGCTGATCAAGGGAGCATTATAAGTGGTTGTTTAGGTAGTATTGCAGCCCACCTTACCCCTAAAGGAAAACTTGAAAAAATTGTAGCAGTAATCAAGACATGCACACCAAATGCACTGGGTGATCTCACCGTAACACTCAAGGATCCAACTGGAACTATTAACGGCACAATTCATCATAAAGTTGTAGCGCATAAGATATATGATCAATTGTTCAAGGTTGGGGCTGTTTTGATACTATAGAACGTTTCAGTGTTTATTCCTAAACCATCAATTTACTATCTAAACATCACATTGAAGAATGTAGTGAAGGTATTTCCCAAAGATGCAGTGTTTGAGTTTTGAATGTCTTAAGTTGGTATTTCTAATTGTATTTGGTAGTTGGATTCGGTAGTTGTATTCGGTAGTTGTAATCATTTGAATTATCTTTTATATCATCGTTATCTGTATTGGGTATTTGTTCACCAATCCTTTGAATTCACAATTTTAGTTTATTTAAAATAAACACTGTTAAATTGCATATGAAACAGGAAAAGTACCAACATTAAACCATAGGCCGTTACAAATAAAAACATAAACAGATAATAGAAACAACGAAAAATCAAATACAACTAATTAAAAAAACAACAACAACAACAAATACTTAATTGAGTACTTCACCTCGTGGGTGGCTTATTAGAGTTAATGATTCTTTGTAGGGCCCAATAATAAAAGACCCAGCATTTCCTTCTAGTCCGTTTATGTTGTGAAAGACCTGCATTTGTTGACTCCATACTTGTAGGAGCGTAACTGGTCTAACTTGATCCATGATCGTCACTTCAAATATAGGCTCTGTGTTTATATTAAATCCTAGTAACTTTGGATAATGGTGAGTTGGCATATCAAGGACAAATATATCTCTAACTGATGATACCGAACCATTATCTAATGCCCAACCACGAAGAACTCTTATTCCTTCATATATGTAACTTCCCCATATTACGACAGAGTTTTGTAATTGAGATATATAAAACGGAGGCTGTAACCAAGCTCTTACCACTTCAGGAATACCCTCAATTTGAAAGTTGCGATGAACCATATCGAATGAGACAAGCAAGTACCTTTTATATAAAGTGCCATGATCACATGCATACAACTCAGAACCAATCCAGAAAATTTTCCCACCAACAACAGCTTGACCGGACCTTTTGATCCTAACCCATTCATGCGGCAGTCGATCGTCTTCGATTCTAGTCCATCCGTTCATGTTTGTAAACACATACACCACCCACGGTCCAGGACCTTCTGTCGGTAAATGAATTTTTAGAAACATTGGTTCGAGTGTGTCTGGCTGAACACCAAAACCAAAAAGCATCTTCGAAGATGCTGGTTCATCATTGATGTATGTGATAAGTGTAAGACTTCTTTGGATGGACGGGTTCCAAACCACCAATGCAATATTATCACCGCATACAAAGCACCAAATTCCTTCAGATGTAGCGAGTGGTCTTAGAACAGGGACATGTACACTGTCAACTAGAGGGGCAAATGTTAAAGTAGTATTAACCCTAAACATGTATCCGGTAGTTCCATTCTTATAGGCCAAAATAAAGAAACAGGTGTCTGAATGACGAGCACCATATCGACGACGAAAGCTTGGTCGGTCTATGGTTGCCCGCCATCTTCTTGAAACCCTACGAAAATTCGCCAAAGAATCCGCCGAAAGACGTAACATGATTTCTCGTTGTATTTCAAAAGGTATGTATCTTGACATGTTTGGAATGTTTGAGATTTGGTTAACGTATTTTGTATTCAATAGGCTGTATATATAACAATTAACTGACAATGACGTCATCATACACTTTATACACTGTGTGACATGACGTTTCACTGAAAAAATGTTCTCCGCTTGAATATTGACGCGGAGAATGACGTCATCATACACTTTATACACTGTGTGACATGACGTTTCACTGAAAAAATGTTCTCCGCTTCGATACTGACGCGGAGAATGACGTCATCATACTGTGGGACATGACTTTTCACTGAAAAAATGTTCTCCGCTACAATAATGACGCGGAGAATGACGTCATCATACTGTGGGACATGACTTTTCACTGAAAAGATGTTCTCCGCTACAGTAATGACGCGGAGAATGACGTCATCATACACTTTAAATATACACAAATGGAATAACGTAACTCAGAAAAATCATCAACATACAAATGAACTCAAATCAACAAAAAATTGTCAACGAGTATTCTGATGATGACGAAAACGAGGATACTGGTTATGCTTATGATCCAAATTTTACAAAACCGGGGTCCTCATTTGCATTCTTATCAGATGATGAAAATGGTGATTCTGATGATGGTGAACGTCTAAATTTTACCAAACCTGGTTCCTCATGTACCTTTTCACCAGACGACAATGTTGAGGAACAAGAACAAGTAAGTTTTAATGATTGGGAAACACAACCACAAAAACCTTTATACCATAAATGGAAAAATTTCATGCCATTTATGCCTGATGTTCCAGAAACACCTATATACACTTCCAAACCTAGTCAATCTATTCATACAAATAAAGATATGGAAGTGCATGTCGGTAAAACCTTTTTAAATAGGGAATAATTAGACCTAGCTATTAGGTTGAAAGTTATCAAAGAAGGTTACCAATTTAAAAAAGATAGATCGAACCCAGATAGAGCCGACTATAAGTGTTACCATTTCAAAGATTGTAGTTGGAAGATTTGGTCTAGGCGATGGGTTAATACAGATGTTTTTGAAATTACCAGAATGAATGATATTCACACTTGTTCCAAAACACAAACATATCCAAACCATCACAATGCAAACAAAAAGGTCATAGGTTACATTATGAGGGAGAAGCTAAAAGATAATAAGAGTGATTTAAAAAGTAAACAAATACAACAAGATATCATGGCACAGTATAAAATTAGTGTATCTTATCAACAAGCGTGGAGAGGTAAGGACTATGGGTTGGATATGATGCGAGGGTCTCCATACGAATCTTTCGAAATGCTACCATATTACTGTTACAACTTAGAAAAAAAAAACCCAGGTACAGTAACACGTATCAAGACAAACGAAGAAGGAGTGTTCGAAATGCTATTCATCACGTTGGGGGTTTCAGTAAGTCAACATTATCTTAATACAAATCACTTTAATTAAAAAAGTTGTCAACATTATCTTAATTCAAGTCACACTAATGTGACATTCGTTATCTACGTGTTCTTTAATGTAGTATTGTTGTATTTGTTTAATGTCATTTCACAGGTGCGAACTTTTCTTAATCATCTACGACCTATGCTCATAATAGACGCTGCACATTTAAAGGGTCTATACAAGGGTGCTAATTTGTTGGCTGTAGGCATGGACGGAAACAATCAAATTGTTCCTGTCGCATATGGTATATGTAGAGGTGAAACCGGTCCAAACTGGTCATGGTGGATGTCTGTACTCAAAGAGTGTATAGGTGTCAACCCCAATATGATTTTCATTTCTGACAGACATGCTGCTATCGCATTGGCTGTACGCAACGAGTTTCCATTAGCGTTTCACGGTATATGTTGTCGCCATTTAATGATGAACCTTTCGTTAAAAAAAGGTAAAACAAAGCGTACGTTCTGGAAAATATGCAAAGCGTATACCGTAGATGAATTTGCAAGAAATATGGAAACGCTACATGCTGTACAACCTGATGCATACAACAAGCTAATGGAAGCGAACCCTCAAAGATGGTCTCGCGCGTATTCTCCACGACCTCGGTACAATTACTGTACATCTAATAGTGTTGAATCAGTAAATAATTGTACTAGGAAAACACGAAAGCTACCTATAACAATGATGACCGAGTCGTTTCGAGGAATGGTGCAAGAATGGTATTATAATCGGAGGCAAGCTGCAGGTACAAATCTTAAAGTATTATTAGCCACTTTACTTTAATGAAAACATCATTTATTAATCTAAGAACAATTTGTTCATTCTGCTGCAGCGAATATGAAGTATGAGATCACTGACTGGGCAGCGGATAAAGTGATGAAAAGAAAAATGAAAAGCGCTAATTGGCAAGTTTACGGTGTGAACCAAAATCAGTTTCAAGTATCGGATGGCCAATATAATCGTGAAGTCAATCTGATGAACGGTACTTGTGAATGTCGCAAATGGCAAGTTTCAGGGATACCTTGTGGTCACGTTATTGCGGTGACCAAGTTTTTGGGTTTAACCGACTGCGTAAATTTTGTAGCAGACTGGTTTAAAAAAGAAAAGTATCAAGCTACATACGCAGAGTCAATATATTTTGTTGGAGAGCAACATGAATGGGAGTATCCAAGCCATGTTCGTCCAGTTATTCCTCCTGTAATGTACAGCCGACAGCCTGGCCGACCTAAAAACACAAATAGAATTTTGTCTCAGGGAGAAGAACCAAGGACGATACACTGTAGCAGATGCAATGAAGTGGGACACAAGCGAAATCAATGCAAAAAATCATACATCCCTGAGCCAACAAAAATGTTCCCAAGAAAAAACAAACAGAAAAACAACCAATCAACTCAACAACATGAGCCAATACACTCCTTCCATGAACCAACAGGAAAATCATTTAACACTTATGGGGAAAATACTTCACAACCCTGGCAAGCACACGAACTTAACCAACATATGCAATACCAGGCACATCCCTATCATAATGATCAATATCCATCACAAGCTTACAACCAAAATTTATCACATCCATATAATCATGATCAATCACAAGCTTACACTCAAAATATATTCAGTTCTGAAAACTACAATGAAAACACAGGACCATCAAACCAATATGATCGAACAACATACGCATCTCAACCATTTGATCATTATGTGTCACAAAATAATGCTTCTCAGCATCTTGACAATATCAACCCCAACTGGCCAAACAGTTTGTTCAACTTATTTTCTTAATAAATTAGTTTATGAATTTTATGCATCTTGTAATAAATTCTCTTATTATTGTAATATATTTTCTTGTAATATATTTTCTTTTAATATATTTTCTTGTAATATATTTTCTTGTAATATATTTTCTTACATTGAAACTATCTCATAAAGTTGTTGTGCAAACGTATATTGTAAATAAATAATTTAAGATTGACAACCATCTCGATACAGTGGGACACATTTATAGAAAATGAAACACATACTTTATACCCTTTATACACACTGTGTGACATGACGTTTCACTGAAAAAATATTCTCCGCTTGAATGTTGACGCAGAGAATGACGTCATCATACACTTTATACACTGTGTGACATGACTTTTCACTGAAAAAATGTTCTCCGCTTGAATATTGACGCGGAGAATGACGTCAGCATACACTTTATACACTGTGTGACATGACGTTTCACTGAAAAAATGTTCTCCGCTTGAATATTGACGCGGAGAATGACGTCAGAATACACTTTATACACTGTGTGACATGACGTTTTACTGTTGGATATGACACTTCACTGAATCACTTCCACTACCCCTAATGCATTATAAAAAATTCTGACTGATTCTATACTATTCAACTTTATTCGTTTTTTTCTACATATACATATAAATACATATGCCTCTTTTATGTTGTATCCCACTTTAATCAATAACAACATGTCAACATCCACAAACAATATGTTTGAGTTTGGTGTTCATCACAACGGAATTTTCAAACTTACCCCACTAACATATGAACACGGTTCGTTACTCAACATTAACGTTCCAGAAATGGATTACCAACAGATGCTTACATATATTTCAACCAAATTAACATGTTTATATTACGCAACAATAGAAGTGTACGGTCTTTATTACAAGTTGCCACCAAACAACATGGTAAATGGTATGAAATCACTTCAAACAAATCATGATGTTAACATTATGTATGACATCGCAAAGGCTGCTGGGAAGTTAGAAATTTACGTCTCTCATCATCCTATTGATCTAACCACGGCCTTAGTTCCGGAAGATGGTTCATTTGAAGACTCATTTGCAAGTATCATTTCTGAAGAAACAAAACTCAAACAACAAGAAGCACTAAGTTATCTACACCAAATGAAGACAAGAAAAAACAAAAACCCCGATTACTATGACTATGTTTATAGCGAGTTCAACTTCCTTGGAAAACAAAAACCAATAACACCATATACACAAACCCGTTTCGATTTTCTTGTTCACAATCATGGCCAACTAGTGATCGATGAAACAAATAACACAAACTACGTCAATGGTGGACAAATGACAATCAACATTCCTAGAATGAAACTACAAGCTCTAAAACAATATTTTAATAATATTGTTGATAAAGAAATTCATGCTCTTTATTACAAAGTACCGCACAGAGGCTTTTCAAGCACCGTGAAACTAAGAAACAACTATGACATGCATGTGATGTTCGATATTTCGGCGTCAAAAGGAAAGTTAGAAATCTACATTGACCATGAGCGTGTTAATTTTATTATACACAAACATATAATATCAAATGACAGGCTAGCAAGAATGATGTGTGATGTCATAACAGACTACAAGGATGACAGTGAAGAAGAAAAAAGAGAATCAACACAAAATGATTTCACTATCGATCAAATGGTTGAGTGGGCTGAACAAGAGCACTTTCAGAACGAGGAAACTAAATCAGGGAAACGTCCAATGGCTATTTCAAATAAACGATGTAATAAATAAATGGTTTTTATGTAGGCTTATGATTTAGCACCTGTTTCTTTTTACTGCTTATGTAACGCATCTATCGATTTTATTTTTAATCAAAATGTAACGCATCAGTCAATAAGATCATGTAGACTACTCCATTATCTGATCTATCACTATCACTGTCTCCCATTAATGGAATCATTCAATTAATTCAGCCAACACTAAAATCCAATCAACATATGACATAAGCAAGCAATTTCATTTGCTTTATAAACCCACTAGTGACTAAAAAATAAACACACAATTCTCTCTCAATCCTTGATTCATATCTTTAGACTACATTAAATTATGTCAGAGTCTCCAAATGAAGTACGTGACATCATTATTGCAAGATTGAAAAAAGAGGCAGAAGAAGAGATGAGGCTTGCCCAAAAACTATTGATCGAGTTGAATACTTATGCTCAGCGAAAGCGCAATCGTGAACTACAAACGGCATATGTTCATTCTATGCCACTTACAAGTCTGAACACTTATGGGTTACATACTCTACTACTGTCTCATGAAGCCGACGAACGTATTATACAAAACTTGACCGCTGCAAGGCAAGAGTTGATGTTAAGCTTAACTAGTAAGCAAAAACTCATTAACAACTACATGTCAATGTAGATCTTTCATGATTATCTTCCATGTTCTCGTTATATAATGTTCTGTTGTTAAAATCTTCAAAATAAAGGTTGGTCGTGTACTGATCTACATGTGATTTGTTATTTGTTGTGACATTTTTATGGTTAACAATCAAGTGTTATTTCTTTTATTGTTCTTAATTTTACAAAGTATACATTACCAACGACTACACATCAACACAATTCAACAATTGTCGTTTTAAAATAATAGACAGAAAAACATACTTTAACGTGTACAGTATAGTCATTTAATGGTTATTCTAACTTTGAAAAGAAATGAATGTTTGAAAAACTCTCAGACACACTTTAACAAAACATAGCTTGCTTATACTAGCTCCAATCATGTGCATTTTTTGTGCGTTTAAAAGCCCTTGTCGTAGAGTTCACAATGATTCGAAAATTTAATTCGGTAAAAAAATTATACACATATATAAATAGTCCAGAAGTTGGTGCTCCACAAATATTTAAACGTTTCAAAAACTCTCGGACACACTTTAACGCATCATATCTTGCTTATAATTGGCTCTAATGATGCCAAAATTTTATGCGTTTGATAGCACGCCTCGTAAAGAAAAGAAACCATAATACAAAAAAATCTTTAAAAAAGTTTGATATATATATAATCACTCTCGAAATTGGCTTTTAATTAATAAAAAACCTAAGAAATTTAAATAAAAGTTTAGAAAAAAAATAGTTTAGGGGAAAAAAGAAAAAAAATGGAAAGAAAGTGGTGGATTAGAAAATACCAAGCCAATTTATTGCTCCGCTTCAAGTTAGGCGCGGAGAACTTTTTTTAAATTGTGCAATTTGTTGCTCCGCTTCAACCTAGGCGCGGAGAACTTTGTTTTTAATATTTTTTTTTTGTTGGTTTACTTAGAGCATGACACGTGTGTGGTTCTTGCTCCGCGCCAAATTCAACGCGGAGAAGTGGGCTAGTTTGGTTAATTGATTTAAAAAGGGTTACTGCAAGAGAACCCTCTCTCTAGAGGGTCTCTGCAGTAAATAACCCATCTTGTCAAGCTGGGTTCAGTCTTTGCAAAAGCTGAATAAGCAATAGTAATAAAGAAAAGTGGTTGCGTTTTCATGTGGATTTGTTGCCATCAAACAGTAAAAACCAGAAAAAGAGAGAAGGTCTTGAAGATAGGGTTGTGTTGAGTCAAAGTCAAGAAACAAAATAAGGTCTTCACTTTTCTTTTACTCGTTGGGTATACAAAGAGTTACAGCTTGCTTTCTAGACTTAGCTACTTAGAGCATGAACAATGCATTAAGTATTCAATGACTTGATGCATTAAATGCATTAAATGGATAACTCATAAATGGTTTATAGCTTTGTGGAAAGACTTGAGGATTTAAAAGTCATATAAAAAAGCTTTTGGAAAAGTCTTGGTAGGAATGAAGAAAACCCACTCAAAAGACTTTTAAAAATGATAAAAAGCTTTTATCCATTTGATGCATTGGGCATGCTCTTAAAGTGAATCCCTCTCTTAGTAGCTTCGAATTCAAACTTAGTGTAATACTACTTTCGTCCCATTATAATAGTCCACCAGAAAAAACACGCAGTTTAATAAAAATATCATATTTTCAGGTTTCTCTATTACTTTTACACAATGACAATTTGATTCTTAACCAATTAATTTACAACTCGTAATAATACTTTCAAGTGAAGGTAATACTGTAAAGTTAATTTAACATTTCTTATCTATTTTTAGACTGAACTATTAATATCGGACGTTCAAAATAGTAACATACACTCTTAATATGGGAGGGAAAGAGTAGTTAATACCACACTTCATTGATGTTAAATAAAATATACTAAAAAAAAAGATCTAATTGAGAGTTTAAGACTTGATTTATGAACAAACCAAGCTCAGAGAAAATATGCAGTTTACTTTTCATGCAATATCCAAAAATAAAATAAAAAATATAGACGTATGGTCACTTCAAGCCTAACTGATAGGTTGCAAAAGTAATACGGAGTACATATTTCGCCTCAATATCCACAAACATACTTATGAGTTATGACATTAAAAATCTAATGATTAATGTACAAAGTTAAATTGTGTAAAAGGAAATAAAATAGAAAACTTTTATGAAAGCCTCTGAAAACTTTGTTTTGTAGTTAGGATGGCAAAAGCCTAGATATATACCCACTGAGAAAATCGAAACTCCAACAGGGTTGAGTGAGGTTTGGAGTCGGGTTGGTGAATTTAGATACATGTTCGTATTGGAATGTTTTTTCTGAGTACGGTTCTAGTAATACTCGCCCTATTTACTCGTACCTGTAATCGTACCAGTTTACCAGAATTCGTACGCGTTTTTCTTGTTATTTATATAAATATTAAATTTGTGCGAAATGATAGACAAAAATTGTTGAATAAATTAGAAGATCACATTAGTTACATTTTGTATACATTAAGATGCTTTAATCAAACATATTTGAATTTTGTATTTTAAAATCAAAACCATGACTTATTCGATATATTACACCGCATTATATCATATTCAATTAGTATTCTTTTTTGGAAGAGAAATTCCGGCGAAGGTATTGTATGAGTTCAAGGGTTTTTAGAAAAATCGTCAATGCTATTTTAAATTATAATGCCGACGCTCTTCCCGAATACTTTTTCTTTCTCACCCCGAGATGAATACTAACTGTCGAGATAGTATTCATTAATTCTAAAGATCACTTTGGCATTTCTTCAATTGGCGTATGGTCATCACTCGATGTGTATATGACTTATATGTTGAAACGTATATAAGAAAACCATCTCCCGTGGATATAGAAAAGACATATGCATTGCACATTCAGAAACATGGACTCCCGTGAATGCTCGAGAGTATTGATTGCATGCACTGGGATTGGAGAAATTATACTAAGGGTTTACAGGCTCAATTTAAAAGACGGGATTATAATATCCAACTTTTTTGTTAGATCAGTGACGGATCAACAGTTATGGATCTGGCATGCATACTTTAGTGTTCCTTTGTCAAACAATGATCTAAATGTCTTACATGATTCTCTTTTATTTAATGATGAGTTAGTTGATACGATACCAGATTCTCCGTTTGAGATAAACGGAAAAACATACAAAAAGTTTAAATATGCTTATTGAAGGCGTTCACCTATACCTTTGTTGAGCAGTCAAGACTACTGATGGAGGAGCATAAGAATAAACTTCTTAGTTAGTTTTGTTTTGTGGTATCTTTTATTTAATTTTCTTATTTTGTGTTTCCTAAGAATAATATTGTTATCTTTGAGGTTGGTATCAAGAGCCGAAGTTCCTGATTAAGATGTTAGAATATCCGTTTTTTGAGGTTGATGGTTCATCTTCTGATGAATGGGAAGATTATGGTGCGGCTAGTGATGATTATGATGGACCTCCCATATTTGATGAATATGAAGAAGAACCGATGCTAGTTTATGATACAGATATTGAAGATGTCATTGAGAAAAAAGAAGGATTTACGGGGGGAAAAGAATTTGGTGGGGAAGAAGACAACATTGAAGACATAATATTTGTGGCTAATAATCTTTGTTCTACAACGATCCAAAAGTTGGGTTTGAAGACAATCAAGACTCGAGGTCGATTCATTTTAAAGAAAGGAAATTTGATGCAAGTGATACAGATTTGGATGCTACGAATACAAGGGACGAGTGAGATAAACTCGAGGACGAGTTTTTTGAAGTGAGGGAGAATGATGGAGGATCATAAGAATAAACTTCTTAGTTAGTTTTGTTTTGTGGTATCTTTTATTTAGTTTTCTTATTTTGTGTTTCCTAAGAATAATATTGTTATCTTTTTTTTTCAAGTTTAGTTTTCCTATAAAACTAGGACTTTGGTTTATTGTATAATTAAGGAAGTTATGAATAAAAAAATGGACTTTTATTCTTTGTTAATTGACTTGAATCCAGGTTAGGGTTTATTGTTCAATTTTCTCTTAATAATCGGGTATTCGTTGAATCAACGATTGTTAGAGTTTGCCTGATTATCGGTATTCTTTTGAATCAACGATAATTGGAAGAGTTGTTTCTGGTATTCCCTGGAAATCAACAGATTCAATTTATCTATCCTAGTTTTTCGCTACATCAACTACTAAAACAATAAATAAAATTCCTAGCCTAATATTTCTCCAGACATCTCATCAAACAATTGATATGCATTATGTGTTTCTTAAACGCATGAGGTGCAAGGCCACACTCAAATCTCCAAACCATGTTTCTTACCAATATAATTTTGAACTTACATGCAGGAACTATTCATCTTCCATTTGGCTTTAACTTTATACCTCCATTAATGTTGTATCTGAGCACCAAACTCTTGACATGCAATGCAAACCTCTTTATATGTCGAGTAGTGGGTCTGAGTTGCATCTTTAAGAGGGAACGGTGTAACGGCGAGGGTGGCTCGCCGTGCCTAGGTGGCAGCCTCGCCGTCGCTCGCCGCCCTTCGCCGTTACACCTACCCCCCCCCCCCCCCCCCCCGCCGGTTCTCAAATGTCACAAAGTGACATTGCTCGCCGTGCAAAAGAAGTGGGGCCCATTTTTTTTATAACCGTTTGAAAACGGCTATATTTATTAAAAAAAAAAAAAAAATTTTAAAAAACTTTTTATTCTTATAAATACTACCCAAACTTCTTTAAAAGCCACACACAACAAAAAAATTCAATTAAACTTTCACAAAAAACTTCAATATGAGCACCTCGTCGGATTCGTACCAGTCAGATATCGAAGAAATGGAAGAAGTAGAAATGGTGTGGAAGATTAACGAAGAGGAAGAAGATGAAGTTCATTCACATCGCAGATACATTTGGCGTGAACGTGACGTCGCCGAACAACGTTTAATGGAAGATTATTTTGGTCCACATCCAAAATACCCGGCAGAAAAATTCAGATTACGATATCGGATGAGACGGGAGCTGTTTCTGGAAATTGTTGAAGGTATTGAAACTTATTGTGCAACAAATAATCCTTTACCCAAGCATTTTCATTTTTTTACTATTCGATATGATGCTACGGGTATGAAAAGTATGAGTGTTATCATGAAATGCACATCCGCTCTTCGCCAATTGGCAAACGCCACGGTGGCGGATGGGGTAGATGAATACTTGCAAATGGGTGAACATTGTGCCCGTGATTGTCTAGACTATTTTTGTATGTGCGTTATAGATTTGTATATGCCCGAATTTTTAAGAAAGCCTACACCAAATGACGTTCAAAACATATATAACGCACATAATACGATTCACGGGTTACCGGGTATGCTAGGTAGCCTTGATTGTATGCATTGGGAATGGATTAATTGTCCTAAAGCGTGGCACGGGCAATTTGGGAGAGGTGATAAACAACACCCAACCCTCATTCTAGAAGCCGTTGCATCATACGATTTGTGGATTTGGCATGCATTTTTCGGGGTTGCAGGTTCGAATAATGATATTACTGTGTTGCATCATTCACCATTGTTCGACGACCTTTTGGCTGACAACGAACCAGTGGCACCATATCTTGTAAACGGGCAGCTACTCGAAAGAGGGTACTACCTTACAGATGGTATTTACCCTCGATGGTCATGTTTTGTTAAGTCGTTCAGCCAAGCACGTGATGACAAAATCGCTGCGTTTAAACGGCGTCAGGAAAGTGCCCGGAAAGATATTGAAAGGGCATTTGGTGTCCTACAAGGACGATGGCGTATAATTGCTCAACCGGCGCGTGCTTGGACTGTGAACAAGCTACGCAGGGTCATGTACACGTGCATCATTTTGCATAATATGATTTTAAAGAATCAAGGGTATGCGATTTCCGAAGCAGTTGAAATGTACATCACTCCTGGGAACCATTTGTTAAGGTCATGGGTCGAGCGATGTGAAATACCTCGCAGGAGACAAAGAGAACTCCGAGATAGAGACGTACATTCAAGGCTTCAACGGAACCTCATTGAGCATGTTTGGGCACAAGATCAACCATGAATAATCGACCGTATTGTATTTTATTTTTTAAGTAGTTGTATTTTTATTTGAAGTATTTTGTAATTTTTTATTTTATGAAATGAATTTTTATTTTGTGTGAAAATTGAAAAATTAAATAAAATGGTGAGTGGTGGGACCCAAGTGAAGAGGAGAGAGACTAGTTGTGATAAAAAGGTGTTTTTAGAGAAGAGGAGAGAGATTAGTTGGTATGACGTGGCGCTGATGTGGCGCAGTGAAGAGGTAAACACCTCTTTGTGATACCTGGTGCTCTAATACTATAAATCGAATCATTTAAATTGAATCATTATATATACAACATTATCTCATTTCAAATTCTTAGCATTTATTAATTTTAGGTATTACCAATGTCTTTTCATCATCTTTTAGCTCATGATTATTTTCTTATAAAACCACGATTCAAATACATTTTTGTTTCTAGAACAATACTTCGTCGCTAAAAACCGTGTGTATTACTTGCCACATATAGCTCATAGGTAGATCCGTTAATGTAACAAATGTATTCATAACAAACAGGGGCGGATCCAGAAATTTATGTTAGGGAGGCCCATCTATACTCTGAAACTGAAAACCAAAAACATGATATACACGAACAGATATATTGTGATCTAAACTAAAGGGTATTTTATCTAATTATAGAAGGCTTTTAATTAGCCTCTTAGATGAAAGAGACAAACTTTAACTTATTATCTCTTCCGATTAAAAAAGATTTAAGACTTTAGACTTACTAAAAAGAAAAAAAATAAACACCCTCTAACGTAAAACTTACATTAAGGATATAGTTTGCGGCGAAGAAACTAATAAAAATAGTTAAATTCAATATGTTGTGCATTTCATGTTTTTAAGTAAACAAAAAACAAATTTTCCTTGTTCAAGGAAAAATTTTCATATTTTTCTGTTTCCAAATTTCTAGAAAAGAGGAGAGTTTTCTTTTTCTATAAAAGAGTTGAAAATTTAGAAAAGGGTAATATGGGGTTTTCCAATTTTCTATATAAATTTGGAAAATGAAAATTTTGAAATTTTAGAAAATTTTCGGAAAATGATGATACTAAACAGCTTTTCTGTTTTTTAGTTTTCAAATGAAAAATTTTCTGGAAAAATGGGAAAATTTTCACCAACTAAACAGGACATAAATCTGTAAGTTTTACAGTAGCATCTTATTCGTACTACCCTATTTGGTTTTAGAGCTATTTGAAAAAGAACTAAAGTATACTTATCTATTTTCTTGAACAAATACTACGTAACTAAAGTAAACAAAAATGGCCGTAGGGTCGATCGACTTCGAGGGCTCAACCGGCTCGATTCGGTTGCTGCAACGGGGTCGACCGAGTTGGAAACCGATGTACCTACCGTTGTATGCAGTCTAATAAAAATTACTATCAAAATACTTCGGACCAGGCTAAACAATTGATTTGATCAAATTTCTTGTATATTGTCCAAAAAGTCAATTAAGAAGCACTACACATATATATCGAGAGATTAAAAGGTCTTAGGCTGGTGGGAGTGGGTGTTAACCCACGAGCTGCATGGCCTAAGCCACGCGCAGCCCCCACCCCCACCCATTCTACCCGCGCGCGAGTTTTTCGCTAGGAAGCAAAATTAATGATTAACTCACCCAGGTGAGTTTATAACTCTTGGGCCCCACCACTAAAAACTAGCCATTTTTTTCCCAATTAAAAAAAAATAAATTTTTTTACCCAAAATTTACTTATAAATACACATCATCTTCTTCATTTTTCATACACAAAAAATCAAACATCTTATCTTCATCTCTATCTTCATAATATCCCGTATTAGTTTTTTTTTTAAATGTTGTTTTTTAATTTTCTATGTTTTTATTTTTATTTTCGTAACTGTGTTTTAATTTTCTATGTTTTTATTTTTAATTTCGTACTGTGTATGAATAAAAAATATTTAATGAAAAAATGGGGTGATGTGGAGTGAGTTTGGGTGAGTTTAGGTGAGTGCCATTACCTCCTGTAGTGAGTTTTGGTGAGTTTTGTTGAGTTTGGTAAAAAGCTAACGTGGCGCTGAAGTGGAGGTGAGTGAGTTTCACCCCACTCCCACTAGTCTTAGGGTAAAGACTTCTGGGTAAAAACCCAATGAGTATAACAATGCAAATCAACATACTTTTCCAATAAATAAGTCATCTGTGCTTTCCAGTTTTCACATCAAACATTTTACCAACAATAACTTCTCTCACATACATCATACGACTAAAAAGAGTCTCTTCTACCTCTTATTCGTTTTTGTAATCGAGCATGGTGACAACTTGTCGAACCAACGAAGATCTGTGTCGTATGATGCTCGTCAGACGAGGCCGCAAATCAAAACTGAGGTATTTTTGTTTTCTTTTTCTAGCAGTGTTTTAGCATGGTTTCTTGTTACCCATAATAGATCTAGCTTTTTTATGTTATCTTTGTAAAAAATGTGAAAGTAAGTTTTGTGTATGCTGTTTTGTTTCAGGTTGTGTTTGAAGATGGAAATATGCTATATATTCTTGAGTTTCAGAATCAACTACACCATTTCGTCATGGCCCCGGTACCCAATTCAAAAGGAAGGAGTCGAATTTTACGGGTGTATGTGAACTTGCCCGAAGAAAGAAATATCCGCCACTTTTATCCCTGTTATGTTGCTACAGTGCGGATATACCCTTCCATATTCAGATGATAATGATGACGATATGATTTATACCGTACCACATCATTGATGACAGATTGTGTTTCTCAATAGGTCTTTCACATGTACTTGTAATAGTTTTTTTCCAGCTAATTTTTCTTGTAATATTTTTCATTGATTGTTTTAATTCTAAAGTCTTAACTTGCATGAATAACAACAGATATGGCGGCAACATCAAGATCATGCAAGGAGCATACACGGGTGGTTGAGCAACAAGGATCCCAGGGGCATTGTGTTTTTATTGTGATTCTGACATGTTGGCAACCGTAGTCAACATGCTATTTAACCTTTCTCTTGTATTATCGTGCCAGCTACTCGTCAACACTGATGTGTTTAAACATCCTCGTTATTACCTTATAAAATTGGTTCGACAGTGGATCAAATAGAAATAAAACTAAAGACCACTTCCTAGGAAATGGTCATAAATTTCCATTTGTTGCATACCTATTTACTGGTTCCTTAAATGATTCAATGAAGCAAAAAAACTTTTAAAGAATGGGACCATTTATACGCATTCAGATCCAGAATGGTATATAAAAGAAGAAGATCATTCAGTTTTAATAGTTGGAATAGATGTTGCAGGCCCACCCGAGGACCAATTTGTGGAAGTGAAGTGTACTTGGGGGATGAGTATGAAGACGGCGGGTTTACAAAAATTGCTTTTAATTTTATTAAGAGGATATGGTACCCGGTTCAAAAGGATGGAGAAGCCGACAATAGGTGGTTTGGAATTAACTCACCAAGGTCTCTAACATTGTAAAACTAAGAAAGAAAGTAGGATGTTTTGATGGCCATGGTGATAGCTGTTTTATTTTGTTTTTCATCATTTGTGTTTAAAGCAACAAATTAAGTTATTTATAAATGCCTTTGGGTATGTATATCATAATATATAGAAAGGGGTTTTTTTCACAATATTATGATGTTGGTGGAATGTTATGTTATGTTATCTGTGCACACCACGTTTGAGATAGTGGGCAGCTAGTTTTTTACGATTCAGTATGTTTTCTGAAAGGGCGGATACTCATTCCAAACGACCTTATCCCTACGCGGCCTTAAATCATTATTCCAAACAGCCCTCGACGAGAAGAGCTTAATAGTACCAGATCTATCTCGCCATTCCTGCGAATCACGATGATCAGGGGAGAGATATTCAATTCGGGCCTGGAATAGTACTCAGTAGCGGATATTTGGACAACCAAGAAGTATGCCAAGTTATGTGACCATCAATAAGTAACTCACTAACCTTGGTACTTCCTTCTCGAAAAATATCACGATACGAGATCACATTAGTCAGCGGTCTTTGAATACACCACAGATCATATACCATGCCAATGTCGAGGAACCATCTCCTAACTTATGCCAAATAAACTCATTAGAAGGACTTTGT
Source organism: Glebionis coronaria (assembly GCA_025667525.1). Classification (NCBI taxonomy): domain Eukaryota; kingdom Viridiplantae; phylum Streptophyta; class Magnoliopsida; order Asterales; family Asteraceae; genus Glebionis; species Glebionis coronaria. Next base: position 2,912,204 of record CM046874.1, read on the forward strand.
GCCAAACCCTCGTCATATTTCCACGCAACGGGATATCCAAAAAACTTCTGCCTCTAAGCTTATACGCATGAATTGGGTATTATAACTACTCGTAGTAGATTGAGCATATTATAAACTTCTAAAAGCATCCCGAAATCACGTGAAGAAAAAGTGTCATTCAAATGGCATTAACTAGGTTATAGAAGTCCTTTTTTTCTAAGTTATACGGATTTATTTTATGTTTTTGGACTTTGTTTTTTTGCTAGAATCCGGCCCATTTGTGTTTTAGATTTTGAGCTTATGAAATACTTAGATTTGAATTTTATGACCAATATATTTTTCTTGACAGTGTTTTGCTAAGAATTGGCTTAGTCATCGATATTCAAGTGAATCAACGATAATTAGAAAAAAAAATTCTGATATTTACATGTCAACAGATTTAATTTGTTATCCGTTTACTAGTTCAATTACACCAATAGAAAGAACGAGAGATAATATCATCAAAAATAACATCCTTCCTAGGCCCCCATTCACAACCCAAAACCTAATATGTGTGCCCCCATTCACAACCGTGCCCCCATGTCTATGTACTCTACCTACTCAATACCAAGTTACCAACCTTCACAACTATTATGTGTGCCCCCATGTCTATGTACTCTCCCTCTTGTCCAAGCAAAGTATATATTCTAATTCTCCCATCAAAATAAAATTTAAAATGCCTTCATTAAGCCTAAGTGAGAAAGGTTCCTTCTTAATAAGCTTCCAAGTGATAACAACACTGCCCCACCAATTCCACCTTCCTCATTCTGCTGACTCCTTTTGCATGCTAATGGTAGTTCTTTTACTGTTAGGCAATCCGATCCGATTCTTTCTATAACCGATTCTATAATCTTCGTATCCACATTGTTTCCAAAGGCGTCCGTGATATAGAATATGTTTAAAGCCGTACCCGTTGTTGTAGATATTTCAGCACGTGTTACATTTAAGGCGCTTTCTCTCAATGTTCTTGTCACTTCGGCTAATAGTCCTGCCTTATCCGCCTTGCATAGCTCAAGCCTTACTCCCTGTAATGAAATGAAATCATAAGTTAAGAATATATGTATGAATTGATATTTTTTTAAGAACAAGTCAAAATATTAATGATAAGTACCTCTAATGCTCTTCTTTCAATTGCAGCATTTAAACATAGAATGACCCTTTGCTTTTCGGCTTCTGAACTAATTGGTGTTCCGTCTATATGTCTAATAAAGAATTCCTGAAACATATAAAAGATTCAAAATTTAGCAACGTCACCAAAACAGATTAAGAATTAACAAACTTTATATATATATGTGTGATAAGAATATCAAAATCCTTAGTTCCTTACCAGGTATGCTCCGTATGTGGTGTTGATAGTGGCATGGAACACGACGTATTGCAAATCAGTCAAAGTGCAAATGATATCAAACAAAAGCTTAGGCCGATCCTTGCACGTAATATTTAAAACCGAGTACCCTTTCTCCAAACAATTCTGAACAGACACAATAGCCGAATATTCACCACTAGTTTTAATAATGGGAGTTCTTTCATAATCGCGGTCTGCACACATCATCTGATGAAGCCGTCTCTCCGTATGAGTAATCGACATAGAAACCAAAGTTTTAGCACTCCTAATATCATTATCACCTTTAAGAACGTTTCTCAACCTACTTTCAATACTTTCCATTTTCTGAGAATCCTCAATCGAGCACCCGGAGTCACAATCTTTTAAGTAAATCAAAGACGCAATCCGACCATTATGTGTCCAAACTTTTGACTCCACCACATCACACTGTAGCTCAGACAAGACCGCAAAAACCTCGGACAAAAGACCAACTCTGTCTGTACCAGTTAACTCAATTGCTGTCAATCCATCCATAGCTTTATATCTTGTATTTCGAAGGGTTCCAAGAGACTGCATCAACCATAAATTGTAAATCCATTAATTTCTATACTTTATTTCTCCAAATAAATAAATTTGTGAATTTCTGGGCTTATGAGCTTATCTGATTTTCGCTATATTTAATAAGCTCAGATTTTTTAGCTTAGTTTAAGACTTATATAAGGCTATAAGCTTATGTAAAATATAAGCCGAAATCAAATAAGCTCCTAGGCCCCCACATATAAGCTTAAACAAACATCCCTAAACAAGTTATTACCTGTTCAATGCAATTGATGATGCTGTCACCAGTTAATTTGTTACCATCCAAATTAGTAACATGGAAAACTGTAAATCATAAAAGTGAAAAATTTTGAATTAGTAAAAAAAAAAGTTACTACTCACAAAACATTCAATCTACAAAGTATGAAAATAAATTCTTACCATCCATGTTCCACCCTCCATCTGAAGAGACATAGCCTTTTTTGATTGAAAGATTCAGATCTGTTAAAACTTGAACAGCTTCTAGCAGAATCCCATCTTTTCTTGCACTATCAATCTACAAATTATTTATAAAAAAATTAGCTTTTCTAAAATAAAAACAAAATTATATAAAATATGAAAATTTGTGTTTTGGGAATTAAAAACATACCATGACTATTGTTGCATCAGAACAACTAGCATTGTCAATCATGACCCTACAATATACCAACCAACACATGATTAATATTCAAAAGTCAAAAATTTATAGCCGACTTATTAATTATTTCGTTAATGGTTTCATAAGCTCATTTTTTGTGGCTTATTTGGAAACTTTTAGGCTTTTCTAAGTTTATATATGAGTCGAAAAGTTTCAAAGTAAGCCTTAAAAGTTGAAAAACTACCACAAGTCCGAAAGTTTCATTATAAGCCACGAGCTAATGAAACATAAGATCAAAACCAAATAACCTAGGGCACAAACATTAGTACTGTGATAAAACCTTAAAGAACCATAAGGGCACAAACCAAATAACCAAAGAACCAAGAAAACCCTAGTACTGTGATAAAAACCTTAAAGAACCATGGAAAAACATAAGGAAACAAACCTAGGAGGGTTCATACGAACAAGAAGCTTTTCAAATTCATCAGAACAAGGTCTTCGATCCATATGCATTAGCATCATCTTTACTTCTTCTTCTTCTTTTCGAAAACTAGGTAAATATATAAACCCTAGTAACGTTTTTACCAAAGAACACCTAGTAGATCGATCACAGCGAGTAAAAAATTCTTTTACTGTTATCGACTAAAGAAGAAACTGAAATTTTATTTTTGGGGGTGATATGGAATTATGGCAACGTTTCGGTGGTATTTATATTATACCGACTTTTTAAAAATATTAAATAAAGTATCAGAATATTAAATATAAGGTAATAAAATATTTCGAGTTTTATTAGTATAAGGAAGGACAAGCTCATGCTGCCCGTATTCCACCAGGTTTGTGATTTCTTTCTATATATAAGTCAACTTGACATTTTTATAAAAAACTATTATAGGTGTGGATATTGCTTCTTTTTTTTTAAAAAATAGTAGCATGATATTCGAGCAATGCGACGTTTTTGAAGTAATAAATGTTAGTACTACTCTTGCTCGTTAAAGTTGAATTCAAAAATTGAAATTGAAAAAATATTAAATTAATAAAATAAAATAAACCATACATAAATGAGAAAAACAATAAATTAATAAAAAAATATTAAAATATATATTAAATCAAAAAGCGTAATTTTTTTGAAAATATAGTGAAATTAGATTACGAAAAAAAATAATTACATAAAAATATATTTCAATTTTAAAGATAAAGAGGTTTTATTAGTAATTAAAAAGGCGATGAATGGTTAACAAAATTAATGTTTTTATAAAAGTCAAATATTAATTTTTTTAATTTTCAAACTTTCTAAAATAAAAATGTCTCAAATGATCTATAATATTAAGATAAGATAGTAAGGCGTGGTGTGAGCATGGTTATAAATAGCGTGAGACGTAGCGTGGTGAGATGTTCAAGCTACCCGTTTTAGCGGCTAAGACGAAATTTTAACGTTTTTAAAGCGTGACTTATAGCGGCATAAAAATATTTATTTATTTTATCATATTTTAATATTATATATTGAGTTCAAATAAATGTTTGTACATAATATTTAAAGTTATAAAACTCTCCTTAAATGTAATAATAATATTTATTTTTTAGAGTTAAAATTCAAAAAATTACCGCATCTAATATCTTAGTGCATTTTGACTTATTGCGAAGCGTGAAAGCCGTGTCTTAAGTTTTAACACGTTTTAAAACGAGTTTTAGCGAGCTATCTAAAACTGTATGTGTGACTGTGATTTTTGTTACCTGGATAATTATTTTTGCTTCACTTGTACATGTTAGATTCTCCACCAAAAAATATACCAAGGTTAACTGAAGAAAGTATGACAGTTATTATTACTAGGATCACAAAAACTGATGTGAAACGTAAAACTATGAATGTTAATGTTAATGAATCAAGAATCCAAATTCATCGAATGTTACACTATAAATCATATCAACACTTCATTTGCAAATCATGTTTAAGAATCAAATGAGTAATTGTCAATTTGGATATACAAATTTAACCACGATTAAACCGTCAATATAAGCGAATAATGAATAATCACTACAAAATAAATGTCTATCTGCTTATTAAATATTTTGATTAATAACCATATAACATTCCTTTACTAAAATGGTAAAAGATATAAAATATCATCTTACTTATTGATTTGTGCCGACTTTAAACACTTACTATTTTATCTCGTGACTTTCCATTATACTTTCAAATTTGTTTCGATTATACCAATATTAGCCTGAAATGACTATATTACCACTGTCTTCTTCAACATAATTACGTTTATTGTCATCGCATCTCACTCTCCTTCATTACAGTTTCTCTTTGTGGGCCACGTAAACTGCAAAAAAATCATCATCTTTTATACGTAGTAATTTATAACTTTATCATCTTCTTTATCACTTAATTACATCAATTGTCCACAAAGTTCTTCTATTAATAAATATCAAAATTCATAATAAAAACATCTTCATTCTTTTTGCTAATGGGACCACATCTGTTGCTTCCTGGTGTGCTTTTCTTTCATGGGACCACAGTATATCACTCCAATATATACATGATGGCTTGTCTTGTACCACAAATAACTTCATTTTCTTTGTTACCCATGATCTCCATATACGTCCTTTCATTGAACCATATGAGTCTTTCATTCTTGGAGACACATGAAAGACTTCTTTGTTATTCCATACTAGATACACCATATCCAAAAGGGACAACGAGAGGATCTTGATAGTGTTGATGTTATAACTTTAGATGAAGTGAACTAAAAAACAAACTGGAAGACACGAAGTAACAAAAATGCCATAAAAATAACCGATCTGGAAAGTGGTGAGTTTAAAGGTGGTTGCGGTGGTGGGCTTAAAGGTGGTGGTTGCGATGGTGGGTTTGAATGTGGTGGTTGCGTTGGTGGAGTTGAAGGTGGTGGTTGCGATGGTGGGTTTGAAAGTGGTGGTTGTGGTGGTGGGTTTGTAAGTGATGGTTGTGGTGGTGTCTTTGAAAGTGGTGGCTGCGGTGGTGGTTTGAAGGTGGATGTGATGATGAGTTTAAAGGTGGCTGTCATGGTGGATTTGAAGTGTTGTAAATCTGTGTTGTGATTTTGATGGTGTTGTTAAAATAATGATGGTGAGGGTGGAGGATGGTGTCTCATGTCAGTTTGTGTCAGTTTTTTCAATCAATATGAAAGAAAAAAAGACAAAGGGGTATATTAGTCATTTACAAGGGTAGTATAGTCATTTTAGACTAATATTGGTATAGTCGAAACAAATTTGAAAGTAAAAGGGTAAAGACACGAGATAAAATAGTAAGTGTTTAAAGTCGGAACAAATTAATAAGTAAGATGGTATTTTATAACTTTTACCCTTACTAAAACACCTTGAACTTAAAAATAATTAAAGAAACGAGATAAGTTATTTTGCATATTTTTTACTACAAACTAAGAGAGAAATCTCCACCTTTCATTTATTTTTTATCTAATGGTAAAGGTTAACCTAAAATTTTAAAAAACATAAAAGGGTCATTTTTGCCAAACGTCCAAAGTTGTAAAAATGGGCGAACGGACTAAATTTGTAAATGTGACGAATTAATAATTTATCACTATTGATATTTCACTAGTGAAAGTAATGATATATCACTAGTGATAAAGTAATAAAATATCAATGTGATATTACAAATTAAATATGTTTATAAAATATCACCAGGATGAACCATTTTTCGACATATTTACAAGTTTAGCCCCTCGTCGTTTTTTAACAACTTTTGGATATTTTCGCAAAAATGGTTCCTTCATGTTTTTTTTTATATTAGGTAATCGATAGCTAGGATTTGTCTCTTGGAATATAGTAAAAAATAAAGATTCAAAATAACGTCTGTTTAAAGAAACTCACAACCTTTGTTTAATAAATAAAAAAGTCATTAATATTTTTAGTCTTTTACTTTTTAAATATTGAGTAAGGATAAATATTTGTACTTTTTTTTATTAGTAGTTGATAAAAATGATTTTTAGCGATTTTATTAGAGGCCAGGGAATCATGGCGCCGTGGGGTGCCAAACCCACGGCGCGAGTGGCGTTATGAATCCCCGAACAACAAAAACCCACGGCGTGGGGTCTCACCGTGAGTCTACTCACTTGGCGTGAGTTTGATTTTCAGTTTTTTTTTTTTTTTTGGCATTGTGTGTGTGTTTTGGGGAAGAAGAAAGGGGTATTGTGTGTGTATGTGTGTATATTGTGGGACCCACATTCACCCATCACTCCAAGCCATGACTCCCCATTTTTTTTCGTGTGAGTGGGTGAGTGAGTTTCGATGACATGACACCCAAAAAGTGTATCACTCGGAGCCATGACTCCCTGTGCTCTTAGTAGAAATTGATAAGAATAAATTTTTAATGGTTTTGTTATTTTATTTTTTTCACATTTAATTTAATTAACAGTTGTTACAAATTTTGCAATAGAGTACATCTTTACGTCAAGATCTCTTCAATATAACAAATAATCAAATATACTAAACAAAGTTAAAATCATATTAACATCATGTAACATTGATTATTATGATACTGAAAAGCATAATATGGCCAAATAAAGGGTAAAAAATGTGATCTAGATACAATATGAAATTGTTGGAAATTTAGTATAATTGTGGGATATGGTCATACTTGTAAATGGGTTTGGAGGTACGGAGTGTACACCTATTAAGTCCCTAACTACTCTGGAAGACTCAATATAGTGGTTGTTGATGACTCCTTTCAAAGGCTAGTTTAGCCTTGTCAGCGGCTAACTTTGCCTTGTCAGCGGCTAGGCTTTGCTTTGTCAGCGGCTAAGTCATCGCGGGTGGATTGTCTTTATAACTGTTTGACCGGTTCAAACGGGATTTAATATTGACTTTATGACCATGATGATTCTAGTCATGTAACCACTATGTAATCATGTGGGAAATAATGAGATTAATTGGCCGATTAATTCTCATTATTCCTTTGACCATGAGTTACATTCCTTAAGGAATGGGATCACTATAAATAGTGGTCATATTTTCATGATGATATATACAAAAACAAGAAACACTTACACGCACAGAGTTCTTGGTTTGCGCCTAAAACAAGAACTAACTCTTGGTTTTATCCCAAGGAGGTATTCGTGTTAACCCAGGCATATGGTCGAATAATCTTATTTGGAAAGTGATTACACGACTTCAAGAGATATCCGATAACTATTAATTGGTACGTAGTTAGGCTATTGATTATCTTCACCCTGTTGGAACGAAATAAACCCTAACAATCAAAGAAGATTATTCTGTGATAATCAATGGCGGCGGCAATGAAGCATATGGTGGCTAACTTCTCCAAACTGGACAAGTTTGAAGGGGTTGATTTTAGGAGATGGCAAAAGAAGATGCACTTTCTTCTTTCTACCATGAACGTGGTGTACATGCTGACCACTCCCATTCCCGATGGTGGTGATGATGCTACGTTGGAGAACATAAGGAAAAGGAGCAAATGGGAGAATGATGCCTATGTGTGTCGTGGCATAATTCTCAATGGTATGTCTGTTTCCTTGTTTGATATTTACCAAAATTTTGAATCTGGTAAAGAACTATGGGATTCCTTAGAAGCCAAATATATGGCTGAGGATGCATCAAGTAAGAAGTTCCTTGTGAGTGATTTCACAAATTACAAAATGACTGATTCAAGACCAGTCATGGAACAATACAATGAAATTCTTGGAATACTTGTTAGATTTACACAAGATAAAATGAACATGGATGAGACCATTCAGGTCTCGTGTGTCATTGACAAACTACCTCCTTCTTGGAAAGATTTCAAGCACACCTTGAAACATAAGAATGAGGAGTTAACTCTTGTTGAGTTGGGCAGTCATTTGCGTATTGATGAATCCCTCTGGGTGCATGAAAGTGATAAGCCAAAGAGAAACAATGTTGCTGGTTCATCTGTTGTCAATATAGTGGAGCATAACAACTCCACCAGGTACAATGACAACAAGGGAAAACGTAAGCATCAGGATAACACCAAATCTAATCCTAACAAGAAGTCATGAGTGGCTTGTTGGAAGTGTGGGAAACCTGGACACTTCAAAAGGGATTGCAAAGGTGTTAGCATTGGCAACAAAGTTAATGGATCAGGCACAAAAGGTCAGAATATGTTTAATGAATCTCTCCAGATTTATTATGTTACATATGTATCTGAAGCTTATTTTGTGCAGGATGATGATGTTGCGTGGTGGGTTGACTCTGGAGAAACAGTTCATGTGTGTAAAGATAGATGCTGGTTCAAGACTTATGAGTCAATGAATGATGGATCTATACTTCACATGGGAAATGAGTCAACAACCCTAGTGCATGGACGTGGTTGTGTAGATCTTAAGTTTAGTTCTGGAAAGATTTTTTCTTTGTTTAATGTTTTGCATGTTCCTAATATTAGGAAGAACTTGGTTTCTAGTAGTGTTTTGAATAACTGTGATTATAAACAAGTGATTGAATCTAATAAATTTGTTTTATCTAAACATGGTGTGTTTATTGGTTTTGGCTATTTGAGTAATCAAATGTTCAGGCTTAATATTGATTCTAGTATAAATGTTGATTCTGTCCTGATGACTAACACTAAACTGAATGATACATCACACTATGGCATGCTAGACTAGGCCATGTCCACTATAAAAGGATGCAAGATATGTCTAAGGATGGGTTAATTCCAGCCTTTGACATGGACACTGATAAGTGTCAGACTTGTATGCTGAATAAAATTACTAAGAAACCATTTCAGGATGTAAAACGTAAAACTACAGTTTTGGAGCTAATACATAGTGACCTATGTGATTTGCATGCTACTCCCTCGTTATGGAATAAGAAATACTTGGTAACATTTATTGATGATGCTTCTAGGTTTTGTTATGTTTATTTGTTGCATACTAAGGATGAAGCATTAGATAAATTTAAAGTATTTAAAACTGAAGTTGAATTACAACAAGGAGTCCAAAATCAAAAGATTTAGGACTGATAGGGGAGGTGAGTACATGGGTACTTTGTACTTTCAGTCTGTTGGAATCATCCATGAGACAACTGCCCCTTATACTCCACAACAAAATGGTATATTTGAAAGGAAAAATAGAGTACTAAAAGAGATGGTTAACTCCATGTTGTCCTACTCAGGACTGAGTCAAGGGTTTTGGGGAGAAGCTATGTTAACAACTTGCTATTTATTAAATAGAGTTCCTAATAAAAGGAACAGGATTACCTCTTATGAACTCTGGACTAAAAGGAAACCAAACTTGAATTACCTCAAAGTTTGGGGTTGTAGGGCTGTTGTAAGACTCCCTGATCCAAAGATGAAAACCTTAGGTGAAAGAGACATTGAGTGCATCTTTGTTGGATATGCTGATCATTCCAAGGCTTATAGGTTCTATGTTATTAAACCTAATGATTCAGTTTCAATAAACTCAATCATTGAATCAAGGGATGCTAACTTTGATGAGACTAGGTTCTCATCAGTCCCTAGACCAAGCCTTAGGACTCCTACTGGAGCTAAGGACATTGGTGCTTCAGTGGAACCTGAAAGGGTCACTGATGAGGTTGTGGTTCAGCAATCTGAGCCTGAGCTTAGAAGAAGCACAAGGCAAAGGACTCCAAAGAATTTTGGGCCTGAATTTGAACTATACCTAGTTGAAGGAACAAGGAATGAGGTCTCTGACCAGTACTACTATTGCTTTAATGTTGACGATGATCCCAAAACATTTGATGAAGCAATGAAGTCCCAGGATCTTGCTTTCTGGAAAGAAGCAATCAATGATGAGATGGATTCCATCATGGGTGATAACTAGATTTTAGTTAGGAAAATTGTTCTTTGTCGTATGTCTAATCGAATTGATAACTGGTTAACTATGCGACTCAGTCGTTCTTTGGTGGAAACAAATGTTGTGTCGTTGTAGTATATTAAAAATGCAAAGACGTAAATGAAAATGACGTTAATTTAAATCTAAATCTAATTTAAAATAAATGACAAGAATTTAAAGCAAGACGAGAATTAAAAGGCACTTAAAGTAAATAACGCAAACTTAAAACTATCTAAGGTAAACTTAAAACGCAACTAAAACTTAAACTAAGGCAAGGATAAAATAAATCTAAGGCAAGTAATCTTAAAGTGCGACTAAGGAAAAAGGCGGGAAAAATAAAGCTTGAAAATTAAAAAAATTAAAAACAGAAACTAAAAAGAAACTGAAAATGCTTATTCAGAATAATACCCTCATTCGGAATAAACATTCATCCGGAATGTCACCTTCGTTCGGAATGTTCTTCTTTACTCGGAATATTTACCAAAAACCTTGATTCGGAATATACCCCTTGATCCGGAATATTGAATATTCTGGATGAACAAAACTCTGATTCGGAACTTCCTACTGATTCGGAACTTTCTGAACAAAACTTTGATCCGGAATATCTTCTTGGTTCGGAACTTCCACTGATCCGGAATGTTCCGAATGAAGCCTTCGTTCGGAATGTTCCGAATGAAGACCTTTGATTCAGAATGTTTTCTTCACAAAGCCTTGATCAGGAATATTTAATATTCCGAATGAATGACCCTTTATCCGGAATAACTGGTTGGTTCGGAATATCCACTGACTCGGAATATTGCACTGATTCGGAATATGTCACTTATCCTGAATAGTGCTTTATTCGGAACTTTCTCAACACAACTCCTTTATCCGTAATATAAGTTGATCCGGAATAAACTTGCACAAACCCTTCGTTCGGAATAAAGTGTTGATCCAGAATAAACCTGGGAAAAGAACAGTAACGAAGAACAAGGAGAACAAAAAGAACACGAATCTAATCTAATCCAATCAAATCAAACCAAAAGATTAAACAAGGCTAACAAAAAATGATCAACTAATGAATACCAATCAAACCAAATCAAAAACATTAACAATAATAATCAAAATAATCAAAACCCACTTTAATCAAATCAAATAAACATCAAAAACATAAACATGAACAATAAAGCATAAAGATTAAGATCAAATAAGAAAGGAAGATAGAAGATTGACAATAAAAAGTAAAGATTGACATAATTAAAAGGAAACTTACTTGAAATTAAATGAATTTAAGGTGCAAGACGATGTATTTAAATGACATGTAATTAAAGTGCAAGGTAATTAAAATGGTGGAAGAACTAGTGTCACTCTAGCCAACAAAATGAAAATGAAATCCTAATCATCTATTTATAGGAGGATTAGGGAGGTGCTTAGGAAGCTTCCTCCCCTCTTTCTTCTTTCTTTAATTGCATGATTAAGTCCTTGTCTTCTTAATCTTTGACTTTTAATGACTTTGTCTCGGGATTTCTTTAAACTCGTCTTGTAATTCTTCAATAAATTAGACTTGAGTTTTTCGGTTTTTAGTAAACTTCCGTCTTTTGACTTTTTCTTCCATAAATCTTCAGAATTGGTCTTGGACTTCCGTTCTTTTTGCACTCTTGATTTCTTGACTTCGTCTTTTGTCTTTTTCTTCGATAAAAGCCCGTGAATGCCCGTGTTTTCTCCCCTTTTCACATTTTCGTCCTAAATCACAACAAAAACACAAACCACGCATAATTCCGACATTTATGACATAAAATACACGTTTTGGCTCGGTTATTATTGTAGTTAAGTGGTAAAAAGGATGGGTGTTTACACACCTATCAAATCCCCTACACTTGACCATTGCAATGTCCTCATGCAATGCATTAGTTACAAAGCATGTTTACACTTTTCATCATAATCAATCCATATTGGCCTTTATTAAAGAGATAGAAAATTATAAACATTCAAAGTAAAGAAATAAAAAACATACCTTCGGGTTTTGAAAATGTCATGAATGATCATCATCCTCAAGTTTTCACTTTCCCCAAACCAAGCTTAAAAACGAGATCATTGTTATTATAAGTTAGCAAACTAACACGAACTCATGTGGGCCAATTATTTACTTAGACTCCCTTATTCCTATGTGTATCTCTTATATTTTATTGTTGTCTTGAATGATCACGAGGATGCATTGTTGACTTATTTCGATAGTTTATTAGGCTGAAAATAAAGTGGGACGATTTAATCAATAGTTAGCTAAAGGAAAAAATCTTTTAAAACTGCTTCTCGGGACCTCATAAAGTTCATATCTTGGCATAACTCGCTTCGCGATTTGAGACCTTTCTCGGACCGATTTTTGGCAGTGACTTCATACTTCAAATCTTGAGAGACGTTCATGAAATAATGGCCTTCTCTTCATAATAGGAATTTCTTCACTTGAAGTTTTGAGAGATTCTTCATATTTGGACCACGACTTCTTCATTTTTCTCCAATCTTTATTTTGGACTTTGATATACAACGATCCGTCTCCTTTTTAGACTTGGATCTATTTATCCTCATACCTTGTTAGGGCCTTTTTGGATAGACTTCTCCATGATCTTTACGGGAGTATTTGCTTTTCGTCGTGTGTCTCGATCCTTCATATTGATCTTTGATAAATGATTCTTCACATCACTTGGGATCTTTAGCAACAAAATGTAGCCCTCATGCCTTGTTAGGGCCTTTTCGGACTCGCCAATCTTCGCATCCCGCTTCAATAAGTTATGCCTTGGCTATGAACTCTAATCCATACCGAGCAACTTTTAAACGATCTTGGGCTAGAAGCTAAGTAACTTTTCAAATCGTACAACCTTATTTATTGCAGATAAATTTATTAGCAAGCGATTGGAGAATAGGCTTATAATTAACTCACATAAATTCACGAAAGAATACCAAACTTATAATTGACTCTATCATCTCTCGTTCTCCACAGTTTAAAGTCTCAAGTAATGAGACTCGTGGATGCTTAGCCTATCAAATCAAAGTTTTGGGTTTTTGAGTCGTCTATAGGATCTTGCAAACTCTTAGACTTTTTCAAGTTTAGAAATCGCGTTTTAAAGTTCCCTTGGTAAACGGCTCTCTAGGATCAATTATAGGAACTTGCGAAAAGTTCTTGTTCTTAACCCGTGAGAGTTAAGACTTTCGCGTTTTAAAGCTTCCTATATAAAAGCCTAGCAAAACTTGACTTAAACACGTTAAGGATACTAGCTAGAGTAAACTTAGATAAGTAAACTCGGGTTGAGTCAAAAGATTCACAACGTTTAAAAATTAAAACCACTTTATTAAAAATTTATTCTAGCAAAGAAAGAAAATAACTATACAAAGGTAAAACTACTAGGCCAAAATAGATCAAAAATTTTGAAAAATGTCGAAAAATTGATTTTCCGGTTAAAATGAGGGCAAATACAAGGAAAAGAGCACTTAACTTCGATAGAAGTCCCCCCTACACTTGATATAAACATTGTCCTCAATGTTTAAGCGTGTGGGAGTAAACTCCCCTACACTTAGGACATTGTGCACTTTGTTTAAATCTCGCTAAGGAAAAGACAACTAAAGAGATTCCTATTTTAATATTTGAAAAATATAAAATAGTGAATCGAAAAGAGTTTAGGATAGAACCGGGAAGACGGAACACGGAATCACGGTCGTCAAAAATCATCAAGAGTGTGTCTTTGAAGCTCTAATACCTGCACATGATAAGAAAGAAAACAAGAAACACCACGGGCTCCCCCTACACTTATGGTGAAAACAGGTAAAGATAGATAGATAATTGGGTTTCCTCCCAAAAAGTGCTTGTTTTTGTTAACCGAGTCACGAGCCTGACTCGTCCCCGAATTAAATGGTCCATGGGGAAGCCTCGAATGTAATACCGGGATCAAAGACCTTGTCCTCGTTCCCGGAGGAATATAATAAAGGAGCGGCAGGAGGATAAGTCTTGAATGGTAGGAAGGTCCTTTCAACATACGAGAAGTATGTGAAATCTTGATCCACGGGAGGTGGGGTGGGTAAAGGAATCACATTGTCATCCTACAAAGACAATAGATGGTCACTATGCGGCAAAGCCGTAAAGGTATCAATCATAGAATGGTCATTGTCACCTCTCGGGTCAAAGCACTCATCCTCATTTCTCGGTACGAAACGAGGAGAGTAAAAGCGATACATCACCCACTGGGGTGTGCACGCGGTAGGAGGAGGTGGTAATATAATATGAGAAGTATGAAAACAATTACCTTCCACCTGCGTCACCTTTCCAGTAGAGTCAAATCTCTCCACCTCTGCGATAGAAGGGGGCATGGCTAACAAAGTATGCTCATCAATAGTAGGAGAATCAGAGCTATCAATGTCCTCAATCCCTTCGTCAAAGAGAGGATTCACCTCACTAGATATGTAAGCGTCATCAAAATCAAATAAAGGGTTCGAATAAATCTTGAAAGTTTTCTTGGGAACGTCTTCATCGGATAGTGACTCGTCATCACTAGAAGTAAAATCATCATCTTGCTCAAAAAAGGATTAGAGAAAGCCAAAGAAGCCTCTCCCAAAGTGTTGGTGGAAGGAACATCATCAGAAGAAAGTGCATCATACTCATCGTCACTGTCGGATGTCAACTCAGATTCACTTGGAATTGGGACAAGGTTATCAGCACTAGACGTTATGAATTCGTCGGATTCCTTTGCAGGAATTGTGCTAAGATCCTCATTCCCTAGGATGGGTGAATCCGTAGGCTCCAGAGCCGGCAAGTCGGGAGAAGGAATAGAGTTCTCATCGTTCCAAGAAATAGGACTCTCATCGTCATCATCATCATAATAATATGGAGGCGCCAGAGGAGGAGTATAAGCACTAAGGTTAGATACTTGCTCTTGTTGCTGATCCGCTTGACATTTTTCGATGATCTTGTTGCAAGCTTCTTGAACTTTTTGAAAATTGTCAAAAAGTGTGGCAATTTGCTCAGGAGGAAGTGCACAAAAGGGTTGATGATTGACGGTGTGACGTGGGGGTTCAAAATTATACACACTGGGATGATAGCACGGAATTTTCTCAAAGACCTTCGACAGATCACAAGAAGAAGCATCGTGAGGCCCCCCACAGATATAGCACCACGGGTATGGAGAAAAATCCGGTGCATCTTGAGGATAAGGATTGTCATAGACGGGAGAGGGTGAGAAAGTATTGTAAGAGGAGAAGTATGAATTTGTTGAATTACAAAATGGACAAAATCTAAATTGTGTATCGTCGATATTAAAACCACACCGCTCACAAGTACACCATTGACATGTTTGAAAACCATGCCATGGTCTCCCTCACCGTACGCAAGATGAATCCATGAAGAATTATAAATAAGAGGGGTAAATAAAAGAATTAAACATAATAGAGGATAAAGAGGAATATTTTTGGTGCAAAACTTTGAAAAAGAAATGCTTTTTATGATTTTTCAAATGTTTTTGGGATTTTTTGAAAATTTTTGACACGAAAAATAACGTTCACGGGTGAACGGATCCCAAAAAGCAACGCGTCTCTCACAGAAAAACGTTAATCTTCACGAAAAGAGCCGGCAGCGGCGCCATTTGATAACTAGATTTTAGTTGGAAAATTGTTCTTTGTCGTATGTCTAATCGAATTGATAACTGGTTAACTATGCGACTCAGTCGTTCTTTGATGGATACAAATGTTGTGTCGTTGTAGTATATTAAAAATGCAAAGACGTAAATGAAAATGACGTTAATTTAAATCTAAATCTAATTTAAAATAAATGACAAGAATTTAAAGCAAGACGAGAATTAAAAGGCACTTAAAGTAAATAACGCAAACTTAAAACTATCTAAGGCAAACTTAAAACGCAACTAAAACTTAAATTAAGGCAAGGCTAAAATAAATCTAAGGCAAGTAATCTTAAAGTGCGACTAAGGAAAAAGGCGGGAAAAATAAAGCTTGAAAATTAAAAAATTAAAAACAGAAACTTAAAATAAACTGAAAATGCTCATTCGGAATAATACCCTCATTCGAAATAATACCCTCATTCGGAATAAACATTCATCTGGAATGTCACCTTCGTTCGGAATGTTCTTCTTTACTCGGAATATTTACCAAAAACCTTGATTCGGGATATACCCCTTGATCCGGAATATTGAATATTCCGGATGAACAAAACTCTGATTCGGAACTTCCTACTGATTCGGAACTTCCTAAACAAAACTTTGATCCGGAATATCTTCTTGGTTCGGAACTTCCACTGATCCGGAATGTTCCGAATGAAGCCTTCGTTCGGAATGTTCTGAATGAAGACCTTTGATTCGGAATGTTTTCTTCACAAAGCCTTGATCCGGAATATTTAATATTCCGAATGAATGACCCTTTATCCGGAATAACTGGTTGGTTCGGAATATCCACTGACTGGGAATATTGCACTGATTCGGAATATGTCACTTATCCTGAATAGTGCTTTATTCGGAACTTTCTCAACACAACTCCTTTATCCGGAATATAAGTTGATTCGGAATAAACTTGCACAAACCCTTCGTTCGGAATAAAGTGTTGATCCGGAATAAACCTGGGAAAAGAACAGTAACGAAGAACAAGGAGAACAAAAAGAACACGAATCTAATCTAATCCAATCAAATCAAACCAAAAGATTAAACAGGGCTAATAAAAAATGATCAACTAATGAATACCAATCAAACCAAATCAAAAACACTAACAATAATAATCAAAATAATCAAAACCCACTTTAATCAAATCAAATAAACATAAAAAACATAAACATGAACAATAAAGCATAAAGACTAAGATCAAATAAGAAAGGAAGATAGAAGATTGACAATAAAAAGTAAAGATTGACAATAATTAAAAGGAAACTTACTTGAAATTAAATGAATTTAAGGTGCAAGACAATGTATTTAAATGACATGTAATTAAAGTGCAAGGTAATTAAAATGGTGGAAGAACTAGTGTCACTCTAGCCAACAAAATAAAAATGAAATCCTAATCATCTATTTATAGGAGGATTAGGGAGGTGCTTAGGAAGCTTCCTCCCCTCTTTCTTCTTTCTTTAATTGCATGATTAAGTCCTTGTCTTCTTAATCTTTGACTTTTAATGACTTTGCCTCGGGATTTCTTTCAACTCGTCTTGTAATTCTTCAATAAATTAGACTTGAGTTCTTCGGCTTTTAGTAAACTTCCGTCGTTTGACTTTTTCTTCGATAAATCTTCAGAATTGGTCTTGGACTTCCGTTATTTTTGCACTCTTGATTTCTTGACTTCGTCTTTTGTCTTTTTCTTCAATAAAAGCCCGTGAATGCCCGTGTTTTCTCCCCTTTTCACATTTTCGTCCTAAATCACAACAAAAACACAAACCACGCATAATTCTGACATTTATGACATAAAATACACATTTTGGCTCGGTTATTAATGTAGTTAAGTGGTAAAAAGGATGGGTGTTTACACACCTATCAATGGGCAACAACACTTGGGTGTTGGTTGATCTACCTCCAGGTTGCAATCCACTTGGATGCAAATGGATCTTTAAAAGAAAGATGAAGGTAGATGGAACTATTGAAAAGTTCAAGGCAAGGTTAGTCATTCAAGGCTTTAGACAAAAGTCAGGGATAGACTACTTTGATACTTATGCTCCTGTAGCACACATAAGTACCATAAGAATGTTGATTGCCTTGGAAAGCATTCACAATCTGATTATTCATCAGATGGATGTGAAGACAACATTCTTGAATGGCGATTTAGATGAGGAGGTTTATATGAACCAACCTCAAGGTTTCATCATGCCTGGTCATGAAGGTAAGGTGTGTAAACTGATTAAGTCCTTATATGGACTCAAACAGACACCTAAGCAATGGCATCAAAAGTTTGATGAAGTGGTTTTGTCTAATGGTTATTTACTTAACCAAACTGACAAATGTATATATAGAAAATTTGATGAATCTGGTAAAGGAGTCATCATTTGCCTATATGTTGATGACATGTTAATCTTTGGTACTGACCAAGTTCAGGTTGATTTAACCAAAGAGTTTTTATCATCAAAGTTTCCATGAAAGACATGGTGGAGGCTGATGTTATCCTTGGCATAAGGATCAAACATGAAAGTGATGGTATTGTAATTTCTTAGTCTCATTATATTGAGAAGGTACTGAAGAAAATCAATCACTTTGATTGTACTCCAGTGAGTACACCAATGGATACAAGTGAGAAACTGATGCCTAACAATGGTCAGGCTGTCTCCCAGCTTGAGTATTCAAGGGTGATTGGTTGCTTGATGTATGCCATGACTAGTACTAGGCCTGACATTGCATTTGTTGTGGGTAAACTGAGTAGGTACACTAGTAATCCTAGTACTCAGCATTGGCAAGCAATTCAGAGGGTACTGAAGTATTTGAAAGGAACAATGGATTATTGTTTGTCATATACTAGATATGCATCAGTGTTGGAAGGTTACACTGACGTAAGTTGGATCAGCAATACTAAGGATAATTCATCCGCCAGTGGCTGGGTATTCCTACTTGGTGGTGGTGCAATTTCTTGGGCATCCAAGAAGCAAACCTGCATTACTAGCTCTACCATGGAATCTGAGTTTGTGGCTCTAGCAGCTACTGGTAAAGAAGCTGAATGGTTGAGAAACTTGCTTCTTGAGATTCCATTGTGGGTCAAACCTATGGCACCATATCTATCCGTTGTGATAGTGCAGCTACATTGGCTAAGGCTTATACCAAATGTACAATGGTAAGTCTAGACACTTAGGTGTTAGACATAGCATGTTTCGTGAGTTAATCATGAATGGGGTGATTTCAATAGAGTTTGTGAGGTCTCAATAAAACTTAGCTGATCACTTGACGAAGGGATTGGCTATAGACTTGGTTATAAACTATGGTAAAGGGATGGGTTTAAAAGTCCACTCTAGTAACTGAATGCTAGGACACCCAACTCCCTCCTGAGGAAACTTGGGAGCTGAGTTCAATGTGGAAAGCTGAACCTTCAGGGGACTGAAGCACATGTATAACCCAAGGATGTGCTTGTACCTGCTGAAAGGAGGATGAAGTTATAAACTTCTTAATGGTTAATTTCTTTGAAAAAGTGCTTAAGCAGGAGCACGAACTAAAGAGGAACCACCTATGTAAGTGTTGAGGTTTCACCGCCTCAAGGAGCATGGACTTTGGCTCTTACAACATTTATGAATTGGATATGGACACATCGCTTGTATGGTGTCAGGAGCGTTTTTAAGTGTTTGAAAACTTGTGTGTATTTTCTCTTCAGGTAATCAAAGTAGTTGAAGGGTTCAAAACTTAGAACATCCTGATTCTCGAATATTTGAAGTGATGTACTAAGATGGAAATTCAATCCTCAGGACATTTTCATTTATGCACTGGTGTTGATCCCAAACTCAGATCTTAAACCTTAATAGCTTGTTTAAGGGTTGTGATAGAAAGAAAGTATTCAATCTAACACTAGAGAAACTTTGCAAAGCAACGTAACTAAACAAGATGCGGAATATAATGTTTAGCACAAGAACAATATGATTGAGGCAAACGTTGAACTTTAATATATCAATGATATATGAATACCCTAAAATGGTATTATGGTTTACAAAACCTTAAAGTATGATAATGAAAGACAATAGAGAAAGACACACTTTGCATGCTAACCTAGTGAGTCCTTTTATAAGCATAAGGACTCACGTACAAGATCACTACTAACAAACTTGGAAATTATTAAGGAGTAGTAACAGAAACGCGTAAAAATCTATTCCAAGTTTATCTCTGACGGCAGGGCCTTTGACTTCAGCAAGGGAACCAATCCCCCTGCCTTTGTTATTTGGCAGGGGGAACTTACTCTAGCAGGGGTACGAATAATCAACTAGCAGGGGTAACAAGTATGTATAGATTTATTCCCAACAATCCTCCCCTAAACTTGTGCTTTCCCCTAAAGACAAGTTTCTGAATAAATCCTAGTTGATGAGGATGCTTACAAAATTTTTGGCCAAATCTGACTATGCATCATTCTTACCAGATCATAAGCAACAGGCGTTTTAGCATCTACAATCAAATTAGCCTGTGCTAGTTTCTTCAAGGTATCCTGATTGAAGGGATAATAACGATGATTGATCAGATACACACTTACTCCTTCTATTACTACCTCATAGACCCCAGAATTGGTAAACAGCTTCCAATACAACAAATCTCCTTTATTCACTGCATCAAATATAGGATCAAATAACTCATGCTCATACATCCTATGCATGCACTCCCAGATTACCCAATCCTTCTCCACACCATCCATGGAAGGAGGTTTTGCAACAAAAGTCTTTTTCAAAATTTTCCACAGATCTTCTAAGTCTTCACTATCCAAGGTTTGAAACATGACATCTAGACTTAGAAATGTTTGTGTTGTATTGTCAGCTCTTGTAAGCTTCCACCAAGTCCTCCCTTTGTGTTCATAAACAACATACTCTATTATAGCAAACTTCTTTCCAAGTTCACTAGGTGAGATATCATCATTTTCCTACAGAATCAGCTGTTTATCAATTTCTTCATTTGAAGGACGTTGAGACTCCTTAGTAACTGTGCCAACTTTCTCCATTCTCTTGAGTCTTTTGGCTGCTCTTTGTACATTAAGTACAGACTTCTCAATCTCTGGAAAACTTTCACCTGCTTGATGTAATGCCCCTGCTTGTGATGATGCACCTACTTGGGATGATGCACCTGCTTGTGTAGTTTTCAAAGTTGTTCCTTCAGCCTTTCTTTTCTTGGATTCCCTAGCTTTCTGTAACATTTCACTTTGTCTCCTAAGATACTCAGCTTCCTCAGGAGAGTTCATAGTCATCCAATCTTCCACATCATATTCTCTTAAGACTGGTCTGACTGCTCTTTTTATAGCTTCAAAACTCATATCTGTGAAGTCCCCATCCTTCCACTTCTTATGTCTCTTGAGCAAAACTTTGTAGTGTTCAAGTTGCCCTTTCTCAGAAGTTAAATACTTCTCTCTCTGAATTTGATTTGCCCTCCTTTCCAGATACTCGGTTTGATATTTGTAAACAAGGCAAGTCAATTCATACATGTCTTCCAAAGGAGCATTTATTAACTCCTTCTCCCATTGATCCAGAAATTCTCCAACATGAGGCACCCTGTCATCCAGCTCTCTATGCATAATCTCAATCTGCTTGAGCATATCTTTAGGCCTCATCTTTTGCATTCTTTGATCCTGCATATCCATCTCCTCTTGTTGTAGCCTGAGAGCTACTTGTGCATCATGTGCTTCTTGAGCCCTTTGCTGTTCAGGAGTTCTATGCTTGTATTTTCTCTTGGGCTGTTCAACCATGATCCCTTTTCCTTTGTCTTTTGGATCCACTGCTGGTGTTGGTTTAACTTTAGATGCAGGTTCTTTGATAGTAATTCCCTTCTGAGCTGGTTGCTTTCTATTCTTTCTAACAAAAGTTTGAGTAATAGGCTTAGCAGGGGAACGACTTACAACAGTGGGATCAGCAACAGCAGGGGAAACTTTTGAAGCATGGGCTTCTTCTTGATTGCCCATAGTTAGAAATGTTTGAGCAATCTCTTTGGTTGCACTCCCCTTATCACTTCCCTTATCATCACTTCCTTTCTCAATCCCTTTCTCAGCACTTGCTATCTTTCCATGTACACCACTAGGATATGAATAGTACTGAGTAGACTCTTCTGTATTTGGAACTTCCTCCCCTTTGGAAGCATCCTCATCTGTAGATATGATAAGTATGGGCTTTCTCCTCCCCTCAAGAGTAGCAAGTCTGGTTTCCAAGTTATTGATAACCAGACCTTGCTTTTTGACATTTTGTACAAGTTGTGCATTCTGCCTTTTCAGACTCATGCACATTTTTGTCAATTCCAAATTAGTCATAGGTTTCATGCTGCTCTCAACCCTAGAAGGGGATTTCTCCCCTTTTTGGATATCATGGAGTGAGGGAGAGGACATACTGATGGTGTCACTATCCTGCTCACCCCTTGAGGATGAGACAGTAGTGGCAGCCAAACCCTCAGTTTGCTCCAAACCCTTGGAGACACTCCTCTCTGCTGCTTGTGAAGATTCACCAGGCAAGGGAGACCTGGAAAACCTGGATTTAGATCGCCTTTCATGTTGTGGATCAGCAGGGGGTAGAGGACTGGCAGGGTGTAGGTTCTTGGCAGGGGAATTAGAAGGTTTGTGTTTAGCTGTTTGTGTCTTGGCTTCTTCCTGTCTGATTTGTTTCATCATAATTAAAGTGAGTGGAATGGACCTGCCAGAAAATTGTGGTGATGGTACAAGAAGTGTGGTGAATAGTTTGGTGGTATGCTTGGTTGCTGAAAAATAGTTTTTGTGTTTGATTGGACCATGATCACTCATATTCAGCAGAAGTTCTATAAACCTTGGGTACATACAAAACTTTGAATTGCTTGAAACATTTTTAACCATTCCTTTGAAAATCATTTGAGAAAAACAATACTTCCTCCCTGTTGCCAAGCAGATCAGGGCAGAAGCCATCTCACTACAAAATTCATTGAAAGCAGTGGTTTTTGGTGACAAACATTGCAAGATAGTATGAATCAAATACTTCCAATGTGGGGTAAACTGACCTTTAGCAAACTTACATTTTTTATCTTTAGAAAGAGTGTACCCCAATTTAACAAGACCCTCAAAGATTTTAGCCTCAGATAGGTTGGTTATCCCATCCTCATCATCAAGAAGAAGATTGTCCCTGATGGAGGCAAGTGTAATCACCTTGGGATGACCATCTACAGTGCTTTGAATTGTAACCTCTCCATTCACTGTTTTGGTCATGGATTTAGACCAGAACTGCTGAATGTGTGAGGTATAAATTCTAGGGTTGATAAGAAGGGCCACTCTAAAATACGAGACTTTAGAAAGGCCACATCATCAACAAACTCTACTGGTTCATCATGTAATAAAGCGATTTGATTATGATTAGCAGCAATTTTGAGAGGCATGATAAAGTTTGAAAATATTTTCAAGGTTTATAAAGGTGAGAGGTAGGTGGGATTGAGGGAGAGATGGACCAGCTGGTGAAGGGAATTAAGTTTTTATAGGAAAATTGAAGAGCTGTGATTGGACCAAATTTTCAAATTGCAAAAATATCAAAGATAAATCTTGATAAAAAAGTAATTTATTTGAAATAATAAAGTAGATATTACCAATCAGCGAAGAAAGCGCCTTAAATATCTTTTAAAAAAAATAAAATATTCCCTAACCAAAATTTGTGCAAGCAGGCCCAACGGCTATGAACAAGGTAACGGTATTGTCGGTCAACGGTCAAAAGGGGAATGATATGAAAGCAGGGGAAGCAAAAGGTGAAAGCAGGGGAAACTTTCCTAGGGGTATTGGATTAGTCATGGAGAGACCAATGCTAACTAGCTCTGCTCTAATGCACACACTTGTATACACAAGATAGATACATAGAAACTCAAGAGTCCTCTATTCAACAAAGGTCTAAGCACAAAAATTCAACACATAAGTCACCCTGCACCTGATCAATCCTAAGAAAATATGCATACCCTAGTCACCATACCTACCTTTTCCCTTACCTATGGTCAGTTAGTCTTGGCAATGTGTACCACACATCTGTACTTGAACAACAAGTTGTTTTGATAGAGAAGTGCAAGTACCCATTACAGTGCCTCAAGGTTTCAGAGTTCTGACAAGCTTTGCAGCAAGTCCTCATCACCCTAAACCCTTACTCACCAATGGATATGATCTAAGATCATATATGAGCATCCTAAGGATACCCTGAGTCCTAAAGGTGTGACCTAACCTCCCCTTAAACATAGAGCATATACCTGATTCACCAATGAGAATAGTATACACCATATGGAACTCTGCATTGTTAGTCTAAAACCACATATAACCACTTTTAAAAAGAACAAACCCAGTTTAAAGAGAAAGACTCCTTTAGCAGGGGAATGAACCCCTAGCAGGGGAATCTGTGTTCAAAAGCAGTGGAATGAAAAGTGATGGAAAAAATGACTAACAGCTATACAACAACAGCAATAAAGCAACCCTGAATATACATGACATAATAGACATCAATTTTTAGGGAGTAACCATTCCAATACCTGCAACCAGGTACTGAAACCTCCCCACTTCAAAGGCTTTTATTAAAAGATCAGAAACATTAAGTTCTGTATCAATTTTCTCAGGGACAATTAGTCCTTTCCCAAAACAATCTCTGATAAAGTGATGTCTAATTTCTGTATGTTTAGTTTTGCTATGAAAAACAGGGTTCTTAATAATGCAAATGGTGTTGTTGTTGTCAATGAATATCTTGGTTTTAAGAAAGTTATACCCATAATCAAGCAGTTGATTTTAAACCCAAAGTATTTGACCACAGCATGCAGCAGCTGCTACATACTCAGCTTCAGTTGTGGATGTGGCCATAATAGTCTGCTTCTTACATTGCCAAGATATAAGTCTACTTCCCAAAAATTGGCATCCCCCTGTTGTAGACTTTCTATCATTGTTGTCACCAGCATAGTCACTATCTGAGTAAGATATCAACTCAAATGGTGACTCTTTGGGATACCAAAGTCCTAAGGTTGGATGGCACTTTAGATACCTAAAATTTCTTTTTACAGCAAATAAGTGACACTCTGTTGGTGCCACCTGGTATTTTGCACATAAGCAAACTGCAAAAATGATGTCAGGTCTTGAAGCTGTGAGATACATGAGAGACCCAATCATAGACCTGTAGTTCTTGACATCTATAAGCTTTCCAGGACCATCTCTACCCCATGGATGATCCTTGTCCATTGGTGTGGACACCTTCTTTCCATCAGACATGCCAAACTTCTTCACAATCTCAGCCACATATTTGTCTTGTGAGATAAATATCCCATCTTTCTGCTAAATTTATCCTGCATCAATTTGGCAAACTCTTTGCTAAGCATAGAGTTAGTGGATCCAAAGATGATGTCATCAACATAGACTTGTACTAGCAGAAGGTCACCCTTTTGTTTCTTGGTGAACAGGGTCTGATCATTCTTCCCCCTGCTAAAGCCATTATCTAAGAGATATTTAGAACGAGTACCATACCAGGCCCTGGGAGCTTGGTGAAGTCCATACATAGCCTTTTTCACCTTGTAAACTTTGTCTGGGTGTTCTGGGTCTTCAAACCCTGGAGGTTGCATAACATAGACTTCTTCATCAATGGTTCCATATAGAAAGGCACTTTTTACATCCATTTGGAAAACAGTGAAATCCATAAATGAAGTATAAGCAAGGAATAATCTAATGGCTTCAATCCTGGCAACTAGAGCAAATACCTCCTCATAGTCAATTCCTTCTTCCTGTGTATACCCTTGTGCCACCAGTCTTGCTTTGTTCCTGACAACTATCCCCCTTTCATCCTTTTTGTTCCTGAGTACCCACTTTGTCCCAATGGGCCTTGCCCATTTGGGACAATCTACCAGAATCCAAACCTCTTGTATGTCAAACTGTCTCCTCTTGCATGGCTTCAACCCAGCTTGGGTCATTTAAAGCCTGAAAAATCTTCTTTGGCTCTTCTTGTGACAAAAATGCAGTAAACAGACAACACTGCATGTTGTCATGATTAAACTTCATGGTGATGTTAGAAATGAAGCTGTGCTCCTTTGCTGTATACCTTGTATGTCTAGGGGCTTCAGGATCACCAATGATTTGAGTAATAGGGTGATCCTTATTAATTCTGTAGGTAGGCTGCATGATTACTTATGTTTCATCTTCTTCCAAATCAGAATTAATGGGGCTATTTTGATTGGGAAAGAAGTCCTCAAAGGAACTTCTAAAAGATACAGCATGACCTAGAGATGGGTGCTGATGAGCTGAATGTAGCTCTGAGTAACTTGGACCTCCACTCTTGATTATTCTGCTTCCACTGCTGGATATAATAGGACCATCAGATATGGGTGTAGATGATGAAATGAGTGGGGATTCTCTTTCTTCATCATTAGTATCATTAGCAGCAGGATCCTTTGTGGCAGGGGAAGCAGTTGATCTAGCAGGGGAATCCTGGATTCCACTGCCTTCAGCCATTCCGCTGCTTTCAGAAGGTGACATAGCAAGGGGATAAGGTTGGCTGTTCTTTTCCTAGAGAAGGATTATCTTCTTCACCAGCAGCTTCAATAGGAAATAGTGAGGGTACATTCATGTACCTCAGGGGTGACTTCTCTGCACTAGTTGGTTCTTATGTACCTGAAATGTTAGTATTCTGCAATGCAACAGGTACATAATTTATAGATTTTGAAAGAACTTCTATATCAAAGAACCAATCAGGACCTGTTTGAACATCTTTAGGCTTGTCTTCAAGAAAATCCACATGAAGATTTTCTGTGATTTTGCTTGTCTTCTTGTTGAAGACCCTATATCCCTTGCTGTTTAATGAATAACCCACAAATATCCATCATCTCCCTTTTCACTAAACTTGCCCAGGTTGTCAATAGTGTTCAAGATGATCACATGACATCCAAAAGGTCTGAAGAAGTCAATTAAAGGAGGTCTTCCATTGAACAGCTGATAGGGGGTCTTGTTGTGTGCCTTAACCACCAAGGCCCTGTTTTGTACATAACAAGCAGTGGATACAGCTTCAGCCCAAAAGATAACTGGAAGTTTGGAATCAGACAACATAGTTCTTGCAGCTTCAATGAGTGTCCTATTCCTTCTTTCTGCAACTCCATTCTGTTGAGGTGTTCTTGCAATGCTGAATTCCCTCTTGATTCCTTTGTTTATGCAGAAAGAGTCCAGTTTCTGATTTCTGAACTCACCACCATTATCTGATCTCATGGTTACTACCTTCATGCTTTTTGATAGTTCAATCTGATTGATGAACCCAATGAGTACATCAGCTGTGTCACTCTTCTCAAATAGAAAGAATGTCCATGTGAACCTTGAAAAATCATCAGTAATCACTAGGAAGTACCATTTCTTCTTTATGTTTGCCACAGAAGTAGGACCAAAAAGATCCATATGCAGTAGTTCCAATGGCTTGGTGGTGGACATACTTGTTTTTGATTTGCAAGATGCTCTGTGTTGCTTCCCTTTCAAACAGGCAACACAAGTATGATCATTGACAAAAGACTTGGAAGGAAGACCATGAACCAGATTATATTTCACCAGTTTGTTCATGTTCTTGAAATTAAGATGACCAAGTCTTCTATGCCATTTCTTACACTCATCAACTGAGGCTTTGGAAATGAAACAGGTTTCATTATCTTGAAGAGAGATGTCTTTGAGGTCAATTGTGTACATGTTCTTTTGTCTTGGTGTTCTGAGTACAATAGGAGTGTCTGGTGGTAAGATAAACTCCTTTCCTAACACCAAACATTCGGTGTCATTAAAAAAGACAAAGTTCTTGTTATCAGTCATTTGTGACACACTGAAGAGATTGTACTTGAGTTCTTTCACCAAGTAGACATTATCAAAAGTCATCCCATTGGTGGCAATAGTTCCCTTTCCTGTTATTGTTCCATGCCCATCTCCAAAAGAAACACCATCATTGTCATGTAGGGGCACAAAGTTAGACAAATAAGATTTTTGCCCAGTCATGCTTCTTGAGCATCCACTATCCCAATATGCTCTATCATCCCTTGTCTTCTTTGTCACCTGCAAAAAGAAAAACAAATTAGTTTTTCTTGGGGACCCAAGCCATTACAGACTTGGATCTACCTCGTGTATCAATGTAGGATAGCTTATCAAAAACTAGAGATACACCATTAGACTGAGTACCCCTTTTGGGTACCCAAACGCAATGAGCTGAGGCTTTCATAGCTTTTCCCCATCTACCCATGTTCCTAGAGGGCAAAACTTTGTTAGCAGGGGATACTCCAGATTTAGCAGGGGAATCCCTATGCTTAGCAGAGGGAATCCATCTTTTGTTTTGGCCTTTATTCATGTGCTGGGAAGGTCTAGGACCAGATCTATATGCATTATAAGGTGTTGGGTTGGTCACAGAAGTGTTGGGCTTGGTATGAACATCATTTACCTTTCTAAGTGCAGGAACAACATATTTGTCAGTCACCCTGTTTCTCAAGGCAGGGGCAACATATTTGGCAGGGGAAAAGGATTTTGCCCCTGCATTTAGAAGAATGGCTTTAGGTTGCATATCCTTTAAAGGATTTGCAGCCACCACTTCCATTGGTGTCTTACACTCTTGATAAGTGTGATCAAAACTGCCACATGTGAAGCAAGGCTTTGTATTTATCACAAAGTCTTCTCCTAATTGATGAGACTTTTGGTCATTCCAATTTCTCTGATTACCTCTGACAGGCCTGTACATACCAGCATATTTAATGGTGGATTTAGGGGACTGTGATCTGGTTTTAGATTTGGGTGAACTACTCTTAGAACTAGAATCACTACCAAACAGTCCTCCTCTTGAAAATAGAACAGGGTTATCAATTTTCCATTGTTTTAAAGCAATCTGTTCCTTTTCAAAGTCCCTAATAATACTAGTTTTCACTAGTGGCTCTTCAGTATCAGGACTATTAGGTATGTAAGCACTCAAGTCAAACTCAATATCATCCTGTTTTTAAAAACAAGGGAGACCAGTCCAAGATAGGTCTTTTCTAAGAAAAGGTGCATGAATGTTCGCAGGGGGTGGTGGTATGGTAGCATGCTCATTTTTAATCCCAAACCCTGTTTTGTCCCTAGGAGATTGACCAATTTCAACTGCTTTAGTTAAATCATTTGAAGCTTTTCCAAATTTTTCAACAGTTTCATCATCAATCTTTTTGTTAGATTTAAAAACTTCAAGTTCAGTAGTTAACTCCTTAATGGAGTTATTATTCTCCTTAGCCTCTCTTTCTAGAATCACAATATGATCCCTATAATCACTTTCTCTTTGTTTAAACTCTCTTATGGTGGATTCTAACTGTTCTAAAGCACGTCTATAATTATCAAGGTCATTATCACAATTGATATAGTCAGCTTTTACCTTTCTGATTTGATCATTCAATGACTCAGTATTTTTCCTACAGGCTTTAGTACAATATGAATCGTCATATACCTCATTGTCAGAGCTGGAACTTGACATGGCCATAAGTACAAAATCTTCTTCTTTTTCCTCAGCAACCAATGCTTGATTTCTTTCCACATTCTCTGTCATGGCACTCCAATCTCATCCACTTGCTCCATCTATCCCCTGCATTGCTACCATGGCTTTAGCACCAGAATCATCATCTCTGGTTTCCTTCCTATAGTTGTTCCTAGTCTTAGGTCCTCTGCATTCCATAGCAAAATGACCCTTCTTGCCACAGTTGTAGCATTCAACCTTTGTTTTGTCAAACCCAGCCACATCAGAGGGATTGATTGAGATCTTCTTTCCATACTTTTTGTAGAACCTGTTGGCTCTCATGCTAAGCAGTGCCATGTTCCACTTGATATCCATCTCCTCCAGTCCTTGCTTACTGATTTGACTTAGATCCTCATGCAGCACAGTAGATCCTTGTGGCCCTTGGGATGCTATGAAAGCACAAGCAGTGTCAAGACTGAATGTTGCAGGCCTTTCTTCATCATAAGATGATCCAGACCTGGTAGCAGGGGAATAAGTAGCAGGGCTTGCTTCAATTCCACCGCTTTTGGTGATCCCACTGCTTTGAGATATGAATGCCATGTTGGCAGGGGAATCATTAGATCCACTTGAGTTGGTGGGAATAGTTCCTTTTGACTTCATCTCATTGACAACAGGTTCAAAAACTTTCAAGTTATTATATATGTCATCAATGTTCTTGTTGTCCAAGTCGTCCTTATTCTGCCAAATTGCCTTGTAGACAAACCATTCTTTCTGGAGGCTGTTAAGGAACCTGGTATTCACCTGCTCTCTTGTCACCTCAATATCAAAGAACTCCAACTGGGCCACCATATCTTGAAGTCTATTGTAAATAGCTCCAATTGATTCATCACCAATTGCTTTGAAAGAAGCAAAATCATCAATCATTTGATTCTTCTTCTTCTTCTTTGTGGCTTCATTTCCTCCAAAGGTTGTGCCTATGGCTTCCCATAGTTCCTTAGCTGTTTTGTATTTTCTGAATCTTAGTTGATGTCTATCAGGTAGAGCCAACAGCAATGAGCTGTGAGCCCTGACATCATGCCTTCTGGCCAGTATTTCCTTATCACAAAGAGCAGTAGATTTCTTCTTTTCCTTACCTTTGGAACTTTCACCTTTCTCTTCTTCCTTGCCCTCTTCAACTGCCACCATTTTGTTGAATTGATCACCAAACTCTATGATCTCCCAGAGAACATACGGTTCCATTTTCAGGTATTGTTGGATTCTGAATTCCCATAATTCAAAGTTTTCAGGATCCAACATGGGTAGTTTGAGGTTATTGTGGTTGTTGATGTTTAAGGAAGAGTCTGAAGACATGGTTGTTATGAGGGTTTTGTTCTTGGTTTAGACAAAGTTTCTAAACAAGCTCTGATACCACTTGTTGATCCCAAACTCAGATCTTAAACCTTAATAGCTTGTTTAAGGGTCGTGATAGAAA
This sequence comes from Glebionis coronaria, assembly GCA_025667525.1. Taxonomy (NCBI): domain Eukaryota; kingdom Viridiplantae; phylum Streptophyta; class Magnoliopsida; order Asterales; family Asteraceae; genus Glebionis; species Glebionis coronaria. Next base: position 2,943,059 of record CM046874.1, read on the forward strand.
GAAAGTATTCAATCTAACACTAGAGAAACTTTGCAAAGCAAAGTAACTAAACAAGATGCGGAATATAATGTTTAGCACAAGAACAATATGATTGAGGCAAACGTTGAACTTTAATATATCAATGATATAAGAATACCCTAAAATGGTATTTGGGTTTACAAAACCTTAAAGTATGATAATGAAAGACAATAGAGAAAGACACACTTTGCATGCTAACCTAGTGAGTCCTTTTATAAGCATAAGGACTCACGTACAAGATCACTACTAACAAACTTGGAAAGTATTAAGGAGTAGTAACAGAAACGCGTAAAAATCTATTCCAAGTTTATCTCTGACGGCAGAGCCTTTGACTTCAGCAGGGGAACCAATCCCCCTGCCTTTGTTATTTGGCAGGGGGAACTTACTCTAGCAGGGGTACGAATAATCAACTAGCAGGGATAACAAGTATGCATAGATTTATTCCCAACAACTGGTTTTGTTAAAGTTGATTTTCATGCAAAAGGAATTGTACTAAATTGGGGAGGATTGTTGGAAATTTAGTATAATTGTGGGATATGGTCATACTTGTAAATGGGTTTGGAGGTACGGAGTGTACACCTATTAAGTCCCTGACTACCCTGAAAGACTCAATATAGTGGTTGCTGATGACTCATTTCAAAGGCTAGTTTAGCCTTGTCAGTGGCTAACTTTGCCTTGTCAGCGGCTAGGCTTTGCTTTGTCAGCGGCTAAGTTATCAGCGGGTGGATTGTCTTTATAACTGTTTGACCGGTTCAAACGGGATTTAATATTGACTTTATGACCATGATGATTCTAGTCATGTAACCACTATGTAATCATATGGGAAATAATGAGATCAATTGGCCGATTAATTCTCATTATTCCTTTGACCATGAGTTACATTCCTTAAGGAATGGGATCACTATAAATAGTGATCATATTTGCATGATGATAAAAACAAGAAACACTTACACGTACAGAGTTCTTGATTTGTTCCTAAAACAAGAACTAACTCTTGGTTTTATCCCAAGGAGGTATTCGTGTTAACCTAGGCATATGGTCGAATAATCTTCTTTGGAAAGTGATTACACGACTTCAAGAGATATCCGGTAACCATTAATTGGTACGTAGTTAGGCTATTGACTATCTTCACCCTGTTGGAACGAAATAAACCCCAACAGAAATCGTGTATGAATCATAGTATCGTTTTGTATCAGACATAATCTAAATAGAAAACACAGATTAAGAAATCAATTGGTTTAATTTAGTTGGCCATCAAAGTTTTACTAAATAATTCTTTTAGGTTCTCTGAAAGTATTGGGTTTAAGACCTACTAACGGCTTTTCCTCTCAAACGTAACGAATAAGGAGTTTAACATAACCAGGTGAATGTTCAAAGAAGATATTCTGCCCGTTTGGATGTGAATCCACAACTCGACCTACTAACCATTAACATTTACAGTTCTAAAAAGAATAAAATAATAAAATTAAGAATAATGCATTACTACCCATTCCACATTTTCATTGACTCATTCCAGTTAAACCTCTGTTTCTATTAAAATTCCGGTTAAACCTCTCTTTTTATTAATCTTTTGATTTTTAATGCAAAAATTAAAATTTACTTAATATTAAAAAAAACTACAAGTTTCATGCTAATACGCTTAATATCAGTCTATACGAGTTAATTTATTTTCTCTATTTATTATATCGAGAAAAATGAATGCCGAATATGACGATGTTTTGAATTATCTGATCAATAATGGTTCAATTACAATGAATCAACTGAAAGTTTATGTATTTATATTTAATAGTCGTGTGTTAGGATCGAACACGAGATTACGAGATTGCACACAATACGTAAAGAGTTAATTTATATTAATAAATATATTTATATGTTTATTAATTAAATCGAGCTATAACTTTAACGGTCGTTAAATATTAAGAGCTAAGGTTAACGAACGTTGTAGAATAAAGAGAAGAGGAAAAGAAGGTTCCGGAACACGCCTAAGGAGTGTTTCGACCGTCGGCTAGACAAGGGGAGTGGAGAAGGAAAACTTGCCTTATATTCGTGTGTCATTGACAAACTACCTCCTTCTTGGAAAGATTTCAAGCACACCTTGAAACATAAGAATGGGGAGTTAACTCTTGTTGAGTTGGGCAGTCATTTGCGTATTGATGAATCCCTCTGGGTGCATGAAAGTGATAAGCCAAAGAGAAACAATGTTGCTGGTTCATCTGTTGTCAATATAGTGGAGCATAACAACTCCACCAGGTACAATGACAACAAGGGAAAACGTAAGCATCAGGATAACACCAAATCTAATCCTAACAAGAAGTCATGAGTGGCTTGTTGGAAGTGTGGGAAACCTGGACACTTCAAAAGGGATTACAAAGGTGTTAGCATTGGCAACAAAGTTAATGGATCAGGCACAAAAGGTCAGAATATGTTTAATGAATCTCTCCAGATTTATTATGTTACATGTGTATCTGAAGCTTATTTTGTGTAGGATGATGATGTTGCGTGGTGGGTTGACTCTGGAGAAACAGTTCATGTGTGTAAAGATAGATGCTGGTTCAAGACTTATGAGTCAATGAATGATGGATCTATACTTCACATGGGAAATGAGTCAACAACCCTAGTGCATTGACGTGGTTGTGTAGATCTTAAGTTTAGTTCTGGAAAGATTTTTTCTTTGTTTAATGTTTTGCATGTTCCTAATATTAGGAAGAACTTGGTTTCTAGTAGTGTTTTGAATAACTGTGATTATAAACAAGTGATTGAATCTAATAAATTTGTTTTATCTAAACATGGTGTGTTTATTGGTTTTGGCTATTTGAGTAATCAAATGTTCAGGCTTAATATTGATTCTAGTATAAATGTTGATTCTGTCCTGATGACTAACACTAAACTGAATGATACATCACTATGGCATGCTAGACTAGGCCATGTCCACTATAAAAGGATGCAAGATATGTCTAAGGATGGGTTAATTCCAGCCTTTGACATGGACACTGATAAGTGTCAGACTTGTATGCTGAATAAAATTACTAAGAAACCATTTCAGGATGTAAAACGTGAAACTACAGTTTTGGAGCTAATACATAGTGACCTATGTGATTTGCATGCTACTCCCTCGTTATGGAATAAGAAATACTTGGTAACATTTATTGATGATGCTTCTAGGTTTTGTTATGTTTATTTGTTGCATACTAAGGATGAAGCATTAGATAAATTTAAAGTATTTAAAACTGAAGTTGAATTACAACAAGGAGTCCAAAATCAAAAGATTTAGGACTGATAGGGGAGGTGAGTACATGGGTACTTTGTACTTTCAGTCTGTTGGAATCATCCATGAGACAACTGCCCCTTATACTCCACAACAAAATGGTATATTTGAAAGGAAAAATAGAGTACTAAAAGAGATGGTTAACTCCATGTTGTCCTACTCAGGACTGAGTCAAGGGTTTTGGGGAGAAGCTATGTTAACAACTTGCTATTTATTAAATAGAGTTCCTAATAAAAGGAACAGGATTACCCCTTATGAACTCTGGACTAAAAGGAAACCAAACTTGAATTACCTCAAAGTTTGGGGTTGTAGGGCTGTTGTAAGACTCCCTGATCCAAAGGTGAAAACCTTAGGTGAAAGAGACATTGAGTGCATCTTTGTTGGATATGCTGATCATTCCAAGGCTTATAGGTTCTATGTTATTAAACCTAATGATTCAGTTTCAATAAACTCAATCATTGAATCAAGGGATGCTAACTTTGATGAGACTAGGTTCTCATCAGTCCCTAGACCAAGCCTTAGGACTCCTACTGGAGCTAAGGACATTGGTGCTTCAGTGGAACCTGAAAGGGTCACTGATGAGGTTGTGGTTCAGCAATCTGAGCCTGAGCTTAGAAGAAGCACAAGGCAAAGGACTCCAAAGAATTTTGGGCCTGAATTTCAACTATACCTAGTTGAAGGAACAAGGAATGAGGTCTCTGACCAGTACTACTATTGCTTTAATGTTGACGATGATCCCAAAACATTTGATGAAGCAATGAAGTCCCAGGATCTTGCTTTCTGGAAAGAAGCAATCAATGATGAGATGGATTCCATCATGGGTGATAACTAGATTTTAGTTAGGAAAATTTTTCTTTGTCGTATGTCTAATCGAATTGATAACTGGTTAACTATGCGACTCAGTCGTTCTTTGGTGGAAACAAATGTTGTGTCGTTGTAGTATATTAAAAATGCAAAGACGTAAATGAAAATGACGTTAATTTAAATCTAAATCTAATTTAAAATAAATGACAAGAATTTAAAGCAAGACGAGAATTAAAAGGCACTTAAAGTAAATAACGCAAACTTAAAACTATCTAAGGTAAACTTAAAACGCAACTAAAACTTAAACTAAGGCAAGGATAAAATAAATCTAAGGCAAGTAATCTTAAAGTGCGACTAAGGAAAAAGGCGGGAAAAATAAAGCTTGAAAATTAAAAAATTAAAAACAGAAACTTAAAAGAAACTAAAAATGCTCATTCAGAATAATACCCTCATTCGGAATAAACATTCATCCGGAATGTCACCTTCGTTCGGAATGTTCTTTTTACTCGGAATATTTACCAAAAACCTTGATTCGGAATATACCCCTTGATCCGGAATATTGAATATTCTGGATGAACAAAACTCTGATTCGGAACTTCCTACTGATTCGGAACTTTCTGAACAAAACTTTGATCCGGAATATCTTCTTGGTTCGGAACTTCCACTGATCCGGAATGTTCCGAATGAAGCCTTCGTTCGGAATGTTCCGAATGAAGACCTTTGATTCGGAATGTTTTCTTCACAAAGCCTTGATCAGGAATATTTAATATTCCGAATGAATGACCCTTTATCCGGAATAACTGGTTGGTTCGGAATATCCACTGACTCGAAATATTGCACTGATTCGGAATATGTCACTTATCCTGAATAGTGCTTTATTCGGAACTTTCTCAACACAACTCCTTTATCCGTAATATAAGTTGATCCGGAATAAACTTGCACAAACCCTTCGTTCGGAATAAAGTGTTGATCCGGAATAAACCTGGGAAAAGAACAGTAACGAAGAACAAGGAGAACAAAAAGAACACGAATCTAATCTAATCCAATCAAATCAAACCAAAAGATTAAACAAGGCTAACAAAAAATGATCAACTAATGAATACCAATCAAACCAAATCAAAAACATTAACAATAATAATCAAAATAATCAAAACCCACTTTAATCAAATCAAATAAACATCAAAAACATAAACATGAACAATAAAGCATAAAGATTAAGATCAAATAAGAAAGGAAGATAGAAGATTGACAATAAAAAGTAAAGATTGGCATAATTAAAAGGAAACTTACTTGAAATTAAATGAATTTAAGGTGCAAGACGATGTATTTAAATGACATGTAATTAAAGTGCAAGGTAATTAAAATGGTGGAAGAACTAGTGTTATTCTAGCCAACAAAATGAAAATGAAATCCTAATCATCTATTTATAGGAGGATTAGGGAGGTGCTTAGGAAGCTTCCTCCCCTCTTTCTTCTTTCTTTAATTGCATGATTAAGTCCTTGTCTTCTTAATCTTTGACTTTTAATGACTTTGTCTCGGGATTTCTTTAAACTCGTCTTGTAATTCTTCAATAAATTAGACTTGAGTTTTTCGGTTTTTAGTAAACTTCCGTCTTTTGACTTTTTCTTCCATAAATCTTCAGAATTGGTCTTGGACTTCCGTTCTTTTTGCAATCTTGATTTCTTGACTTCGTCTTTTGTCTTTTTCTTCGATAAAAGCCCGTGAATGCCCGTGTTTTCTCCCCTTTTCACATTTTCATCCTAAATCACAACAAAAATACAAACCACGCATAATTCCGACATTTATGACATAAAATACACGTTTTGGCTCGGTTATTATTGTAGTTAAGTGGTAAAAAGGATGGGTGTTTACACACCTATCAAATCCCCTACACTTGACCATTGCAATGTCCTCATGCAATGCATTAGTTACAAAGCATGTTTACACTTTTCATCATAATCAATCCATATTGGCCTTTATTAAAGAGATAGAAAATTATAAACATTCAAAGTAAAGAAATAAAAAACATACCTTCGGGTTTTGAAAATGTCATGAATGATCATCATCCTCAAGTTTTCACTTTCCCCAAACCAAGCTTAAAAACGAGATCATTGTTATTATAAGTTAGCAAACTAACACGAACTCATGTGGGCCAATTATTTACTTAGACTCCCTTATTCCTATGTGTATCTCTTATATTTTATTGTTGTCTTGAATGATCACGAGGATGCATTGTTGACTTATTTCGATAGTTTATTAGGCTGAAAATAAAGTGGGACGATTTAATCAATAGTTAGCTAAAGGAAAAAATCTTTTAAAACTGCTTCTCGGGACCTCATAAAGTTCATATCTTGGCATAACTCGCTTCGCGATTTGAGACCTTTCTCGGACCGATTTTTGGCAGTGACTTCATACTTCAAATCTTGAGAGACGTTCATGAAATAATGGCCTTCTCTTCATAATAGGAATTTCTTCACTTGAAGTTTTGAGAGATTCTTCATATTTGGACCACGACTTCTTCATTTTTCTCCAATCTTTATTTTGGACTTTGATATACAACGATCCGCCTCCTTTTTAGACTTGGATCTATTTATCCTCATACCTTGTTAGGGCCTTTTTGGATAGACTTCTCCATGATCTTTACGGGAGTATTTGCTTTTCGTCGTGTGTCTCGATCCTTCATATTGATCTTTGATAAATGATTCTTCACATCACTTGGGATCTTTAGCAACAAAATGTAGCCCTCATGCCTTGTTAGGGCCTTTTCGGACTCGCCAATCTTCGCATCCCGCTTCAATAAGTTATGCCTTGGCTATGAACTCTAATCCATACCGAGCAACTTTTAAATGATCTTGGGCTAGAAGCTAAGTAACTTTTCAAATCGTACAACCTTATTTATTGCAGATAAATTTATTAGCAAGCGATTGGAGAATAGGCTTATAATTAACTCACATAAATTCACGAAAGAATACCAAACTTATAATTGACTCTATCATCTCTCGTTCTCCACAGTTTAAAGTCTCAAGTAATGAGACTCGTGGATGCTTAGCCTATCAAATCAAAGTTTTGGGTTTTTGAGTCGTCTATAGGATCTTGCAAACTCTTAGACTTTTTCAAGTTTAGAAATCGCGTTTTAAAGTTCCCTTGGTAAACGGCTCTCTAGGATCAATTATAGGAACTTGCGAAAAGTTCTTGTTCTTAACCCGTGAGAGTTAAGACTTTCACGTTTTAAGGCTCCCTATATAAAAGCCTAGCAAAACTTGACTTAAACACGTTAAGGATACTAGCTAGAGTAAACTTAGATAAGTAAACTCGGGTTGAGTCAAAAGATTCACAACGTTTAAAAATTAAAACCACTTTATTAAAAATTTATTCTAGCAAAGAAAGAAAATAACTATACAAAGGTAAAACTACTAGGCCAAAATAGATCAAAAATTTTGAAAAATGTCGAAAAATTGATTTTCCGGTTAAAATGAGGGCAAATACAAGGAAAAGAGCACTTAACTTCGATAGAAGTCCCCCCTACACTTGATATAAACATTGTCCTCAATGTTTAAGCGTGTGGGAGTAAACTCCCCTACACTTAGGACATTGTGCACTTTGTTTAAATCTCGCTAAGGAAAAGACAACTAAAGAGATTCCTATTTTAATATTTGAAAAATATAAAATAGTGAATCGAAAAGAGTTTAGGATAGAACCGGGAAGACAGAACACGGAATCACGGTCGTCAAAAATCATCAAGAGTGTGTCTTTGAAGCTCTAATCCCTGCACATGATAAGAAAGAAAACAAGAAACACCACGGGCTCCCCCTACACTTATGGTGAAAACAGGTAAAGATAGATAGATAATTGGGTTGCCTCCCAAAAAACGCTTGTTTTTGTTAACCGAGTCACGAGCCTGACTCGTCCCCGAATTAAATGGTCCATGGGGAAGCCTCGAATGTAATACCGGGATCAAAGACCTTGTCCTCGTTCCCGGAGGAATATAATAAAGGAGAGGCAGGAGGATAAGTCTTGAATGGTAGGAAGGTCCTTTCAACATACGAGAAGTATGTGAAATCTTGATCCACGGGAGGTGGGGTGGGTAAATGAATCACATTGTCATCCTACAAAGACAATAGATGGTCACTATGCGGCAAAGCCGTAAAGGTATCAATCATAGAATGGTCATTGTCACCTCTCGGGTCAAAGCACTCATCCTCATTTCTCGGTACGAAACGAGGAGAGTAAAAGCGATACATCACCCATTGGGGTGTGCACGCGGTAGGAGGAGGTGGTAATATAATATGAGAAGTATGAGAACAATTACCTTCCACCTGCGTCACCTTTCCAGTAGAGTCAAATCTCTCCACCTCTGCGATAGAAGGGGGCATGGCTAACAAAGTATGCTCATCAATAGTAGGAGAACCAGAGCTATCAATGTCCTCAATCCCTTCGTCAAAGAGAGGATTCACCTCACTAGATATGTAAGCGTCATCAAAATCAAATAAAGGGTTCGAATAAATCTTGAAAGTTTTCTTGGGAACGTCTTCATCGGATAGTGACTCGTCATCACTAGAAGTAAAATCATCATCTTGATCAAAAAAGGATTAGAGAAAGCCAAAGAAGCCTCTCCCAAAGTGTTGGTGGAAGGAACATCATCAGAAGAAAGTGCATCATACTCATCGTCACTGTCGGATGTCAACTCAGATTCACTTGGAATTGGGACAAGGTTATCAGCACTAGACGTTATGAATTCATCGGATTCCTTTGCAGGAATTGTGCTAAGATCCTCATTCCCTAGGATGGGTGAATCCGTAGGCTCCAGAGCCGGCAAGTCGGGAGAAGGAATAGAGTTCTCATCGTTCCAAGAAATAGGACTCTCATCGTCATCATCATCATAATAATATGGAGGCGCCAGAGGAGGAGTATAAGCACTAAGGTTAGATACTTGCTCTTGTTGCTGATCCGCTTGACATTTTTCGATGATCTTGTTGCAAGCTTCTTGAACTTTTTGAAAATTGTCAAAAAGTGTGGCAATTTGCTCAGGAGGAAGTGCACAAAAGGGTTGATGATTGACGGTGTGACGTGGGGGTTCAAAATTATACACACTGGGATGATAGCACGGAATTTTCTCAAAGACCTTCGACAGATCACAAGAAGAAGCATCGTGAGGGCCCCCACAAATATAGCACCACGGGTATGGAGAAAAATCCGGTGCATCTTGAGGATAAGGATTGTCATAGACGGGAGAGGGTGAGAAAGTATTGTAAGAGGAGAAGTATGAATTTGTTGAATTACAAAATGGACAAAATCCAAATTGTGTATCGTCGATATTAAAACCACACCGCTCACAAGTACACCATTGACATGTTTGAAAACCATGCCATGGTCTCCCTCACCGTACGCAAGATGAATCCATGAAGAATTATAAATAAGAGGGGTAAATAAAAGAATTAAACATAATAGAGGATAAAGAGGAATATTTTTGGTGCAAAACTTTGAAAAAGAAATGCTTTTTATGATTTTTCAAATGTTTTTGGGATTTTTTGAAAATTTTTGACACGAAAAATAACGTTCACGGGTGAACGGATCCCAAAAAGCAACGCGTCTCTCACAGAAAAACGTTAATCTTCACGAAAAGAGCCGGCAGCGGCGCCATTTGATAACTAGATTTTAGTTGGAAAATTGTTCTTTGTCGTATGTCTAATCGAATTGATAACTGGTTAACTATGCGACTCAGTCGTTCTTTGATGGATACAAATGTTGTGTCGTTGTAGTATATTAAAAATGCAAAGACGTAAATGAAAATGACGTTAATTTAAATCTAAATCTAATTTAAAATAAATGACAAGAATTTAAAGCAAGACGAGAATTAAAAGGCACTTAAAGTAAATAACGCAAACTTAAAACTATCTAAGGCAAACTTAAAACGCAACTAAAACTTAAATTAAGGCAAGGCTAAAATAAATCTAAGGCAAGTAATCTTAAAGTGCGACTAAGGAAAAAGGCGGGAAAAATAAAGCTTGAAAATTAAAAAATTAAAAACAGAAACTTAAAATAAACTGAAAATGCTCATTCGGAATAATACCCTCATTCGGAATAAACATTCATCTGGAATGTCACCTTCGTTCGGGATGTTCTTCTTTACTCGGAATATTTACCAAAAACCTTGATTCGGGATATACCCCTTGATCCGGAATATTGAATATTCCGGATGAACAAAACTCTGATTCGGAACTTCCTACTGATTCGGAACTTCCTGAACAAAACTTTGATCCGGAATATCTTC